>JANRMT010027041.1:20475787-20500386 GCA_026402145.1 Polypterus bichir lapradei | reverse complement strand
AAGCCCTGTTGGGTTCCGTGGGGGCTGTCAGGGGGAGCCGCTGGCATTAGTCGACACTATTTTTAGGGATTTTTAGGGATTTTTTGATCAGGAAGTGCTTTCAGCAGTCTATACCATAATGCAGGAAGTGCTTTCGGGTCACAGATAAAGAAGCTGCTTAGTCCTAAGCCTGCTTTGTGCCATGCCGGTTGTGCCCCTGCCCTTACAGATCCCTTTTCCAGTTTATAATTCCTCTCCATATGTTTATTTACTGCCCCGCGGTGGGCTGGCACCCTGCCCAGGGTTTGTTTCCTGCCTTGCGCCCTGTGTTGGCTGGGTTTGGCTCCAGCAGACCCACGTGACCCTGTAGTTAGGATATAGCGGGCTGGATAATGGATGGATGGATGTTTATTTACAATGTATATTTAGCATATATCTCCGTGACCTGGGCTTAGAATAAGGTCACCATCTCTACCTCATGTTGTAAAAGGTGACTAAAGTAGACTGGTATTACGAAAGGCATCCATCCCCCTTAATAAAAGAATAAGGGGGGTCTGTGTGTCTGTCTGTGTATGTCCGGTTGGTATGTCTCTGTCTTTCCAAGAGCTGGCGCATCACAAACCTTTTTAGCAATAAAATGCATTACATTTGACATTCTAAACACAGCATCACAAAAATGAATGCCACTTTTACGAATCTTATGCCAAATGGCATATAACAGAAACATATGTATTGCACGGTGCACTGCAAACATGAACGCTGGGGTCTTTGTTAAATACTTAGGTTTCACCCCCACCCTCTATAAAAACTATAAAAAAGTACTGGGGGCAACTAGCCAATTTTTGGGTGTCTCGAAACTTGAAGACAGAGAATTTTTTTTAAATTTTGATTTATATGTATCTACTCTGGTGTCATAGTACATTACTGATTTGCTGTACTTTCATGTTTGAATCTTTTTGTAAAGAAAAATATTATGCTTTGTAAAATTTCTCCAGAATTGCAATGCCTTATTGTTAATGTGTACTAAAGTGCTGCAGTACAAAAATAATAAAAATGAAGGAAAAAAAAATCACTTCCCAGTTCCAAAAAGTATCACTGTCCCAGAAAGCAGTGAACTGGATGGTCCACATCCAACACCACACCGTCCCCGACCAATCAAATCTCTTGCCTAATCTCATCCCATCTTTGCCTCTTCAGACTATTGGCTGCTGCCATGCAAACAGAAGACGAATGCAGCTCTGCACATTTCAGAGTTTCATTCTCTTGAAGTGCCAGTCAGTTTTTGCAGAGAATTCAAAAAGGTCAGTGGGATGCTTACGGTTCACTGCAGTCAGCCTTGATGATTCCTGTTAAGAAAGTGAAAGAGAATGTTCAATGTTCTTACACAGATTAAAGAACCCTTAAATCGAATAATTGAATAATTAGACAGCAAAAACACCATATTGTATCTCTAATGGCAATAAACACTATTCACTCCATTGAAAGGTTTCTCATTTTACTTTTATACAACACTGAATCACCTTGAGGATTTATTTTGGCTGTTTTGGCACTGATCAACAGGAAGAGACTCTTTAATGTCAAAAGTGAAAGCAAATCTCTGCAAATTGGCTGAAAAGAATTAGAAATATAAAATACAAAATAATCGCTTGCATAAGTATCTGTCCCCTTTAATATGACAATATACATCATCATTAGTTTTAGGAGAACATCTATTTGGAGTCAAGGAGTTTCAGTTGATTGTAGCCTAAATGCACCTGTAGGTATCAGGAAGGGCCAGCTTGAGGTGAGCCATTATGGTGGCCTAACCTACACAATGAGGACAAAAGAACAGGCCAAGCAACTCCGTGAAAAGCACAAGTCAGGGAATTTATATATTTGAATGCAATGTTATTAAAGTCCTTGTTGGTGTAATGGTCAGGTGTCCCAATACTTTTGTCCATCAAAGGTATCTTTTACATATCTAAAGGTGTCTTCTTTCAAATGAATCATAAGTTTCCATGCTGTCTGCTTTCTTTCATTATTTAAACTAGGGGGCTTTTCCCCTACTTGCTTTGCTTGCCAAACCCCCAAGCGGTACATGCTGTCGTGAAGAGGGGAGTTGAACGCACCCCAAGGAGATGTTGCCGCTCCTCCGAAACCCCTCTTAATAGGTGATACAATGGGAAACAAATAGTTTTTTTTTTTTACCTCCTCTTTGCTCGATCAGCTGCTGGATTGCTACTGCCGCCGTGCGAACGTTTAAAAGCCTGTACAGCAGCTGTCCTTTTGTCTCACTGCCTTGTCTCTCTTCTCCACCAGACATCCTCAAACACTATTTGATCTCTTTTCACTGTTCCGTTATTTCACCGAGTAATACTTTCCGTTTGTTTGCGCTAATGCAATCTTTACTCTCATTTTTTTGAGACTTTCCAATTTTCATACTTCCATTATCTCTAACCTGCTCTGAATGTGTATCGTGCCAACGTTTTTGAATTCTTTACAATGTTCTACTTTGTCCTTTTCCGGCCCCGGGCATGGTTAAATCTCTCAGAATTTGAGATTAGTTTTGTTCTTTTTTGCTTTTTTTTTGCATTCTCTCCAATGCTTTGGGGTCTCTTTTCGACATGATTCTTTCTTCTTCGCTTAGTCGTTGATGTGTCATCTAGAACGTATAAAATTGTTATGAGCTGAGAGCACAGGATGTGTGTTTGCCAAAAGCATTCCAACAACTGAGAGGTTAGATGACCGTGGTCTTGTTTGAAACTTGTTCTAAGTAGGGCGTGACTTGCTTCCAAAGGTTGTAAATATAATGTGACTTGACCATCTCGCGGGACGTGAAAGTGTCTCTCTGTCTCTCTTCCAAAGATCATGTCTCGTCGCAGGATAACAAGTCTCGCCTCGTCCCAAAGTTTTTTTTATAATACAGTAGAGAGATATGCAATTTGCACTTGTATACCCCGAGGAGAGCAGTGTGTCACAGCTGAGTAGTTGTCTGATTTTAACATATATCCCTCCTACATTGAGCCGCATACGGTGAAAGTCTCACTACCACTGGATAGCTGAGGTTCAGAGCATTGTAATGATGTTTAATTGCCTGTGATTGGTCATTTGTATGGCATATCACAGCCGTGCGTAAACAGCAACAAATGTAATGCCTGTGTACCAGCTCATTTTTATGCATTGTTATGCACAAAGCTCAAGTCGGATTCTGAGGAAAGTTTTGACTTTATTGAGAACGACATGTTTGATGAAGGTCTTAAGGCTACTCTTGATTAGTAAGTACGGCTCAGTATGTCTGTGTAGCATGACAGCGTGCAGTTTTACAGAACAAACATCGAGTGTTCAGTTACCATAACCAGAGGTTGTCTGCTGCCCATTTCCCCATGTTAGTTTTCTGAGCAGTGCTCTTTTAACTTCAACTTGAGAGTATACCAGCAATATTTCTTGGTGTACCAGTGAGTAATTGTTATGCTGTACTTGTGCTTCTCAAACTTTCATGAGAAAGTCACTGTGACACATCTCGTGTCAAAAACAAACTGTTTCAGCTAGTGACTTGATCAGGGTATAATCCCCCTGACGCCCCTTCTCACCATTGAAGGGATGGACACCGCCGTTGGTATTTTTTATCCAATTTCTAATCATGCTCATCTTCACCCCTGGCTTCCCCATCAACACCCCCAGGGGAAGGAGAAATAAATGGAAATTAAAATCAAACAGAAGCCACAGGGTTATAAATGGCTGAGGGAAGCTCAATTAAAAAGGCTGCGTTGAACCCTTCAGTGTCATCGTAGGGAAAAAGTGAGGGGTTGATTATACCATGAATAAGTCTCATATTCTGGGAAGCTGGTGACAGCCACCTGTGACTCATCGTGACTAGCTGTGTGCTCAGGGTTTACTGCCCTGTACCCAGGGCAACCAGCAAGGGCATTGTGCCCATCCCAGTAACCCAGCACTGAAAGAGGCTGGTATGATAATGTATGTGTGTACTTAGTTCATTCCAGATGTGAAATGCAAGAATAAAAACAACAACAACATAAGAAAAGTAAATCTCACTATTATAAAAAAAAATCTTGGAAGGACACATGATTTTCTCGGTAAGACACTTATACGTCCTGCGAGATGAGTCCAGAGTCTGGGGCTGGAAATAAAGGACAAAGAGTAGATTACAAAGTAGGACGTCAAAAAGAATTAAAAAATGTTGGCGCGGTACACATGCAGAGCAGGTTAGAGATAATGAAAGTACTAAAATTCGAAAGTCTCAAAAAAATGATAGTAAAGATCGCATTAGTGCAAACAAACGGAAATTATTACTCTGTGAAATAATGGAACAGCAAAAAGAGATCAAATATATTGTCCAGATTTAACCTTTAAGTCAGAGACTTCTAGATCGTTTAATTCATGTTGTCAGCGAGAGTTAAAAGATTCCAAAAAACGTTGGAGTGGTATGAAGTCCCGTGAGACGGAGACTTTTAACATGGGATTCTTTCAGGTTACACCCTACTTACAACTATTTTTAAACAAGACCATGGTCATCTAACCTCAGTCGTGTAAATGCTTTTGTCAGACACACCTGTGCTCTCAGCTCTTATTAATTTTATCAGGAAAATAATTTTATAAGTTCTAGATGACACGTCAACGGCGAAGCGAAGAAGAAAGAGCATGGGCAAACATTCGAAAAAGTCGTTTTATTTATTAGAGAGAAAGAAACGATAGACACTCACAGGCAGATATACGTTGTGTTGTCACAATGTAAGGCCAAACACAGAATCAAAATTCAATGCGATCTTGGAGAAAAGTTAATTCCAAATACAGTATTGTTTTTACTAAAGTTTTAAAGTAAAAGTGAAAATAATGCATATGTAACAATTCCCATGAAAATAACAATCTCTTAAAATTGTATACCCAGTTAACCAAACCTGGGGGTGGGCAAGCAAAGCGAGCAGGGGGCAGAGCCACCTAGTAAAATAAAATTAAAAGAATAAATAAAAATACAATAAACATACGCAGGGTAACTGCAACAGAAGTTGCAAAAACCCCAACCTAGTGTACAAAATATAAGCTTCATCTGTGTCGAGTGGTAAAAAAAATTGTTCCAAGTTATGCAAAATAATTTGGAAAGAAAAGTTTTGGATGAGTATATAGTTATATGTATATACAAAAAAAATTAAGGGAACACTTAAATCACACATTAGATCTCAATGAGCAAAATTTTCAGGTGGAAAATCTTTACTGAATAACACCGTGTAATTCATTTAGAGCAAAATGATGTAACAACGGTCAATGGAAACTAAGATGAGCAACCCACTGTAGGTTGATTTAACATCACACCAGAAATTAGTCAAAAATTGAAATCACAGGCTGATCCAACTTGCGTGAATTTAATCAGAGCAACTCTTAATGTGACTCTGTAATATGTACGGCTCTCATATCCCTGTGTGCACTCACAACAGCTTCTGGACATACCCCTGTTGAGATGGCAGATGGTTACCTGGAGGATCGCTTTCCAGAACAGGATCAGAGCATCAGTGAGCTCCTGGACAGTCTGTGGCACTACTTGGTGACATTGGACACACCGATACATAAGATGTGGGCCAGACACTGGTATCAATACCTTCATCATCCAGGAATTGTCACATGAGGCCAGGCATTTTCCTGAACCAGGGGGAACCCATTGTCCACTGCACAAGTGCAAGGTCTGACAATGGCTCTGAGGATTTCCCCACAGTTACCTAACAGTAGTCAGGGTACCATTGCTTGGCACATGGAGGTCTGTGTGACCCTCCAAGGATATGTCTCCCCAGACCATCACTGACCCACTGCCAAACCAGTCATACTGGATAATTTTGCAGGCTGCATGATGTTCCCCATGGCATCTCCAGATTATATCACGTTTGTTACATGTGCTCATTGTGAACAATCTGTAATCTATGAAAAGAACAGGATGCTAATGGTGGAGCTGCCAATTATGTATTCTCTGGCAAATGCTAATTGAGTTGCATGATGATGGGACTGTGAGCAAACTCGAAGATGTCAGCCCCCCATGCCACCCTCATGAAGTCTGTTTGTGACAGTTTGGTCAGAAATATGCACACCAGTAGCCAGCTAGAGGTCATTTTGTAGGGTCTGGCAGTGCTCCTCCTGTTCCTCCTCGCACAAAGGAGCAGATACCAGTCCTGCTGCTGGTTTGATGGCATTCTACGGCCCTGTCCAGCTGTCCTTGTGTATTGACCCGTCTTTTGGTACCTCCTCCATGCTCTTGAGACTGTGCTGGGAGACACAGCAAATCTTTTTGCGATGACACGTATAGGTGTGCCATCCTGAAGGAGCTGGACAACCTGAATCAGCTGCAGGGAGCACCTCATGACACCAATAGTAACAAGGACACTAGCAAAACTCAAAACTAGAGAAGAATCACTCAGGAAGGGTAAGGAGAAAGCAGTTGCCTGTAGCCCCCATTCCCTTTTTGGGGGGTGCCTTGCTGTTGCCTCTCCAGTGCTCCTGTTGTCACTTTCATTTGCACCAAAGCAGGTGAAGTTGATTCAAAATCGCTTATGCTTCCTGATGGGACAGGTGGATATCCCTGATATCCCATTGACTTGCTGTTTGACTGTGATGATTGAGTGTATCCTTCATTTTTTCAAGCAGTATAGTTATAAATCATTTACTTGTTGCTTTAGAGTAATATAGAGTGTGTGGAGGAAGGACCAGGATGCCCCTATATCGGAAGGACCAGGGGACAGAACATATTCAGAGCATTGTGTCCCCTGGAGCGCTAAATGGCAGCCTTCCTAGCTGCAGCATTGCCTCGGACTACAACAGGGCACCATGGGACTTGGGAGTTTGGTGCAGCCCTGCTGGGTTACATGGGCGCCACTCGGGGACGCTGCAGGTACCGTTGACCCCTGTGTGGCAGCACTTCTGCCACACCCAGAAGTGCTGCCGGAAGAAGGTCGTTGGACACCTGGAGCACTTGCAGGTCCCCTATAAAAGGAGCCAGAGCCACCACTACTCCAGGAGCAAGAGTCGGGAGGAGGTGGACGCAAAGAGAGCGAAAGAGAGTGGAATAGAAAGAAAAAGAAGAAAAGTGTGCTTTTGTGCCGTGTTCTTGCGTTTATTGTGCTCTGCAGGTGGGAGACGAGGGAAAGCGTTTCCCACAACGAAAAAATAAAAGCGTGTGTGCTGAACTTGTGTCCTGGGTTCGTCTATGTCGGGTTTGGGTGGCAAGTCCGCCCTCTGCAGGTCACAAGTGTTTCTGTGTTTGTGCCACTTGCAACTCCTTTATTACTATAAACAAATAAGAGTCATTTATTTTTGGGTATGTCATTTAGACACAATAATGCCAAAAAGCCCTTAGTGCAAAAGGGGTTAATCAACTTTAGACATGAACAACAGTAGGTGGTGTGATGGTCAGTTGCAGGGTGTAATCACACACACATCCCACACAAGTGAGCATCTTAGAATCACCAATTACATTTATGTATATTTAGTTAGCTGATGCTTGCAGCTTTCTTCTTGAACTGCTTCATTGTTTGGTTTTCCTTCTCCATATTTATTTCCTGTCATGTGCCCTGTGCTGCCCTGGATTACTGCCACCTACTGAAATCAATTGTCATGACAATTTAGAATTTAGAATGACCCTAACATCCATCCGTCCATTATCCAACTCACTATATCCTAACTACAGGGTCACGGGGATCTGCTGGAGCCAATCCCAGCCAACACAGGGCACAAGGCAGGAAAGAAACCCCGGGTAGGGCGCCACCACAAATGACCCCAACCTACCACTAATTGAAACGTCCTAATTATAATGACTGCTTCAACTTGTTAATCATAGCACCGGAAAATGACACATGTTGATTGGTACATGCAAGTAAGGAGTTTACTGCATTCTGTACAGGTGACAGTTCTGACACTATAAACCTACAGACCTACAGTGGACTCATAATGCATTTAGACCCAATCACTTTCTGCACACTTTACAGTGTTGTAAATTAAATTTTAAATGGGAAAATGTGACATTTTTGCCCATAAATCTACACTCAATAACCCATAAAGTCAAAGTGAAAATATGTTATCAGTAAAAGCTTGCAGGTTTATTAAACATCAAATACTGAAATCTCTCTTTCATTTAAGTACCTCTGCTGTGGCACTCCAGACTGTGGTCAAGTGCATTACTCTTAAAAATTCTGGTCCTTTCAGGAGAATATATGGTTCGTTACTGGGTAATGTGGTTGCTCATAGAACCACTGCTTGACAAACAGATCTAAATAAATACTGTAAAGGCCCTTTCTGGATTCTTCATCTGGATCCCCCTGTGACATAGCAATGAAGAATCACTCTGGCACCTTTATTTTCAAGAGTGTACTGTTTGCTTTAATTCTGCTTGACATGTGTGTCGCTGTGAGTTAAGTGTAGAGCAGATTTTAAACTAATAATCAATGTCCCGAGAGCGTGCAGGCTCGGAGAGGGTGCAGATGTGAGTTTGACGGTGCTGCTCCAGGGGTGTGACTGAGATGAGATCACACACTCACGTGTGAAAGCGAGTGGGTCAGTCAGCTACTGCATTCTCACCTCGGAGTGGGCGGATGGTCACATCTGCACCCCATCAGACTAATTTAACGGGAGCCTGTATGGCAGAGGGAGAAAGGAAAGAAAAGAAATGAGAACAGCAAGGATAAAATGGCAGTTGAGATGAAAGAAAAGAAAGAAAGAGCAAAAGGCAGGAGCGGGAGAAGAGAGCCAGTGTGGTGGAATGAAGGGCAGGTGGTTAGGGACGAGTCTCAGGGGAGGAACCTAGTGCGGAAAAGGGGCTCTCCTCTTTATCAATGCAGGAGAGCAGGAGCGGCCCGTGCTGTGTCTCCCTTTGACACTGAAGGACTGTTGGCGAAAGGTGGGTGTGTGACTTGGTGTGGTGCTCCAGGGATGACTAGGGCTTGGCATTGGGGACCCGAGTCAGGAATTTATGGTTGACTTGTCGGTAGAACGTCTTCTCGTGGTGCAAGATCCACAGGGTAAGTCGGGGAGATGTCAGCTCACAGACCTCACATTTTTAAAAGGAAATGATTGTAATTTTAACTTTGGTTTTATGGATTATGTACTGAATTGATTTTAACCTCTATTTCCGCACTTTGGATTTTATGGATTACTAGCCATTCCCCGCGGCTCTGCCCTGCCCAGCTCCCTACTCCTGACACCCCGCTTCCCCCTCCCCTCGGCCCACAGCCTCTGTCTCGGATTAGCAGAAATGTATCGTTCCTGCAAGCGAACTACGATTCTTAGCACGATGAGAGTAGTCGCAAAATTAACTGGAATGTTCAAGCAAAGTATAGAAAAAAACCCGATCTAAATCCATTAAGTAGTTTTCTCATTCACTAGCTAAGTGGAGGTAAGGAACAGCCCGCCTCTCTCCCCTTGGTCCACTCTCTCGAATTTGAGCAAATACATTGGTACCGCAAGCGAACCATGATACTTAATGCACTGAGAGAAGTCGCAAAGTCAACCAGAATCTTCAAGCAAATTAGAGAAAAAACCTAATCTAAATCAGTTAAGTAGTTCTCTTGTGAAAAGCGGACAGACAAACAGACAGATGTTGGATTTTATATACTCAGCAAAAAAAAAACATCCCTTTTTCAGGACTGTGTATTTCAACAATAATGTTTTAAAAATCCAAATAACTTTACAGATCTTCATTGTAAATTGTTTAAACAATGTTTTCCATGCATGTTCAATTAACCATAATCAATTAATTAACATGCACCTGTGGAATGGTCGTTAAGACCTTAACAGCTTACAGAAAGTAGGTATTTAAGGTAACAGTTCTAAAAATGCAGGACACTAAAGAGACTTGTCTACCGACTGTGAAAAACACCCAAAGAAAGATGCCCAGGGTCCCTGCTCATCTGCGTGAACGTGCATTAGGCATGCTGCAGGGAGGCATGAGGACTGCTGATGTGGCTAGGGCAATAAATTGCCATGTCCACACGGTGAGACGCCTAAGACAGCGCTACAGGGAGACAGGAAGGACAGCTGATCATCCTCACAGTGGAAGACCACGTGTAACAACACCTGCACAGGATCGGTACATCCGAATATCACACCTGCGTGACAGGTACAGGATGGCCACAACAACTGCCCGGGATGTCCAGGAACTTGCAGGTGCCTTGGTGGAAGAGTGGGGTAACATCTCACAGCAAGAACTGACAAATCTGGTCCAGTCCATGAGGAGGAGATGCACTGCAGTACTTCAAGCAGCTGGTGGCCACACCAGATACTGACTGGTACTTTTGATTTTGAGCCTCCCTTCATTCAGGGACACATTGTGAAACATTTTTAGTTTATGTCTTATGGTGTTGACTCTTTTAGTGGTCATACAAATATTTACACATTAAGTTTACTGAAAGTAAAAACAGATGAAAGTCAGAGGACGTTTCTTTTTTTGCTGAGTATATATATAGAGATATATATTTAATGAAGATTTAAATCATTGCACTTTTTGTACACTGTTTGTTTTGTTTTTGTAAGATTGTAATAAAAGCACTAGAGACCTATTTCATCTACCCCTTGTGGTGCGTATGTGTCCTTATTTGCTTGGATCATCTCTATACATGACTATCGATGGTTCGTGTTCAAGAGGCTCCCGAGTGCAAAAGGGAGCATGGAGCTGAAATGGACTGTCGCACTAGGACATGATTGTGGAATTCACTTGTTGTTAACTGAATTGACTAGATATACCTGGTTAAATAAGGTCCCACAATTCACACTGCATGACAGGACAAAAATCAAGCCATGAAGTCCAAGGAACTCTCTGTAGACCTTCACAATCAAACAGCGGTAAGGCATAGATCAGGGCAAGAGGATAAAACCAACTCTAAAGTGTTACTGTCCCAAGAAGCACAGTGGCATTAATATGAAATGGAAGATGTTTGCAACACATTAGGACTCTTCCCAGAATTGGCCATAAGGGATCAAGAAGGGCCTTGGTATGGGAGGTTAGCAAAAACCCAGTAGTCACTTTAACAGAGCTCCAACAGTACAGAAGTCATCTGCTGAGAAGGGAGAACCTGTTGGAAGGATGACCATCTCAGCAGCATACCATCAAACAGGTATTTATGAAAGAATGCTTAGACAGAAGTCACTCTTTAGTGAAAGGCATTTGACAGCTTAAAGGACTCTGAGGGTAAGTGGACAAAGAGTCACTAATCTGATGAAACAAAAAATATTCTTTTTTGGACAGAACTCCAAGCACTATGTCTTTGTGAAGACCAGGGACTTCTCATCACCTGCCCAATACCATTCCTATGGTGAAGCAATGTGGTGGCAACATCATGTTTTCTCAAGTTAAATAAAGAGAAACCTGAAATCTTAGTGATTAGCAATAATGGATACAATGAGGCTATTAGAAATAAACTGGATACATTAGGATTAAAAGTCAAGACGGAGGTAAAAAGCTTAGGGGTAATTGTTGACTGTAATCTGAATTTTAAATCGCATATTAATCAGATCACTAGGACAGCATTTTTTCACTTAAGAAACATAAGTAAAGTTAGACCTCTTATATCACTGAAAGATGCTGAGAAATTAGTTCACGCATTTGTTTTCAGTCGACTAGATTACTGTAACGCACTCCTCTCAGGACTACCCAAGAAAGACACAAATCGTTTGCAATGAGTGCAGAATGCAGCTGCGAGAATCCTAACTAGGAAAAGAAAATCCGAACACATTTCTCCAGTTTTAATGTCACTACACTGGTTACCTGTGTCATTCAGGATTGACTTTAAAATTCTGCTTATGGTTTATAAAGCCTTAAATAATCTCGCCCCATCTTATATATCGGAATGTCTGACACCTTATATTCCAAATCGTAACCTCAGATCCTCAAATGAGTGTCTCCTTAGAATTCCAAGAACAAAACTTAAAAGAAGTGGTGAGGCGGCCTTCTGCTGCTATGCACCTAAAATCTGGAATAGCCTGCCAATAGGAATTCGCCAGGCTGATACAGTGGAGCACTTTAAAACACTGCTGAAAACACATTACTTTAACATGGCCTTTCTATAACTTCAATTTAACTTAATTTAACTTAATCCTGATACTCTATATGTTCAATTTCCTCATAATAACTATTCAGGGTAGCTCTACAATCCGTACTGACCCCTACTCTCTTTTCTGTTTCTTTTTCCGGTTTCTTTGTGGTGGTGGCCTGCGCCACCTCCACCTACTCAAAGCCTCATGATGCTCCAACAATGATGGATGGATTAAAAGGCAGAAGTCTACGTGACCATCATCATCAAGCCCTTCCGTGAGAACCCTAAATACAAAGAGGACTGTTTCATTTATGTTAGGTAGAATGCCCAGAGGGGACTGGGCGGTCTCATGGTCTGGAATCCCCTACAGGTTTTATTTTTTTCTCCAGCCATCTGGAGTTTTTTTTTGTTTTTTCTGTCCCCCCTGGCCATTGGACCTTACTCTTATTCGATGTTAATTAATGTTGATCTATTTTGTTTTCTTATTGTGTCTTTTATTTTTCTATTCTTTATTATGTAAAGCACTTTGAGCTACTGTTTATATGTAAATGTGCTATATAAATAAATGTTGTTGTTGTTGTTATGGAGATACTTCTCAGTGGCAAGGACAGGGAGCCTGGGCAGAATTGAGGGAAGGATGAACGCAGCCAAATACAGTGAGATCCTTGAAGAAATTCTGCTCCACTGTACACGTGACCTCAGGCTGGAGTGATGGTTCACCTTTCAGCATTATAATGACCTGAAGAATACCTCCAAGACAATACTGGAAAGGCTTTGAGATAAATCTCAGGGTGTCCTTGGGTGGCCCAGCCAAAGCCCAGACTTAAACCCCATAGAACATCTGTGGAGAGACCTGAAAATGGCCATTTCCAGACACATCTTATCTAGTCTAAGAGAGCTTGAGAGGATCTGTCAGGAAGAATGGGATAAACTGTCCAAATCCAGGTGAGCAAAACTTGAGGACACTTACCTAAGAAGACTTAAAGTTACAATTGCTGCCAAAGGGGGCTTCTATATCACCTCAAGGGTCTGAATTCTTATATGATTGAGAGATTTCAGTTTTTGAGTTTTAATAAATTTGATAACCTTTACATAACATGTTTTCACTTTGTCATTGCAGGTTATTGAGTGTAGACTGAGAGGCAAAAATAACAAATGTATCAAACTAAAATTAAATCAACAACACAATAAAGTGTGCAGAAAGTGAAGGGGTCTGAATCCTTCCTGAGCCCACTATATATACTCCAGCCCCCTGTGAGTAAGCAGTTATACTGAAAACAATGGATTTGTAATTCTAGAACCACCTTGAGTAGCTTTTATTAAACATAATGAAAAGAGTCACTTGTGCTTGTGTGTCTACATTTGCTTCCTGACCTGCACCTATTGCTGTAAATTTAGGATACAGTGACCCCTGACACTCTGAATTGGACTATTTGCTTTCAAAAATTGATCCTCATTTTACAACCTACTGCTCTTGTAGTGCCCTTTGGTCCAGAAATAGACCACCTTAAGATGCAGTTTACCCTTAGCCAATGCCTACCTCATCATAATTGTGCTCGAGTCCTCTTTTGTGACACCCTTCACCTCTTCGATGTCTTTGTTGTTTTCCTATACATCCTCCACCTGCTTCTTGCAGACCTCAAATCATCTTCTATGTTTAGTGATAACGCCGCTTCTCCTCCATCCCCACCGTCTGAGGCCGGGGTTTTCCCCTTGCTCTGCGGCTATCTGTCCATTGAGGCCAATCTCTCCTGGAAAAGTGCTTCCTGAGGCCTTGAATCTCTGCCTGCATATCTTGGATCAGTTGTATGTTGTTGCTGATCTCTACATCTCTCCTGAACACATCCGTATTGAGGAAGAGAATCTCCTCTTCTAGCTTCCGTATGATCTGCACATTGTTAGTGATCTCGGTGTCTCTCTTTTTCACATCTTCCCCAAGGAAAGTAATGGCCTCTTCCAACTCCTTGATTTTCTGAGTCTTACCAGTGATGTCGGCATCTCTCCGCCACACCTCCACATTGAGGAAGCCAATTTCATTTTGCAGCTCCTGGATCATCTTAACATTGCCACTGACTTGTGCATCTGGCCTCTCTGACTGCCCCTTGAATAGAAGGCTTTCTTCTTTTTCTTCCTGCTGTTCTGGGCTCATCTTTACA
Source organism: Polypterus bichir lapradei (assembly GCA_026402145.1). Taxonomy (NCBI): domain Eukaryota; kingdom Metazoa; phylum Chordata; class Cladistia; order Polypteriformes; family Polypteridae; genus Polypterus; species Polypterus bichir. The sequence goes on along the minus strand of JANRMT010027041.1, from coordinate 20,486,252 downwards.
GTTTCAGAGGGCTCACCATTCTTTCTGCAGGACTGAGTATTCAGGAGGCTCATTTCCTCCAGAAGCTCTTGAATAGTCTGCACATTTTTGTTGATATTGTCATCTCCAGTCTGCTCCTGATCGCTGAGGACACACATTTCATCTTGCTCTTCCTCGTTCATCCCAAGATGTCAGCACTGGGAGGATGTGGCAGAAGTGCTTGCGCTGGATCCCCTGTATGACAACCACAGATGAAGCGGTCACGCTGAAATGAGTTAGAATGGAGAGGTGCCAGCTCTTCTTCAACTTGTATACCACATAGGTTGCTAGGAGATTGCAAGCAGCGCGTGATCAGATTCAGAGTTGCGTGATTTCATTTTGATTCATGTGGTGTGCATAAGCATGCATCCTGATGGCCAGTAATTTACCAGAATTGAAATGTGGCAGCTGATCTGCACTCAATACTGTAAGAAAGACGCTATATAGCGTCCGACCCGACACAGATTTCACAGGAGAGACACGTGTCAAATTAAATAAACTTTTATTTTCTTTGTCTGTGGGCTACGTCTTCCCCGTACCCATAGACACAACACAGTCCCAAGCACACAATAAAATGTCTCTACTTTTTTCTCCACCACTCCTCACCAAGCTTTTGCTTCCTCCCACCCGACTCTGGCCTCAGAGTGGTGGTCGCTGGCTCCCTTTATAGTTCACCCGGAAGTGCTCCAGGTGCTTGATCCCTGATTTCCGGCTGCACTTCCGGGAGTGACAAATTGGTTTCCCACATGGGCTCAGGAGTCCCAAATACAGCGCCCCTTGGCAGTACCTGTGGGACCCAACAGGGCTGCACCCAACTCCAATTCCCAGGATGCCCTGCGGGAACCTGAGGCACTGTTCCACCCCAGGGAGGCGGCCAACTAGCGTTCAGGGGGAGGTATTGCAATGTCCATTGCTGCTCCCCCTGAATATAGTGTGCAGGGGCATCCCGGCTGGGTAAGGACGCCAAGCCCCTGTCACAATACATTGTCCACAAGTATCCCAACTACAGAAGAGAGCAAAGAGGAAAGATGTAAAAGAGAGACGGACCAGAAAATACAACCAACATAACTCCAGTTCTCAAGTCCTTGCATTGGCTCCCAGTTAAGTTTAGAGCAGATTTCAAAATCCTCCTTTTAAGATATAAAGCCACAAATGGTCAAGACCCTGCTTACTTATCTGACTGTATTATTACTTACAAACCAGAGCACACATTAAGATCTCAAGAAGCTGGTCCACTTAAAATTCCAAGTATTAATGAAATAACAGTGGGAGGTTGAGCTTTTAGATACAGGACAAGGAAACTATGGACTAATGTATAAGAGGTGCCCCTTTATTCTCAACTTTAAAACCAGGGCTGGAGATTAATGACTTTAGCATGGCATACCCTGCCTAGAGCTGCTGATTAGCTGTGCATTCTGCATTTCAGTTCGTTAATCATTTGTGCTAAAATTTGTACATTTTGTAGTATAAGTAATATATTAATTATAAACCATTAATAACCCTCTCTGTTGTGTTTCTCATCTCAGCAACTGGATGTGGCACTTGGTGCCACTTCTGTACTTCCAGGCAGCACTCCAGCATGTGAAAAACGTATCTTGGATAAAGAGGCATTGGAATCATCAGATGGAAAGATTCTCTCATTAGATTGGATGGCCAGCAATGACTCCACTATACATAGAAAAGAGAGGAGAGGGTGGGTGGCCAGTTGGCTATGGTCTTCAAGACTGTGACATTATTTTGGACTTTCCTTTTTTCAGTTTTAATCTCCACCATTGTCAGCTGTCCATAGTTCATTAATTAATTAATGGACAGTGTGACAATTTAGGGCTTTGTCGTCCCCTTGAACCCTCAGATCTGACGTCAGACACCAGATAAAGTCCAAAGGTGAATATTAATTATAATAATAAAGTGCACAAAGCACCTCCACTCCACAATACTCCAATACCAATCAATAATCAATCACAATACAATCCTCCACTCTCCCAGATGTGTTGCCACCCTTCCACCCAGCTCAACTCGTTTGTCTGGGAATTCCCAGAGTCCTTTATAGTCCGTGATCCGGAAGTGCTTCTGAACCCTCAGTCCATGTGACTTCTTAGCACCTCCCGGTCAGATCAAAAACTTTTCTTTTTCATCCCGGAAGCACTTCATTCCTTCTGTCCATGTGACTGGGATGTACTTCTGGGGTGTAGGGAAAATAGATGTCCTTGTGCCTCCCTGCAGTGACTCCTGGCAGTCCCTATGGTAACCAGCAGGGCTGTGCATAAAAACTTTGTTGTCCATAATTCCCTGCTGGCATTCAGGGCACCTCCATGCTGCAAGGAGGGCTCCATCTAGCGGCCTGGGGGTATTGGCCGGGATGAATGACCGGCCATATCTCACAACAGATACTGATGGTTTTCATGGGAAGCTTCACTTACCTCGGCAGCATCATTGACAAGGAGGGTGGGATAACAGAGCCAGGAACCGCAAGGCTAGGGCAACTTTCCTCCAACTGAAGAATGTCTTAGGATGCAGGGACTTGTCCAACACCACCAAGATCAGGGTCTACAGTTCAAATGTTAAATCTATCCTATTCTACAGGACCGAGATATGGAGAACCACTGCAACCACCACCAAAATGGTTCAGATATTTATTATTACCATTAACACTTGTCTGAGAAGGGTCCTATGGACCCTTTGGCCTGACACTATCAGTAACCAAGAACATTTGGCAGTAAACAAGACAATAGAGGAAGAGGTAGAGGAAGAAATGCTACAGTGACTTTCAAGGTAAGTAGGCCCCACTTCCATAAGGTACAGTCATGGCCAAAAGTTTTGAGAATGACCCAAGTGTTGGTTTTCATAAAAAGTTTGCTGCTTCAGTGTTTTTAAATCTTTTTGTCTTTTTGTTTCTTGGAGAGAAGTGACTCTTTGCTGCCCTTCTTGACACCAGGGCATCCTCCAAAAGTCTTCGCCTCACTGTGCGTGCAGATGCACTCACACCTGCCTGCTGCCATTCCTGAGCAAGCTCTGCACTGGTGGTGCCCCATGATCCCGAGCCATGAATAAAGAATGGGACTAAAATATCCTCTGAGAGCATCTTCTCCCAACCATCCAAGAACAGTTTGGTGACCAACAATGCCTTTTCCATCATGATGGAGCACCGGGCCATAAGGCAAAAGTGACAACTAAGTGGCTCGGGGAACAAAACATTGAAATTTTGGGTCCATGGCCAGGAAACTCCCCATTTGAGAACTTGTGGTCAAGCCTCAAGATGTGGGTGGACAAACAAAAACCCACCAATTCTGACAAACTCCAAGCACTGATTTTGCAAGAATAGGCAGCCGCCATCAGTCAGGTTTTGGCCCTGAAGTTGATTGACAGCCTGCCAGGGTGAATTGCAGGGGTCTTGAAAAAGAAAGAAGGGCCAACACTGCAAATATTGACTCTTTGCATAAACTTCATGTCATTGACAATAAAAGCCTTTGAATCTTATGAAATGCTTGTAATTCTACTTCAGTATGCCATAGAAACATTTGACAAAAAGACCTAAAAACAGTGAAGCAGCAGACTTGATGAAAACCAATATTTGTGTCATTCCCTAAACTTTTGGGCACAACTATAGTCTCATACATCACAAGGCAAGGCCTTATATGGAATCCCCAGGGAAAGAGAAAAGAGGTGGTGGGACCTGGAAGCAGATGCCAAAATGGTGGGTCAAACCTCGGGACAATTGGGGAAACTGGCCCAACAAAGAGATTGCTGGAGAGCTCTTGTTGGTGGCCTATACCCCAAGAGGGACAAAAGGGATATGTCAGTAAATAAATGATTGACACAATATGTAATATGCATGTCTTTGGGCTGCTGTGGAAAACTGAGGTTCCAGGAGTAAAATCCAAACAGCAATGGGGAGAAAATGCAAACTCCACAAACTCCACTCCAGATAGAGGCTGGGTATGCTTTTAAGTCCAGAAGTCTAGAGCTATCAGGTAATGGTCCAAACCATGCACAACACCATCTTATTAGTTTCACTTCCTATAATTGACATGCCATCGGTTTTTGTATTTATGATCACATGGAGGTTTGAATCATTGCTACACAATGCAACTTTGTGAAAAGAAGAACCTTAGCATAAGATTTGTAGGATTATTGGCTGATACGCATATTTTTGCGATAGGAAGAGGTTTGTTAAGGGATTAAACTCTTTCTACTGTTGAGTCAGGGTGTCATTACTACACCACTAGACGCACTCTCACGTAATTTCTGAGGTCACCAAGCAACAGGGTATGAGTACAAGACCTGGGTGGTTAGTCCACACCCTTCATTCTTTACAGAGCAACACAAGGATCTGGACATGACGCAGTGAGAGAAACATTGACTTGTTTCGTATTGAGCAGTATTTCTCACATTATTTGTTTTTTTTTTTTATTTTTGTTAAAATTGAGAGATGAACCAAGAGCAAAAAGAAGATGTCTACAACTTCAAAAAACAGGAGCAAAAAAGTTCTGATATAAGCAAAGAGCTCAAGTTAAGGATCCAAGAGCTGAAAGATAAAATACGTGTCCTCAAAGAAAAAGAGAGACAGTGGATGGAGTCTGTCACCAATGACAATGATCTACAAGATGAGTTAGCTGTCTCCAAAGATCAGGGTTTCACACACAATGAAGGGATCCAAGAGAAAATGAGAATTGAAAGAGAAGATAAAATAGGTGAGCTCAAAAACTGTGAGATACAGCCCAGAGACAAAGAAGAGGCAATGCTAATTGAAAGTGGGCATGAAAGCATAGGCAGAGAACAGGAATGCAGAGGATTTGAAGTCACTGAAGAAGCAAAGGTTAAGAAAATGACACAAGAAGGGCATGGGGTTATCATCAAGCCAGGTCAAGATAAGGTTAGGAGAGACGCAGCTGTTGAGAAAGAAACGGATCCCTTGAAAAAGCTGAATCGAGATCAGGAGCAGGAAAAAGTGGTAGCGAATATGGACACAATCATTGTCGAAAAGCTACAAAAGGAAACTAGTTTCTTCAAACAACCAAGTGAGGAGAAAATATGGAGAAATATTGTGGTCAAAGAAGATATAAAGAGAAGTCAAAATCAAGATGAAGAAGTTGAAGTTCTTCAAAAAATAAACCAAAGTCTGGAGCACAGGAACACTATGGCCTCTGAAGAGCCAGAGATGAACCAACCTATGCTGGCAGAAGTTGGTGGCCATGAAATGTTAGACAATAAACAGGAACAGGAGGACAAAACAGACACAGAATACAACTTGGTGGTCCAAAACCCACAGGAATGCATCCGTTTTGAAAAAAATATGAGCTTGGAGCAAGAGTGGTCTGGAAAAGAAGCAAAGATGATCCAAAAATCGCAAGAGAAATTAGGTACCCAAGAAAGCCTATGCCAGGAGCAACATTGGACAGATAATATGTTTTATAAACAGACAAAAGTGGACAATACTTTTCAAGAAGAATGCAATAACTATAAAAAACATGAATGGGGACAAAGAAGCAATGAAGTTAGTGGAAAGGTAAAGTGCATCCAGTGCCCACAAAAAGAATTTGGTTTCTCCAAAGAACAAGAGTGGAGAAGACAAAGTCATTTAATTGACAATTCCACAGTAATTCAAGAATTACAAAATACCATTTACTTTCTCAATGAGGAAGTGATCAGAAGAGATGCAGAGATTTTTGAAAATATTAAGATAATTCAAGAATTGCAAAATGCAATTTACTTCCTCAGTATGGATATTTGGAAGAAAGACATGGAGGTAAACGAACATATGAAAATTAACAGAAGGCTGGAAGAGGAAATCTGTATCCTTAATGTGGAGGTGTGTAGGAAAGGTCACAAAGTCCACGAATCTTTAGAAATGAAAGAGGAGCTGCAGGCTGAAAATTATCATTCGAAGGAGAGTGAGGTAGGATCTGGGGCAGAGATGGTTGACAAAGTCAGGAGGAATCAAGAAATCAGTCACTCAATCAAAGAGATGGAGCAGACGGGCATTGCTATGGTTGATAATTATATAACTAAGACCCAAGAACAGAGAGAGACCGACTTCTTTCTCAAGGAACACACATGGAAGAAAGACACTAATGTTTCTGAAAATACAGAAATGATCCAAAAAATGCAAAATGCAATTTTCTTTCTTAATGAGGAAGTTTGGAAAAGAGATGTTGAAATCTGTGAAAATGTAAAAATGATCCAAAACTTGCAAAATGCAGTATACTTTCTCAATTTTATGATGTTGAGGAGAGATTCTGAGATCAATGAGAACATCAGGATAAATCAAGCTCTGGAAGAAAATGTTTGCTTCCTTAATGTTGAGGTATGCAAAAGAGATTCTAGTATTTGGAAAAATGCGGAGAAGAATCGGGAACTACAAGTGGAAAACTGTATTGTCAAGAAACTTAAAGAGAGTAAGGCTATTGAAAAAATGAGCACAACCCACCACAAGGCAAAAAGCAAAGAGAAGACTGGTCAAGATATCAAAAGTTCTAAATCCCAAGACCAAATTTCTGTCTCTGAAGCACCACTTCAGAAGAAGGCCATTGATTTCAAGGAGAACAATGCCATCAATGAGTTGCAAAAAGAAATATTGGACCTTAAAGAGCAGATGGCTCAAGAACTGAAAAACGCCATTTCTTTTCTCAATGTGGATATCTGCATGGAAAAAGCAGGAAGTCACAGAGGTGAAATGGAAAGCCAAGACTCTAAAAATGAATCACCACGTAGGCAAGATGTTGCAGTCGATAGTGACCTTGTAGTGAATACCAACGTTCAACAAGCAATTGCAGTTGATCAGCAGAAGAACCATGATGTGCAAATTCAAACAAAATTGTTGATGAATGGTGATCTGGTGGACCAGAAGTGGATGAGAGACACTGAAATCAGTGAACATTCACCAATAAATTGTAACCTTCAGGAAGCTCCTGTCTTCAATCCTCAGGAACAGTGTATAGAACTGGGATTTTCAGGTATTAACAATGAGAATCAGAAGCCACAAGAAGACATTTGTGTAGCTGTAGAGATGGAAGATGCAGATCTAAAGATAAATCTCAATGTTCAGGAAGAAATCCATTTTCTCAACGAGAATCAGTTTAGTAGAAAACAATTGGTTCAGGATAACATAAATGAGAGCAATAGTCGAGAAGAGGAAAACTCAGTCCTCAAAGAAGATGAACAGATGACCAACACCGACATTAGTGAAAGCACAGTGGAAGATCTACAAGTGCAGGAAAAAATGTTTCTCCTTGATGTGGAAGAGCAGAGCAAAGAAGAAAAAGCAAGCCAAGATAATATAAACCCAAGTAAGGAGATGCAAGGGGAAATCAGCGTTCTGAGCAATCAGAAAGAGAAGGAAGATACCTGTTTTAGCCAAAACGAATTAGTGAGTCTAGAAAAAACATTTCTTATCAATGAGCTGGATCAGACTAAAGACGGAGACATGATTCGGAATGATATGATGACAAAACAGGGATCACAGGAAGAAATAAATATTCTAGATGATAAGAAACACACGCCTGATGCTGACCTTAGTGAAAATGAAAAGGAGGATTTGGTGGTGCAAGTAGAAAGATTTATCATCAATGAGCAGAATCAAGCTAAAGAAGACGTGATTCAGGATAATGTGATGACAAATCAGGGATTACAGGAGGAGATAAAGATTCTTGATGATCAGAAGCAGATGGCTGAAGCTGGCCTTAGTGAAAATATAAAGGAGGATTTGGTGGCCCAGGAAGAAACATTTATCATCAATGAACAGAATCAAACTAAAGAAGACATGATTCGGGATAATGTGATGACAAACCAGGGATCACAGGAGGAGATAAATGTTTTTGATAATCAGAAGCAGATGGCCAAAGTTGGCCTTAGTGACAATATAAAGGAGGATTTGGTGGTGAGGGAAGAAACATTTCTCTTCAATGAGGAGGATCAGAGAAAAGAGGAGAAAATGTATGATAATGTAGTTGCGAATCAGGAACCGCAAGTGAACATATATGCTGACAATGATCAGGTTAACAAGGTGGACACAAACTTTGGGGAAAGTAAAAAGATTGAGGAAGAAACATTTCTGCTTAATGAGCAAGATCAAAGCAAAGAGGAAGAAGCAATCCAAGGTAACATAAATGCAAGTAAGGGGATACAAGGGGAAATCTGTGTTTTGAATGATCAGCAAAAGATGGAAGATACCCTCTTAAGTCTAGATAAGTCAGTGAACCCAACAGCGCAGGAAAAAACAGTTCTCCTCACTGAGAAGGGTCAGAGTAATGAAGACACAATTCAGGATAATGCGATTACAGATCATGTGACTCAAAAGGAAACCTGTGTTCTCAGTGATCAGAAGCAGATGGCAGATGTCCATTTTAACACAAATCCAAATATAAAATCAGACACTCACAAAGGAATACCTATACTAGAAGTGCCAGAGAGGGAAGAAATCTCTGAAGTTAATATTCCAGAAGAAATGTGTGTGATGACCGAAAATAATCAGAGAAGTGAGACTCCCACCACCGAGAATACAGAGATGATACAAGACCTACAAAAGGCAATTTTCTTCCTCAGCTTGGAGGTGTGGAAAAGAGATTTCGAGATTTCCAGCATGGTGTTGAACATTCGAGATCTGGAAGATGAGGTTCGAGAGCTGGAAGATGAAGTTATCTTACTCAATACAGATGTGTTCCGAAGAGACAAAGACATCATTTTCAATCTTCAAGAAATGAAAAAAATGCAAAAAGAAATGTACTTCCTCAGGGATCACCTCTGGAGGAGAGACGTTGAGATCAGTAGCCATTTGCAAGTAATCCGAGAGATGCAGCAGGAAATTCACTACCTCAGGGCACAAGCATGCAGACAGAGAGAGTGGCCTCCACGACCATATTGTAGGAGGGGTGCAAAAGGAAACCCCTGCACATGGAATGGCGGTCGAGAGTTGAGAAGGCATTATTAGGGAAGGGTACGAGAAAAGAAAGACTAACTTCTCTAAGGAATTGAAAAAGGGGACAAGGAAATCAATCTATGGAAGCATGTTAGGAGTACTGAACAAGATAATCCACCCAGAATCAGGCAAATGATATGATATATTACCTAGTCTCCCTGTACACTTGATTTAAACTTGAATTAATTCTTCCAAACATTAATCAACCATTAAAACTTCTGTCTAACAATCACTTTTTAAGTGACTTAATGGTAGACAGGTTTGTTGGGGAGCCCAAGCATCCAGTTCAAGGTAAAAGCCTACACTGAATGGGGCACACTCAATTTACATGCCCACAATCATTCATACATGTCCAATAATCCACAGGATGACCGTGTAGGCAAAAAAGAAGCTGATGTTCCTACTTAAGCAGGTTAAGTGCCTTGGAGGTGGTCACACACTGAATTAGAGGTGAGCACTGAGTCTTTCAATTTGTCTTTTTTATATTTCTGTGCAGTTTAAAACTCTGCAATGCCATTTGTCTGCCACTGGCAGCAGATGACTAAAATAAACAACAAAACTAACATGGTCCAGTTCACATTCCACAAGCAGACAAATGGAGCTTTCAGAATCATATGAGAAGCATAAGGAGCCAAAACCCTTCTGTATGGTATTAGCTGTATGGTGGAAACCATTCTTTGAATCTTTACTAGTCCTTCGCATGGCATACTTAAACACTCACCCACAGACTCATTCTGATGCCAATGCATTTTCTGCAAGGGGCACCTGCTCCTGAGTAATCATGTTCTTAATTGTTATTGAAAAATCACAGTGTTAACCCACTCCAGGGCAGGAACACAGAATAATTGAGCACCAGAGAAGGCTGCCCATAGCTTGAATTTTACTTCACCTCAAGTGTTGTTGTAATAATAATAATAATAATAATAATAATAATAATAATAATAATAATAATAATAGATAGATAGATAGATAGATAGATAGATAGATAGATAGATAGATAGATAGATTGTGTGACACTATAAGGCACTGTCGCTCCTCTAACCCGAAAGACAGAATCTTAAGACACAAGGTAAAAGTACTGCAAAGTATTTTAATTCTCTGACTCACTTACTGGGTTTACAGCAGTTCATTTATATAGTGCTTCTGTCCTTCTGACCGCATAATTTGCCAGCACTTCCGGGTCAGATGGAGAACTTGACTTTTCTTGTGCCCGGAAGTACTTCGAGGCTTCCATCCCTGTGACTTGGGAGTACTTCCGGGCTATGCAGAAATTAGAAATCCCCAGGTCCTCCTGCAGCATCTCCTGGCATCACCCACAGTACACAGCAGGGCTGTGAAGCCAAACTCCAGATCCCATGGTGCCCTGCGGGAATCCAGGGTGCCGCTGTACTGCAGGAAGGCCACCATCTAGTGTCTTGGGCATCCTGACCAGGTTGAGCTGCCGACCGTCCATCACAATAGATAGATAGACGTAAGGCACTATATAATAGATAGATAGATAGATAGATAGATAGATAGATAGATAGATAGATA
>JANRMT010027041.1:20462589-20475777 GCA_026402145.1 Polypterus bichir lapradei | reverse complement strand
ATAGATAGATAGATAGATAGATAGATAGATAGATAGATAGATAGATAGATAGATAGATAGATAGATATATCCTATCCACCCTAATTCTTCCAGTCGAGTTTTGAAGCTCCAGTCGAGTTTTGAAGCTCTTTTAATTTTTCCTCATAACTCATCCCCTGTAGCCCTCTAATCAGCCCAGTCATTCTTCTCTGGACCTTTTCTAGTACTGTTATGTCCTTTTTGTAGCCTGTAGACCAAAACTGCACCCAGTACTCCAGATGAGGTCACATCAGTGTGTTATAAAGCTTGAGCAGAACCTCTTTGTACTTGTAATCTACACCTCAGGGTCCTATATAACCTGACATTCTGTTAGCCTTCTTAATGGCTTCTGAACACAATCATTGATTGTGTAAGTATTCACCCTAACCTTAACGTAATCCTAACCCTAATATGACAACTGCAAGGAAAACAGCAACAGCAATGTATTTCTTGGATAGCCCAAAATCACCCAAGGAATGCCTCAATGGGCTTTAACAGGCAATGTTTTTTACAGCCTCACAGTCTTGACTCCCTAGGTGAGAAGAAAAAAAAACATTTTAGGGAAAAACATGGAAGAAGTCTTGGGAAAAGCAATTCAGAGAGAGGGACGCACTCCCTTCCAGGTAGGTTGGGTGTACAATGGGTGTCAAAACATAGGATAAATAAAATACACTTAACAGAAGACAAGTACACTTCTAAAGGGACACTTCTAAATCATCACTGGGGCAGCAAACTGTTTTTAGAAGTCACAGAACTCTGTAAATGGAGATCACCCGTCTGAGGTTTCAGTTGATTGTCACATAATTGCATTTGTACGTGGAAGGTCCAAGTTGTGATGATTCAGCATGGTTGTCTTTCACACACAATGAAGACAAGCCAGTTTTTAATATGGCACACCTTTTGGTGGTTATGACAGCCCATCCTGGAGTAACTGAGTGCACAGTCCTCTCTCTGTCTCTGTCAGATCTGCACAGCTTCACACTGCCATTTCTCCTCCCCATTCTACTTCACAGAACTGCTCAAGCTTGGTCAGGTTTGCTTGGGAATTATGAGTTAACAGCCCTGTTTAAGCCCAGTTATAAATTCTACATTAGATTGAGATCTGGACTCTGACTTGGGCACTCCAGCATTATATAACATTGCTGTTTTGAAGCCAATCCTTTATGCTTGGGCTCCTTGTCTTCCTAGAAAACAAATCCTCTCCCAGGGTGCAGGATTTTTGCTGACAGCATCAGGTTTTCCTCCAGGATTTCCCTCTATTTTGCTGCATTCATCTTACCTTCACAAGCCTTGCAGGGCCAAATGTGGCCACCACCATACCTCACAATGGGGTTGGGGGTTTTTTGATAACCTAAACAAGGTGTTTATCCTGATGGCCAAAATGCTCCATTTTGTTATCATCAGAATACTTTCCAGCTGACTTTAGAGTTTCCCACGTGCCTTCTGGTAAACTCCATCACAGGTATCACGTGAATGTTTTCTCTTTGCCACTTTCCCATGTTATCCTCTACTCCCACAAGTCTTCTATGACCTGCCACAAAATATAGTAAATATATAGCATATGCAAAATAACTAAAAGTTTCTAAAAACATTACTGATTTATCCTTTATTTAACAATAACTATGGCACAAATCTGTTTAAGAATGTGAATTTACCAACTTAGGCCAAATACCGGCCCTGCCTCTCTTGGACATTCTAAATGTACATTTTCCAAATTCACTCTCAATTATGAAATTTTAATGCTCTGAAGATGCAGCAGTTGCTGTAGAAGTGTTGTCATTAGATAGCAGGGATTTATAAAAAAGCAGTTATAAACGTATTTTGTTGTCGTATTTCTCTGTATTACTATATATATAAATTTAAACATGCCCCATACACACCCAGACCAATATATTATATAAAAGTAAAGACATAAATTCAAAATATAAAGCAAGGATTTCAATGGGTTATGAGGAAAACAAAAGTAAAATTATTCAATACTAGGGAGCTCCACCCCTTGCTCGCTTTGCTCGCCCACCCCCGGGTTTGGTTTGCCAGATATACAATTTAAAGAGATTGTTATTTTCATGGGAATTGTTACATATCCATTATTTTCACTTTTACTTTAAAACTTTTGTAAAAACAATACTTGTCCTTTATTTCCGGCCCCGGGTGTGGTTAAATTTATCTCGCAGGACATATAACGCTGCTCGCATTGTGAAGTGGGGGGGTGGCTGAACGGACGCTAAGGAGAAGCGGTCGGATCATCTGCTGGCTTCCTGCTGCTGCTTCTGGCAAGCTGCCTGTTCTGCTTGTCGCTTGTCGTTGTTTTAAGAGCTGAGAGCACATGATGTCTCTCTGCCAAAATCATTCCAACAACTGCTTGGTTAGATGTCCGTGGATTTGTTTTAAATGTTGTCTCACTGCCTTGTCTCATGTGATGTTAAAGTGTCTCTCGCAGGACGTCAAATTGTCTTCGCGTGACGTTAAAGTGTCTCTTGCGGGACGTCGGATTGTCTTCCGAGAAGATCATGTCTAGTCTCCCTAGTCTCCCTCCCAGGATTTTTTTTATAATAGAGAGATAATGGCAGAAAAATGTAATATAACCCTTCTAAACAATTGAAAGAATATGAAATATAACATCTCCTACATTCATACTGTCAGAGTCCTTTAAAAGCCTTTTAGTCAATATGCCTTATTGGTAGAGTTCTGGTGAGGTAGCTTTCCTTCCATCAGGTTCCCCCATCTCAGCAGTGGACTTCTGAAACTCTATTATGGCCAGTATATGCTTGACGCTCAGAGTGCTTATGCAGACACATCGTGGGTGCCACATGCTCTGAGCGCTCATTTGATGCGTCCTCTAAGTATGTCATCAAAAATGAATGTGATGCATATGCGATTTGCAGTACCAGCAAAACTTTGGGTGGTGTGTGTGTTCAAGTTTTGGTATGGGATATCAGCATTGTTCTTTACTATCAACATCTCCATAGTGACAAACATGCCTGTCAGAACAGCTGACATAAAATCACCAGCTCCTTGCAAGTGAATGAGGAAATGTTGTAAAACAAAATGGAAGAAATTTCGAGACAGATACATCCGTGCAAAGCAGGTAATGTCTGAGAAAAGAAGTGGGGATTCGGCTGTTGCAAGATAATGCAGTATGATGGCAAACCACGTTAGAGCTCCAACAGGATCAATATGTGTGCTTCGATGTTTCATGAATTGTTCATTGCGGTGAAGCCAATCATCAAACTTAAATGCTGACATATGAAAGTATTCATGGTGCTTTACTTCATCCATTTCTCGCATTGCATACATTTAAAGGTTTCACATGCCATCTCTTGTGTGTTGATGTTGCCATCTTTTTTTTTTTGCACCTTCGCAACAGCATCTTACACTGCCATCTAGTGGAATCCTCCACATTTAGAACATTAGAACACTCTAGACGAGAAAAGGCCATTCAGCCCAACAAAGCTTGCCAGTCCTATCCACTTATTTCTTCCAAAAAAACATCAAGTCGAGTTTTGAAAGTCCCTAAAATCTTATTGTCTACCACACTACTTGGTCGCTTATTCCAAGTGTCTATCGTTTGTGTAAAGAAAAACTTCCAAATGTTTGTGTGAAATTTACTCTTAACAAGTTTCCAATTGTGTTGCCGTGTTCTTGATGAACTCATTTTAAAATAACAGTCTTGGTCCACTGGACTAATTCCCTTCATAATTTTAAACACTTCAGGCAGGTCTCCTCTCAATCTTCTTTTGCTTAAACTGTAAATGCTCAGCTCTTTTAATCTTTCCTCAAAATTCATCCCCTGTAGCCCTGGAATCAGCCTAGTCGCTCTTCTCTGGACCTTTTTCTAGCGCTGTTATGTCCTTTTTGTAGCCTGTAGACCAAAACTGTACCCAGTACTCCAGATGAGGTCTCACCAGTGTATTATAAAGCTTGAGCAGAACCTCCTGTGACTTGTACTCCACACACCAGGGTGCTATATAACCTGACATTCTGTTAGCCTTCTTAATGGCTTCTCAACACTGGAAGTCGATAGCTTAGAGTCCACTATGACTCCTAAATCCTTCTCATAAGGTGTACTCTCGATTTTCAGACCTCCCATTGTGTATTCAGACCTCACATTTTTATTTCCTATGTGTAATTCTTTACATTTACTGACAATAAATTTCATCTGCCACAAATCTGCCCAAGCCTGTATGCTATCCAAGTCCTTCTGTAACGATATAACGGATTCCAAATTATCTGCTAATCCACCTACTTTGGTATCATCTTAAAACTTAACTAGCTTGTTACTTATATATATCTAAATCATTTATTTATATTAAAAATAGCAGCGGCCCCAGCACTGACCCCTGTGGAACACACTCTTAACATCGGCCAGTTCTGAAGAGGTTCCTTTCCCATCACCCTCTGCTTCCTGCATCTGAGCCAATTCTGTACCCATCTAAAAACATCACCCTGAACACCCACTTCTTTTAATTTGATGACCAACCTCTTTATATAAAGTATGTGCACAAATATAGTCAGTATACTGCTTGATTAGCAGTAACGGCCACAAACGTAGGCGTCATGTAGTGTCAAGTATATCCAGGCTCTTAGAGTAACCATTGGGCTCTCGTTCACCTCCCTGATGAAGACATTTCTTGGCAGGATACTCAGTTTGGCCATTCCATTTGAGATAGTATTAAAACAAGCTGCATTGATGCAAATTACTGGTTTTCTGGGAGTTGTTTCTGTGGTTAATGGTGCATACATAGAGATAAAGGAGGCAGGTGGAGTCTCCTGGGGAAATGGATGAATAGAGCCTAGCAGAAGATAATGGCAGAATCACAGAGAGAGGTATGTCTTGTGACTCTGCAAGACAATCAGGAACACTAGAATCTTGAATATGACTTCAGAAATAGCGTCATGATAGCTGTGGCTGGTTTCAGTAATTGTTACTTTATGAACATATAACAGCGGAAAGGTGATTCTTCTGGAAGTATGGCAGTGAATCATTCATTGTTAAAGAAACATACCCATTATCAGGCTTTACTGTCATTTGGATGTGTGTCTCAGTCTTTCCATTTTGTTACAGTATTATTTTAATGTTGCTGTAAAGTGGCAAGTGTATCTTAGCACAATATCCATTATTATGTTTTCCTTCTTCTTCTTCTTTTTCTTCTTCCTCCTCCTCTTCAACTTCTTCCTCCTCTTCATTTTATTCTTCTTCTTTAAATATTATTATTGTCATTATTATTATCTTTGTCTTGAAGCAATAGCATTAGTATCAGAAAACTATAAAATGGATTTGTGAAAAAGGAAACTACAAAATTTCATTGTAAGTGCCATTTTGCAGCTCAAAAATTGTGATGTCATTTATTGTCAAATGTGAACTCCTTTGCTCCGAGTGGGTGTAGGGTACTTCATCATTACTTCTCATGTCCTGCTTTGAGGTAGGGCAAATTCTTATTCTAGTCAAACCTGTAGTGCAATTATACATTGATTTGGGTTATGGGGCATACAATAGAATGACACAATTGAATAATGCAGACTATTCATCTGTCCTTCTTATGTGTCTGTTCTGCCCAATGTAGGGTCATCAGAGCTAAAATTAACCTTAGATGTGGTGTTATGGCTGAGCCAGACACAAGAAATAAAGACAGGATTGATACTGGGAAATTAAAACAAGTTGAAGATTAAAGCACAAGTTGTTGCCAGAAGGGCAGAAAGATTGAAAATAACAAAGCCAAAAATCCTTAAGCAAACTAGTAATTGAAGAGAAAATCTAAACCAAAAAATAAGAGCAAAGTAGCACGACACATTGAATTCTTTTTTTAAATTTTTTTTATCCAAACACAGATAACAAAATATAAATCACGCCGGCATATAACATGTTGCACCTTGTGAAAACACACCCCAGCACCCTGAACTAGTGTCTTGATTAACAAAATAGTGTATATCAAAAAATTAGAAAATATTTAGCAACGCTACAAGTAAGGTACATAACAGAAAAACCTTTACTTAATGACGGTGTAGCGGACGGCCGGGACCCATGCCTGGCCGGGACGCCCCTTTGATACTGGATCTGGGGGGGGCAGCCATGGGATGCACACTACATTCCCCGGAACATTTGGTGGCAGCCTCCCTGGGTTGCTTCGGGGCCAATATTTTGGAACACCGGAGCTCATTCTTGTTGGGCTCCATGGCCACCACCAGGGGGAGCTGCATGGCTTAACGAGCCCATCTGGGCTATGATGCAGCCACTCCCGGAAGTGAAGCCTGAAGTAGGTCAACGAGCACCTGGAGCACTTCTGGGGCTGCTATAAAAGGAGCCTGCAGCCACTACTCTAGGCGTTGAGAGGAGGACGAGGACGAGGACGAGGACGAGGACGAAGATGAAGACAAAGCTGCCTGGGAGGAGTAGTGGAGGAAGAAGTAGAGTGTGGTTTGGGTTGATTTACTTTGTGTGTTGTTTTAGGACTGTGTTGGGTCTGTGGGACTCGGGGAAGATGTGCCCCATGGCTGAAGAGAAATAAAACTTTTTTCATTTATTTCTACACGTGCCTCCATTGTCAGTCTGTGTTGGGTCGATGCCTATATAGCGGCTTTGCCACAACGGACAATAATCACAGATTTTCAATTCTAACATTCTTTATAAAGAAAAATACAATTTACAAAAGAATAAAAGGTAAAGTACCACTTCCGGTTAGCTAAAATAGCCCAAAAGTTGATAGAAATTCACGTTTTGTACTTGTATGCAAAATTTGGTTGACCTAAGTGAAAGCATACAAATGTTATCATGTTTACATACACACACACAGGCACAGACAGACACACAGACATAATTCCAAAAATGGTATTTTCGAACTCAGGGAAGTCTAAATTGTCGAGATTCATTAAAATCTCTAAATGGAATTTTTGTAGGATTCTAATGCCTTCCCTAAACTTTGTATACGACAAAGTCAGTGAGGTCTAAAACGTCGAGATTCATCAAAATCTCGACATCAAATTTTTGGACGATTACAATACTTTCCCTACACTTCGTATACGAGAAAGTAAAAATAAGTGAATAGTTAAGTCCAAAACATAAATGTCTGATTTAGCACAAGCCATCTAATTTTGGGGTGTTCATAGGAAATATGATGATTTAGTTAATGAGATGGAAATACACAATAAACCAGCAGAGTTGAATTAAATAATTGAAATATTAAAATATGTGCTTCAGTTTAACTGTCTTAATATTTTCTATTGTAATAGAAATTTCGCATTTTTTACCCTTACCTTGGAGGTCCATAGGAGGAGGAGGAGGTTGAGAGCATGTTGCTGTACCTACCACATGACAAACCACCTGGACTGGGACCCGAGTGCCCATAGATGGCTAAAATTCCTAGTAAAGAACCAAAAATCAAAAGTAACATATCAAAATAATAATAATAATGCATTCATAATCACTAATCTTGAAATAGTCTAAAACAATACCCCATATGCTTATGTTTGAGATTTGTCATTCTAATCTTCTGGGAGTGTCACTTAAAGATCTGGGACCACTAGTTAAAAAAAAAAAAAAAATCAAATATCAAAAATATTATTTTTGTGATCAATAGACATGTGGGCAAAACACAGATATGGAAATACATGGGAAGAGAAAGTAAGGGAGGCCAAAGCAGAGGTGGATGGTGTAGCGTGCAGCCAGGGCCCTTGTCCGACCGGGATGTCTTCACAATGGGGGAGCAAGCATTACTTCCCAAGAAGTGCTAGGTGGCAGCCCCCCTGGTTTGCAGCGGTGCCTCGGACTCCTGCAAGGCTCCATGGGATTTGGAGTTTGGTGCAGCCCTGTTGAGATCCGTGTGCGCCACCAGGGGGTGCTGCAGCAGCATCTGCTGAGCCCTTATGGGCAGCTCTTCCGCCACACATGGAAGTGCTGCCAGAAATGCGCCATCAAGCACCTGTAGCACTTCCAGGTACCTTATAAAAGGAGCCAGCAGCCACTACTCCAGGAGCCAGAGTTAGGAGAATGGAGACGAAGCTTGACCAGAGGAGTGGAGGAGAAAAAGAGAAAGAAAAGTAGAGGAAGAAATTGTGTTATGCTTGCTGTGAGACTGTGCTGGGCTTGTGGGAAACGGGGAAGGCATTTCCCACGAGGTAAAAAAATAAAAAAATAAGACGTGTGTGCCTCGAACTTGTGTCCTGCATCTATCTGTGTCAGGTTTGGGCAGCAGTGCACCCTCTGCTGGCCACAATGGATGAAGTAAAAGAAGATCTAAAGGAAAGGGGCTTGACTGGTAAGGAAGAGCAGGATGGAGCTGTATGGAGACGGTTGACCAAGTACCTAGAAGTGGGAAAAGAAGACGAGGAAGAAGAAGAACCTCAAAATAGCATAAAAGAATACTCCAGGTACCTATATTACTGATCCCCATTTTTCTGAAGGTTTATGAAAAGGAGTAACTTCTACCACTCATATCCAGTAGCTTCAAGTCCTTCTTCACAACTTCAAGTGCTCATGTTCATTTTCCCTAGATACAGTACACCTATTGGTTTTCTCTTTATTCTAAAGAATGTACTTTCCCATACAAAATATGGTCCAAAAATGTCCTATAAATGAGGGTTTTCTGGGTCTAGAGGGACAAAAATAGCGGGTTGGACTACTCCAAAAAGTTTGATGTCTTGAATAACTAGAGCTAAATCCACTACATAGGTACATTATACAAAGGAAACACTATTAAGTAACACTATCACATGCTTCTACAAAGTGGTGTCCATAGCAACATACAAGAGCATACCATAAATCTGACATCTGATTGGCATATTCTGTTTATGCTGACCAATTAGGAGTCTTCAACCTCTTTCTCTGCCAATCAGCTTGCGTGGTCTAGATATATTTGCACATGTTCTCTGTTGTTTCTTGTCACTATAGCCATGATGTCAAGATAGGAGTACTGTGATACCTTACTGTTGTTTTATACAGGCTGTGACTTGTCCTACACACATCAATTTAGAAATGGTCACGTCAATCAGGAAGGCATATCAGAACTTCAAACTATGGTTGCAGAGCACCGGCAATGAAATTTTGGAAGCCCTTTTACAGTTTGAAGAGGAAGATAAAGAAAAAGATGAGATTACAATTTATGACGACGATTTTTATACTGATGTTGATGAAGATTTAGAACAATTGGACATCGAGGAGAAGGGTGGATGCTTATCTTTGCAGGTCCAGCATTGCAAGAATTTCCTCAGGCGAACTGGCATGATGCCCGGGTCTAGTTATAGTATTCGCATGACTCTTGGGAAGATAGTAAAATGCACTGAAAGAACGTTTCTAGAAAATGACAATCAAATGAAAATTAATTTTAATGAAAGGAAATTCTTTGTGGTTCAGCTGCCTGAAAAGGGTGTCCAAGACACAGATGAACTTAAAGTGGAACTGCTCACATTTAGGACCAAAGATTCGACTCCAGATCTTCTTGGCCAAGTGAAGCTGTATCTCCTTCATCTGATGCAGAAGAAGAAACCCAAAGGAGTGTATCAGCTGAAGAAGGGAACAAAAGTCATCTGTGATATATGCATGGAGATTTACTACCAGTATGGTATATTTGGATACGGCCATTCGGACTGGGCTCCTCACACCTTGGGATTCTTGCTTGATCCCAAATACCCCATGCAACCTCTATTTGTTCGAGTGCCACATTCTCAGGAAGAAAAAATCAACCCAAAGACAATGAAAAAACAGCTACCAAGTAAGCAGAGGGAAAAGTTCTACAAAAAACATCCCTCAACTCGGGGCATGTCCAAGACTGTTAGGGAATTAATAGAATCCAGGGGAAGGCTGCAGAGTCTAACAACGGAGTGCCCCAAGTCAAAGGACATGATCCACTTTATAGAAGAACAGATAATGAACGAAGGGTAACTTGCTTCTGTGGAAGGGCCAGATCGAAGCAGTGATGCAGGGATTGTGGAAGTAATGGAATGAAAAACATGGAAGACACCTTCATCTTCAAAGATGGCCTTCAAAATGTCTTGAAATGACAAGTAAATCAGAGGATGAAAGTCTTGGAACACTCTTGATCCCAATACACGTGAGCCCACCAATCCTGTGCCCCTTCTAGAATAGTCCAAATTTGTGTAATTATGAATAAACATCAGTTCACCAACTATATCCTAATTTTAAAATTGTAGATGACTAAGTTATGAGACAATTGCAGTTGCTTAATATATTTACAGATTTGATGTTGTCAATATCTTTATACCCAGAGTGTATTAACAAATGCTAGGCTTGTGGTATCACTGGACCTTAGTGAGATGGCAAAGTACACGAGTTTTGCAAGATGTTCTCCTTTACTGTGTGCATTTTATTTTTGTTGAGAGCTTTCCATACTACCAGCTACAATCCTAATCACCACACTGGGCAATTGACATGGAAATACTTTGCCCATGAATCCTTAATTTGAAATGTTTTTCCTTTCATGTCTCCTTCATTCCCCATCTTTATATTATTGTCACTGTGCCTTCATGTAAATATACAATAAAGTCAACAGCCTTAATTCCTCTAACTGTGTCTTAAAGGATAAAGGCTGCTATCCTTTGAGTCAAAGTTATTTCTTTACAAATATAGCATATATGCATTTGCCATGTGAAATTGTGTTCTAAAGTTAAGTGCTTTCTATAAATTTAAATAAATATTGTTCTGCCCCACATCTTGTTAGTTGAGACTGTAATTTGTTGGACTGTGCTCCCCCTTCATCTTGTCATTTATTAACATACCAGTCAGTCACGTCCCACACTCACAGTGGTGCTATAAAAGTCTATCGCATAATGCACGTAGGTCCCATAATAAACATTTGAATACAATACACCCCAAGTCTCTCATGTAGGCACCCATTTATCTCTTGTTTCGGTCACATCCAAAATGAATCCTTAGGGTATATAAACCCCTGGGTCCGGTTAGTTGTGGTATGCAGCAATTTGAACCTCTGTCTATGCGCTTCTCGTTTTCTTGATCCAACCGTAGAAATCACTCGCCTTGTAGGTGTCTTTTAAAGCTTTATTGTTTAATGTACACTGTCTGCTATGTATTGCTTTGTAAATCATTCTTTATTGTCTTTGATTGTACACCTGTATATACCTGTATGTTTCTTTTGCATATATTTCAGTTTACAACAAGGTACGTCCTGTAAAAGCCTTCAAGAAAGCTCATTCAACCCTTGTCATTTTTTATGTGGATGTGCCAAGTTGTTTAAGCTCTCTGCGGCCGCATTGCACAGACAGTGCGGAGTGAGGCAGAAAAAATATCTTCCTCCGCACTGGCGCTCTATATTGGAGGCTATAAGGCATGGAGGAAAAGCTTGAAAAGTCTTTATGTAGTGCTTTTCTCATTAATCAGAGCACTTTCTGATAGTTTCTCAACCACCACTAATATGTAGCATCCACCTCGATGATGTGTCAGCAGCCATTATAACGCCAACATGCTCACCACACATGAGCTATTAGGTGGTGAATTGGTAAGACAGTTAGTCAGTTAGAGACAGGGATGACTGGGGGACCAAAATGACTAGGTCATCTATCTATCTATCTATCTATCTATCTATCTATCTATCTATCTATCTATCTATCTATCTATCTATCTATCTATCTATCTATCTATAAGTTACTACAGTATATAATAGTAGATAGATAGATAGATAGATAGATAGATAGATAGATAGATAGACAGATAGATATAACTTATAGATAGATAGATAGATAGATAGATAGATAGATAGATAGATAGATAGATAGATAGATAGATAGATAGATAGATAGATAGATAGATAGATAAATCTATCCTATCCACCCTAATTCTTCCAGCAAGTCGAGTTTTGAAGCTCTTTTAATCTTTCCTCATAATTCATCCCCTGTAGCCCTCTAATCAGCCTAGTCGCTCTTCTCTGGATCTTTTCTAGTGCTGTTATGTCCTTTTTGTAGCCTGGAGACCAAAACTGAACCCCGTACTCCAGATGAGGTCTCATCAGTGTGTTGTAAAGCTTGAGCAGAACCTCTTTGTATCTGTACTCTACACCTCAGGGTCCTATATAACCTGACATCCTGTTAGCTTTCTTAATGGCTTCTGAACACAATCATTGATCGTGTAAGTATTCACCCTAACCTTAACTATAACCCTAACCCTAATATGACAACTGCAATAAAAACAGCAACAGCAATGTGTTTCTTGGATAGCCCAAAATCACACAAGGAATGACTCAATGGGCTTTAACAGGCAATGTTTTTTCTACAGCCTCACAGTCTTGACTCCCTAAGAGAGAAGAAAAAAAAAGCATTTTAGGGAAAAACATGGAATAAATCTTGGGAAAAGCAATTTAGAGAGAGAGAGGCACTCCCTTCCAGGTAGGTTGGGTGTACAATTGGTGTCAAAACATGGGATAAATACAACACACTGAACAGAAGACAAGTACATATCTAAAGGGACACATCTGAATCATCACTGGGGAAGCAAACTGTTTTTAGAAGTCACAGAACTGGGTAAATGGAGATCACCTGTCTGAGGTTTCAGTTGATTATCACATGATTGCACGTGTATGTGGAAGATCCAAGTTGTGATGATTCAGTATGGTTGCCTTTCACAAACAATGAAGACAAGCCAGTTTTTAATATGGCACACCTTTGGTGGCCATGACAGCCCAGCCTGGAGTAACTGGGTGCACAGGCCTCTCTCTTCTCAACTCTGCAAAGCTTCACACTGCCATTTCTCCTCCCCATTCTGCATCACAAAACTGCCCAAGCTTGGTCAGGTTTGCTTGGGATCTATGAGTTAACAGCCCTGTTAATGCCCAGTCATAAATTCTACATTAGATTGAGATCTGGACTCTGACTTGGACACTCCAGCATAATATAACATTGTTGTTTTGAAGCCAATCCTTTATGCTTGGGTTCCTTGTCTTCCTGGAAAACAAATCTTCTCCCAGGGTGCAGGTTTCTTGTAGAAAGCATCAGGTTCTCCTCCAGGATTCAGAGGATCAGACTTTTTTTAAAAGTTACATTAACATAAATTAGATAAACAACAATATATCGGTCATAAAAGCAGGCAAAACCTATTGAATTAAATGTCATCATTATTACCCAGGTTTTTTTAAAATCCATATATCAAATCTTTCTTTCTTTCTTTCTTTCTTTCTTTCTTTCTTTCTTTCTTTCTTTCTTTCTTTCTTT
>JANRMT010027041.1:20417336-20448817 GCA_026402145.1 Polypterus bichir lapradei | reverse complement strand
TATCTATCTATCTATCTATCTATCTATCTATCTATCTATCTATCTATGATGTAATGTCTTGTACCTGTCCATTATATAGTGCCTCTCATACCTACCTATCAGTCTTTTACATTGTGTCTTTCATATATATATATATATACAGTATTATATATATACTAGGGGGCTGTGCCCCCTGCTCGCTTTGCTCGCATTAGCACAAACAAGCGGAAATTATTACTCATTGAAATAACAGAACAGCAAAAAGAGATCAGAAGTATGTAGATATTGTAAGGCTTTAAAGTTTAAGTTGGAGACTTGCAGATCGGCTAATTCATGTTGCCATCAGGGAAAAGGGCGTATCCGTGAGAATGAAAAGATTTGTTGTTTGGTGAAAGTGAAATCCACAAACACTACAGGCAAAATATCCAAGTCTACAATAATCTTATCACGTTCGCATTATACAATGCTCAAAACATAGATTTAAACAATAATGGACCATACACTATGACTATCTGTGGTCCTCCAACAATTAAAGCTACGACAAGTTTAATTTTGAAGAAACCACAGTTCAGTCAGGTGTATATTTATGATCACGGAGAAGCGATGCAACATAGAATCAAAAGAGTATATAACAATTCCCATGAAAATAACAATAATCTCTTTAAATTGTAAATCCGGATAACCAAACCTGGGGGTAGGCGAGCCCCCTAATATATATATATATATATATATATATATATATATATAGATAGATATATGTACAGTACAGGCCAAAAGTTTGGACACACCTCCTCATTCAATGTGTTTTCTTTATTTTCATGACTGAAGGCATCAAAACTATGAATGAACACATGTGCAGTTATGTACTTAACAAAAAAAGGTGAAATAACTGAAAACATGTTTTATATTCTAGTTTCTTCAAAATAGCCACCCTTTGCTCTGATTACTGCTTTGCACACTCTTGGCATTCTCTCGATGAGCTTCAACAGGTAGTCACCTGAAATGGTTTTCACTTCACAGGTGTGCCTTATCAGGGTTATTTAGTGGAATTTCTTGCTTTATCAATGGGGTTGGGACCAGCAGAAGTCAGGTTAGTTGGACGATCCTTTATTTTTCAACAGGACAATGACCCCAAACACACCTCCAGGCTGTGTAAGGGCTATTTGACCAAGAAGGAGAGTGATGGAGTGCTGTAAATGGTCATGAAAATAAAGAAAACACATTGAATGAGGAGGTGTGTCCAAACTTTTGGCCTGTACTATATATATATATATATATATATATATATATATATACTGTATATATAAATTCATTGTATAGCACCTTTCATGTATATTTATTATACATTGCCTTTTAAATTAGAACATTACAATAATCTAAATGAGAATGGGCCATTCTGCCCAACAAAGCTCACCATTCCTATCCACTTAATTCTTCCTAAATAACATCAAGTCTAGTTTTGAAATTCTCTACAGTCCTACTGTCTACCACACTACTTGGTCACTTATTCCATGTGTCTATAATTTTCTGTGTAAAGAAAAAATTTCCTAAAACGTCTGTGTGAAATTCACCTTTAACAACTTTCCATCTGTGTCCCCATGATCACGATGAGCTCATTTTAATATTAGAGCCTCAATCCACTGGACTAATTACATTCATAATTTTAAAACCTTCAGTCATCCCTCCTCTTAATCTTCTTTTGCCTAAACTGAAAAGGCTCAGCTCTTTTATTCTTTCCTAATAATTCATCCCCTGTAGCCCTGAATTCAGCCTGGTTGATCTTGTCTGAAGTTTTTCTAGCACTGCTATGTCTTTTTTGTACCCTGGATACCAAAACTGCACACAGTACTCCAGATGAAGCCTCACTTGAAAACTTGACCATAACCTCCTGTGACTTGTACTCCACACATCAGGGCGATATATAACGTGACATTCTGTTAGCCTTCTTAATTGGTTCTGAACATGGCCTGCTGGTCGATAGGGTCGAGTCCACTATGACTTCTAAATCCTTCTCATAAGATGTACTTTCGATTTTCAGTCCTCCCAATGTGTATTCAGACTTTGAATTTTTACTTCCTATGTGTAACACTAGGGCGGCACGGTGTCGCAGTGGTAGTGCTGCTGCCTCGCAGTTAGGAGACCCAGGTTCGCTTCCCGGGTCCTCCCTGCGTGGAGTTTGCATGTTCTCCCCGTGTGTGTATGGGTTTCCTCCGGGCGCTCCGGTTTCCTCCCACAGTCCAAAGACATGCAGGTTAGGTGGATTGGCAATTCTAAATTGGCCCTAGTGGGTGTGTTTGTGTGTGTTCTGTGGTGGGTTGGCACCCTGCCCAGGATTGGTTCCTGCCTTGTGCCCTGTATTGGCTGGGATTGGCTCCAGCAGACCCCTGTGACCCTGTGTTCGGATTCAGCGGGTTGGATAATGGATGGATGGATGTGTAACACTTTACATTTACTAACATAAAATTTCATCTGCCACAAATTTACCCAAGCCTGTATGCTGTCCAAGCCCCCTGTAATGATTAAACGGATTTCAGATTATCGGCCAATCCTCCTGTCTTGGTATATTCTGCAAAATGAACCAGCTTATTACTTATATTTCTAACTAAATCATTTACATATATTAAAGACAGCAGCGGCACAAGTACTGACCCCTGTGGAACACCACTCTTAACATCGGCCAATTCTGATAAGGTTCCTCACATCATCACCCCCCCGTTTCCTGTGTCTGAGCCAATTCTGCACCCATCTACACACAATATCCTGATCTCCCAGCCTCTCACGTGGCATCTTATCAAATGCTTTCTAAAAGTTCAGATAAATAATATCATATGCTCCACTTTGATCATATCGTTTTGTTGCTTCTTCATAGAGTTCCAACATGTTGGTAAAATATGAACTCCCTTGTCTGAACCCATGCTGACTGTTCAGTAAAACTACACAAACTATACCCTTAACTCCCACCTCTTTTAATTTGATGCCCAACCTCTCATGTGGCACCGTATTTACATGCTTTCTGAAAATCACGGTGAATAATATGACATGCAACACACTGATCTTATCCTTTTGTTTGCTTCCTCTCAGAATTCCAGCATGTTGTTAAAACATGACTGTCCTCTTCTGAACCCATGCTGACTGTTCAGTAAAACTGTTTTTGCCGTGTGTTGCTCAATAATATCCTCAATAACTCCTTCTATTAATTTATATGTGATGCATGCTAAGTTTATTGGATTATAATTGCTTGAATCTGCCCGGTCACTCTTTCTTTATAACTTAATAATTCACAGCCTTTGCTCAATACTTTGTCGATGCACCTTTGGCAGCAATTACAGCCTCAAGTCTTTTTGAATATGATGCCACAAGCTTGGCACACCTATCCTTGGCCAGTTTCACCCATTCCTCTTTGCAGCACCTCTCACGCTCCATCAGGTTGGATGGGAAGCGTCGGTGCACAGCCATTTTAAGATCTCTCCAGAGATGTTCAATCGGATTCAAGTCTGGGCTCTGGCTGGGCCACTCAAGGACATTTACAGAGTTGTCCTGAAGCCACTCCTTTGACATCTTGGCTGTGTGCTTAGGGTCGTTGTCCTGCTGAAAGATGAACCGTCGCCCCAGTCTGAGGTCAAGAGCGCTCTGGACCAGGTTTTCATCCAGGATGTCTCTGTACATTGCTGCAGTCATCTTTCCCTTTATCCTGACTAGTCTCCCAGTTCCTGCCGCTGAAAAACATCCCCACAGCATGATGCTGCCACCACCATGCTTCACTGTAGGGATGGTATTGGCCTGGTGATGAGTGGTGGCTGATTTCCTCCAAACGTGACGCCTGGCATTCACACCAAAGAGTTCAATCTTTGTCTCATCAGACCAGAGAATTTTGTTTCTCATGGTCTGAGAGTCCTTCAGGTGCCTTTTGTCAAACTCCAGGCGGGCTGCCATGTGCCTTTCACGAAGGAGTGGCTTCTGTCTGGCCACTCTACCATACAGGCCTGATTGGTGGATTGCTGCAGAGATGGCTGTCCTTCTGGAAGGTTCTCCTCTCTCCACAGAGGACCTCTGGAGCTCTGACAAGAGTGACCATTGGGTTCTTGGTCACCTCCCTGACTAAGGCCCTTCTCCCCCGATCGCTCAGTTTAAATGGCCGGCCAGCTCTAGGAAGAGTCCTGGTGGTTTCGAACTTCTTCCACTTACGGATGATGGAGGCCACTGTGCTCATTGGGACCTTCAAAGCAGCAGAAATGTTTCTGTAACCTTCCCCAGATTTGTGCCTCGAGACAATCCTGTCTCGGAGGTCTACAGACAATTCCTTTGACTTCATGCTTGGTTTGTGCTCTGACATGAACTGTCAACTGTGGGACCTTCTATAGACAGGTGTGTGCCTTTCCAAATCATGTCCAATCAACTGAATTTACCACAGGTGGACTGCAATTAAGCTGCAGAAACATCTCAAGGATGACCAGGGGAAACAGGATGCATCTGAGCTCAGTTTTGAGCTTCATGGCAAAGGCTGTGAATACTTATGTACATGTGATTTCTCAATTTTTTTATTTTTAATAAATTTGCAAAAACCTCAAGTAAAGTGTTTTCACGTTGTCATTATGGGGTGTTGTGTGTAGAATTCTGAGGATAAAAATGAATTTAATCCATTTTGGAATAAGGCTGTAACATAACAAAATGTGGAAAAAGTGATGCGCTCTGAATACTTTCCGGATGCACTGTATATATGGTCATAGATTCCCAGGGATATGTCCCCGCCAGGAAGCCTGAAGAAGCAGGGGACCGGAATTGGGACAATATTTTCCCTGGAGCGCAGGTGGGCAGCCTTCCTGGAATGCATGGGGGTCACGGAACTATGAAGCTCAACCCTCTGCAAAGATGGAGTTACCACCAGGGGGCACCTGGACATGTTTGGAACCTTGGATGGCAGAACTTCCGCCACACCACGAAGTGCTGCCGGAAGAAATTCCAAGGTCACCCAGAGTGCTTCCGCCACACCAGGAAATGACGTTAGGTGGAACACCTAGAGCCTATCTAGGTCATTATAAAAGTGCCCACCTCCCTCAAGAAGCTGAGCCAGAGTTGGGAGGAAGGAGACGAAGCTTGTGAGGAGGGGAGAAGAGGTTATTGTGAAGAGAAAGAAAGAAAGAGAGAGAGAGAGAGAGAGAGAGAGAGACTGAGAATGTTGATATTGTGGTACTGTGTACTTAATAAAAGTGTGCATTTTGGACATTCTGGTGTCTGTCTGTCTGTGTCGGGGGCATGCTTTTCACAATATTATATTTTCTCAGAGAGACACTTTAAAGTCCTGCAAGATGAGTCTTTGTGCAAAGAGATTGTTGTCCCTGGACCATCTTGCGGGGACTTTAAACTTGAGACTTTATGCCAAGACTTTGTTCCCGGACAGTCTCTTTCAAATCACACCCTACTTACAACCATTTTCAAATAAGACCTTGTTCATCTAACCTCTCAGTCGTGTAAAGGCTTTTTATCAGACACACATCTTGTGCTCTCAGCTTTTATAAATTTTATCAGGACAATAATTTTATACGTTCTAGATGATACGTCATTGACTAAGCGAAGAAGAAAGAGCAGCGCGTCGAAAAGAGACCCAAAAGCGTTGGACAGAAAAGAATGGAAAATAGAACAATAATAATCTATGTGCAAATTCTGAAAATAAGGAAAGTAATAATCAGCCTGTACCAAGTGGAGTTGAAAATCTCGTAGGTCCAATCGGGGTCAGAAATAAAAGATAGGTTGTGGTGGACCATTGCCATGGCCTTCACACTCCCCTGATTTGACACCTTGTGATTTCTGGTTATAGGGTATGGTGAAGGAGTACATGTATAGCAGGAAAGTTTGTGATATCAATGATCTGAAGGACAGAATACGGACTGTGGTATCATCTATTCCCTGCATAATGTGTGTCCGGGCTTTAAATTGTACTGCTGCTCATTCGTTTTTGTGTGCTGAACATGACGGCAAACAAATTGAGTCATTCCTGTAAATCATCTTGCACATATGAAGTATGTTTTGTGAATAAATTGTTTCCATCATTCAAATGTTAACATAATTTTCACTTACCCTGTATATATGATTCCATTTTATAGCTTATTTCATATTTATCTATTATATAGTGCCTTATCTATCTATCTGTCTATCTATCTATCTATGAAGTACAAGGCTGGTGACAAAAGAAGCTTTTAGGAATTCAAAGAAGACCATACAGCATGGCAACCTGTTTCTCCAACAAGTTCCAATTCTGCTGGCCATAAACTAAAGGATGTTATTACAGCAAGTTTAAATATACACATCAAACTTTCTAAGATTAAAAAAATGTTACCTTGTCTGATGAATCTTGGACCTCGCTTAGTGAATGCTGTTAGAAGTACAAGGATATGGTTAAAAACATGAGTACCTTGGGCCATCTTGCTTGGTGTCAATAATACAGAGGGTACAAAGAGTGTAATGATGTGAGGAAGGGCACACTTTCATGGTAAAATTTGGGTCCCTTAATGCAAGTACAGGAATGCCAGGTGCATCCCTTTATAACAGCATTGTGCCCATTTGTGAAAGGAATATTTAAAAAGTAAAGTGCTGCTTATCATAAAACTATGAGATAATCCCAAGAACATAACAGAGAATTTATCTTAAATACTGTGTCATCCTCAGGTTCTAGATACTAAGGAATGCGCTCTTCCAAGTAGAAGTCCACCACCAGCTAATCTGCAAAACATTTTAATGAACTGAGGTGCCCAGCTGAGGTTATACTCCCATATATTCTGAGAACAAATGGTAAAGTGGATGTACCTAATGTAGTGGCCAGTCAGCATAGGTACAACCATTGATAAAGATTGAGGTCTTCAAATTTCTATAAGAATTTAGGACCCACTGAAAAGTTCTTAAAGCTCTCCACATTTCATTTCTGTGTGAGTATAATATTGGACTGTTGTGATAGTCACTGGATAAGTTTATATCAGTGTATTTTAATTTGCAGTTAATCAATAAAAAGCAGGTTCTGAATGTTTCAGGTATATAGTACGAAGCAACTGATTATTTGAAGGAGTAATTATCCCAATAAAAAAGGTGGTTTAGTGGTATTGAAAATCTTTGATTACAGTTCTTGGTTTGGAGTAACTGGCCCATGTAGAAATTTAAAAGACTTTAAAAAAAAAAACATTTATGGTCACATTATTTCTATCATAGACAGGGCAGGAAATGCCTTCCAATAGTCATGTAAGTCTTTTGGCCACTTTGTAAGTGTTTGAACAAAATATACACAAATGTCAAGCTGTTGATACCCTAATGCTGCTGGAGGCCGGAATATCGGAGAGCCAGCATTTATTATTATAAGTTGGTTTGTGCATTAGACTGCTGATCCAGAGTTTAGTTGTGTAGAAGAAAAGTTGCTTGAGATACTTAACCAACTGCAAGCTGTTTGGTGTATGCTGATCAAGACAGAATTCTGGTCCATGATATGCAGTTGCTCTCATCTTGCATTGAGAACATCAGCTGATTTTTTTTTTTTTTTTACATTTTTGGTTTATTTGGCCGTATCTCAGGCAGTTTAATTTAGTGCTACCAGCGTCCTTCTCCTTCAATACCACCTTCTCAGAACTGAGCTAAATTTCTTTCTGTAACTCCTGGTTTTCTTTTATAACGGTCACTGGTGTCTATTCCTTTCCTCTATTTCAGATCGAAATGTTTCTCTTGGGCCTCTCCAGCCATCTGGATATTGTAGCCAGTTTCTTCTGGACACATGTGTCCTGAGGAGATTGATGTGCTCTTGCATTTGTTGACTCAGCCTTAAATTGTTGCTAATTTCAATATCTCTTCTCCTCAGGTGCTCCCTGAAGTACTGAATTTCCTCTTGCATCTTCTGGATGACTTGGATGTTATTGCTAATCTCTGCATCCCTCCTATATAGGTCTGAATTGAGAAAGTGAATTTGGCCCTCCAGCTCTTGGATTATTTGTAATTTGTTTTCTAGCTCAGTATTCCTCCTTTTCTCCCGCTCAGTAAGAATGCGATTCCTCTCTTGGAGTCCACGGATTACCTGCATATTCTGAACGAGTTCTGCATTTCTCTTCTTTGACTGGTCCTTCAGAAAACATATTTCTTCTAGTAATTCTCGTTTCATTTTCACATTTTCACTCATTTCAGAATCTTTGTGATGTTTGTCTTCTTCAAGAAAGCATAGCTCCTCTGGTTCATTCTGGTTGCTAGTTACATTTTCTCTAATAGAATGTTTGGCATTTTGCTTTTCCACGTTTGTGATACAAAGTTTATCGTGCTGTTCCAGATTCTTCAGAGCATCTTCACTGTCTTCTGTTCTTTGACTTTGGTGGAGCCAGGCATCGTCACTACTGTCACTGTCTTGCCTTTGGTTCTGCATCATTGAACAAAATTCTTCTGGCTGATTTTGGTTCATCTTCACATTTTCATTCGTGTCACTGGTTCCACTTTTCTGTTTTTTGTCAAGAGTACACTTATCTTCTTCTTTTTCATGTTTCTTCCTAGCACCTTCCCTGAGGTCAGTCTCTTGTTCAGAGTCCTGAACTTCGAGTAAGCAAAATCTAACTCGTTGCTCATGATCCACCTTCACATCTTCATTTTCATCTTTGTCTTTTCTCTGCTCTTCCTCTGTAACAGTAAGGATTTCTTTATGCTTCCATTGGGTGCCCTTTACATCTTTATTACAATCATTCTCTCCTCTTTGCTTCGGATTTTTAATTGTACAGATTTCTTCTTCAATATTTTCTTCCATAGTCACACATTCTTCATCGACATGGTAACTTCTTTGCTGTTGTAATTCAGGAGCACATTTTGCCTCTTGCTTGTCTAGGTTTACTGAGATCTCTTTCCTGAGGTCATTGTCTTGTCCATAATCTTGTTGGCTTTGATTTAGCATACCATCCTCCCTGATGTCAATGACTTGCCCATGCTTCTGATGGATGTGGTTGGTCATAACATCATCCTGGATTTCGGTGTCTTGTCCCTGCTCCAGTGCATTTACAGTGCATACATCATCTTTATGTTCATTGCCAGTCTTACCATTTTCACTGATTTCAAAATCTTTCAGAAGTTCCAGAAGTTTGAGGACACACTCCTTCTCGGTCTTCTCTTGGTTTGCCATATTGCTGGTATCAATGTTGTTTTTAAGCCATTGCTCTTTGAATGCACAATTTTCTTCTTGCAGATTCTGGATCATTTGTAGAATTTCACTGATCTTGTGGTCTCTCTTGCTCAATTCAACATTGAGGAAGCAAATCTCCTCCTCCAGCTGTCTGCTCGTTCTTTCATTTCTGCTGATCTCATGGTCTCTCTTCAACACTTCTGTATTAAGGAAGCAAATTGCATTTTTTTGCTCTTTCATCATCTTGACATTTTCAGTAATCTCTGAATTTCTTCTCTCCACCTCCTCACTGAGGTAATACATTGTGTTTTGCAACTCTTTGTTCATCTTTTCCTTTTCACTCCCCTCGGCATTTCTATTTACTTCCTTATTACTGGGAACAGAAATCATTTGCTGCCCACAGTCAGCTTGCACATATTCTGTAACCTCTGGGTTTTCTTGAGGTTTATGCTCAGTAAGCAGGGCCTCATCTTGCATCTCTAGATTCATCTTTGGATATTGAAAACACAGAGCAATTGAAGATCTGATAGAAAATAAAAATAATGATAATAATAATAGTTATTATTATTATTATATGCTTTAAAAAGAATCAAAGACTCTCAATGAAATTGATAAGTGTCACTCTGAAGTTCTACAAGAAATGAAAAGCCAAGAACTGTACAGGAACTTATATAGTTACACTGTTGCTAGGAGACCAAAGAAAAACCATGACATCAGTTATACTGTTTTTTTATCTTGGTAGAGTAATATATATATTGCTCTACTTTCCCCTATTGTATTATTAATATGTAGCCTTAGAATGCCTAATCTCACAGACTTACCACTGTTTATAACTTATCCCCACCTTCCCTTCTATATCTATAACCTCAGGCAATTAGATGTAGTAAAAAGACAAGCAGGAGTTAAGTTACACATAAAATAATGTATTACTAATAATATTCATAAATAATAACAAAATGCAAATTACATTTGAATATTGGCAACCATACAACCTGATAAATGGTGATGTGTAGCTCAGGTGGCACACAGACTTGTTAGTTACTTAATGTCTCTAGTTAAGGCATCATTGGTGCTCAGCTTTTAGCCACATGTCTGTTCAAAATGGCTGAAGCTGTGCTCTTCATTGTGTTGTCTTCATCAGTTCATGGTGTGATGGTCTTCATCAGTTGTTAACAAGAAGAAGATACTTCTACATCATCACAGGTTAGCAAAAGAGATGCTTCTTTCATCATATGTTGGTTAGTAAGAGAGAGAATGTGGTTGAGCAAGCAAATTTATAGGTTTTCTGTCCAACCCCTACAGCCAATCCAGACAGCCATATCTCAGACCAATGGGGGAAATAGTACATCTTAACACCTGCAACCCCCCAAGATCATATGTTAAGCTAACCTGGCTTTGTGTGGGGGATGAGAGAAAGACTTTAGCAAAAAAATACTCATCAAACTGGTTTAGGACACATCCCCCAAATCCTGTTGTAAAATTACAAAGAAAAGTCGTAAACACTAAACAGTAAATTACATTGCTTTGCCTAAATTACAAATAAAGACATCCATCCATCCATCCATTTTCCAACCCGCTGAATCCGAACACAGGGTCACGGGGGTCTGCTGGAGCCAATCCCAGCCAACACAGGGCACAAGGCAGGAATCCAATCCCGGGCAGGGTGCCAACCCACCGCAGGACACACACAAACACACCCACACACCAAACACACACTAGGGCCAATGTAGAATCGTCATACAAAACATTTATCAAGTTATATGCAAAATCTCACATCACAACACTCCACCCCGATGAATGTTTTGTACAGTATTTTTATAAACAATGTCTTTAAATTGATTAAAGAGTCTGATGCATAACTTGTGCGTTGGTTTGCAGTATTTGCTCTCCCAGTGTTAAAAGTTGTCCGTGACCACTTGTCCATTACATATCTTCTTTATTTCAAAGACAATCTGAAGAACTTGGAAGTGCTCCTGATGACTTGTATCTGCTCCGGCTTGCTTCAACTCTTTCTGCAGTCTTCATATGTCATCAGATCTGGTGGTTCAAAATGAGACAAGTCCACAACTTCCACTAAACTAGCCCACTGCAATTTAGTCTGTTGTGTGAATTCTTAATCTGTACCTGTTTGTGTCTAACTGCTAATTAGACCCCTGTCCCAAACTATCTGTTTAAGCATATACAGCTGTACAATTAACATCAACATTTAAAAGGTAACATGCCACAGGTGCCAGTACAACCACTTCTGCCCAAGTGACAGCACATGTGCCACTGCATAAACTGTTCACAAACCAACATTTGTGGCCCCTCTGCACACATTTGGGGTTGATTTAGTTGCTTCTTGTGTTTTCCTGCCCATGGTGCAACTCTTGACTGCCATCAGCCTTTACCAGTATAGGCTGGCATCACCACCATGAGACATCAAAGCTATGCAACTCTCATCATTCCCCCAGTAGGCCACCCGTAGAGTTGTTTGCTCACCATATGCATACTCGTTGTGCTAAACACCTCGGTTCAGAATTGGCCCACTGGTCCTGTGCCTGTACCACAGCCGACAATCTCAGCAGGGCTTCCGTATTTTCCCAATTCGACTATACCTAACATCGGAGCCCATATGACTTGCAAATGTATCAGCTGCACCTGCTTTCCTGAAAAGTTCACCAAGTTGCTCAGTATACCTTATATTAATTATCCCACTTAATTAATTAATACCCAGAATGTATACTTTATGAGCACAAAATTAATCCCCTTATTTTTGACATTCCTAAGTGGCTTGTTCAGTTTCCACCCCTTGGAATATAAATTTGCTACAGTAATGAATAAACCTTTCCTTTTAAACTATAGCTGTTGTGACTAGTCCTATTATTGCATGACTTGTGGACTTGTTACTCACTTAAACCCCAGTAAGTGTCTTTTCTTGCTGTCCCCTCAGTTCTTCTTCATGTCTTTGTCTTTGGTCTTTGCATGTTGTCTTTTCTTCATTCTGCTATGTAGGCAGGTCTGTAAAATGGAAGGTGACAAAGCAGTTTCTGTCCATCTCATTTTCTTGGCTGTCGACCTGGTGCCAACACTCAAAATTTGCTTCTAGGCATTCATTGGAACAGCTTAGCCGCTAGTGCCATGCCACTCCAATGTGCCAACGGTAACCCAATCTCCTGCATGGATTTTACCCTGCTAATTGCCTTCACTATTTATTACCTGCACCAACGCAAAGTCCATAAAAACCTTACAATAGAAGGTGATCTATTGCAAAAGGCCAGAAAATGGAAACAGAAAGAACTATTTTCCCTTTCCTGTCTTCCTGCACTACCCTTCTATTTTTTTTATTTCATTGCCCGTGTGTCCTTTTTTTATTGTATGGTAACTGCTACCTGAAAGTGTGGGCTAAAACCTCTCCAGAATCCAAGTGCTAAATCCAGCATTGCTCCTAAAACTGACCTGTGCTCTTTACTAAAGACCAGCTCACTTTTCTCCATTTTATTGCATGGAGATTCATAGGCTGTCTTTTGAAACAACTGGTCAGACAGGTTTTGAATTACTGAACCTAAGTGTGTGTGCTTTTTAATTACTGCTGGCCCCAGCACAGCTGTTAGGACCCTGACACCCCTGTGCATTCCTGGCTTGCTGGCTGAGCTTCCTGCTGCACCATCCCCAATCCTTTGTTCTTTGGCTTGTCCTGATCCATTCAAACCAACTCCTAAACTGGTGCACTTTCTTTCCAACTCAGCCATTCTTGCACTAGCACATTCAGACCTTTCACACACAAGTACTTGAATCCCTTTCATTTCCATTGTTCCTTGTTTAAATTCCACACTTTCTTTACTCAGTATCCTTAAGCCATTATCCAGTTCATGCCCTCTAGTCAACAATTGCCATTCACACTCACCAGCTTCTCTGCCTTCTATCTGATCTCTTTGTCCTAAATCAAATTTCAGTGAAGCACTGGTTACCTTTCCTAACAGTGGTGAAATATCTCTGGGTGTAGCATGTTCTTTAAATACTGGACAGATCTCAGAATTACCTGGAGATTGGGGTGCAATGGAGAATAATGGAACGAAACATCCTTGCTGTTTTCTCTTCCTTTCATCCCTCTCCTTTTCCTTACACTCACATTCCCACTCTTTATCTGAGCACTCATCTGTCTCATGTAAGTCACCCACCTATATTTTAGGGTTCCAGTCCGATCTGGTTACTACTGCCCTAACTTTCACCATAGGTGGTTTACATTTCTTTTTTCTCCTGCTTTCACTGCTTTCTACTTTAGCAGTAACTTTAGGCCAGTAAGCTTAATGTGCATCAAAGGAACTACTAAAGAACAGATTGAGCAGCACATGACAAGAGCAAGAGTTTAATTGAATAGTCAATATAGGTTCAAAAGAGGGAAGTCGTGTTTTACCAACATTTGGAATTCTAAGAGGAAGCAAACAAAAGGATAAGATCAGTATGTTGCATGTAATATTATTCATCTTGATTTTCAGATAGCATTTAGTACGGTGCCACGTGAGAGGTTGGGCATCAAACTAAAAGAGATGGGAGTTAAGGGTGTAGTTTAAATGTGAGAACAGAATTGGCTAAAAAACAGGAAGCAGTGGGTTATGGTGCAAGGAACCTTATCAGGACTGGGTAAGTTTATAGGAGGTGTCCTACAGGAGTCAGTGCTAGCGCCACTGCCATTTTTAATGTAATATAAATCATTTGGGTAGAAATATAAGTAACAAGCTGGTTAAGATTGCAGATGATACCAAAGAAAGTAGATTGACAGACAATCTAGAGTCCTTTGAATCACTTCAGAGAGACTTGGCAGCATACAGGCTGTGACAGATTTCGTGGCAGGTAAAGATTAATGTAAGTAAATGCAAAGTGTTACATGTAGGAAGTACAAAATGTCATATTTGAATATACAATGCACAAGGATTTAGGAGTCATAGTGGACATGTCACTATCATCTTTGAGACAGTGTTCAGAAGCCATTAAGAAGGCTAACAGAATGTTAGATTATATAGCGCCCTGATGTATAGAGTACATGCTCAAGGAGGTTATGCTCAAAGTTTCTAACACACTGGTGAGGCCTCATCTGGAGTATTGAAGGCAGTTTTGGTCTCCAGACTACAAAAAGGACATAGCAACACTACAAAAGGTCCAGAGAAGAGCGACTAGGCTGATTCCAGGACTGAGAGATATGAGCTATGAAGAGAGATGGAAGGAGTTGAGCCTTTTTAATTCAATCAAACAGAGATTAAGAGGTGACATGGCTGAAGTGTTTAAAATTTTAAAAGGAATTAATCCAGTGGATCGAGGCTGTGACTTTAAAATGAGTTCATCAAGAATATGGGGACATAGTTGGAAACTTCTTAAGAGTATATTTCACGCAAAAGTGAAGATGTTTTTTCTCCACACAAAGAACAAAAAACACATGGAATAAGTGAACAAGTAGTGTGGTAGACAGTAGAACTTTAGGGACCTTCAACAGGCAAGTCAGAACTTTTTTCTTTTTAATGTTCTTGTTTTAAGTCATTCTGATGTGTGTTCAGACCTGTTTGTATATATATGTACTTACTTATCTATTTGTGTATTTATTTATTTTAAGAGCTTCTGTAAAAAGTCAAATTTCATCCTCTTGATAAATAAACATCTGTCTATTATATAGTGCCTTTTCTATCTATCTATCTATTTATCATATAGTGCCTTTCACATCTATCTATACGTCTATCTATTATATAGAGCCTTTTATATCTACCTATCTATCTATTGTATAGTGCCTTTCACATCTATCAATATGTCTTTATTATATAGTGCCTTTCATAACCATCTAGCTATCTATTATATAGTGCCTTTTGCATCTATCTATTATATACTACCTTTCATATCTGTCTATGTATTATATAGTGCCTTTCATATCTATCTATCTATTTATCTATCTATCATATGGTGCCTTTCACATCTACAGTGGTGTGAAAAACTATTTGCCCCCTTCCTGATTTCTTATTCTTTTGCATGTTTGTCACACAAAATGTTTCTGATCATCAAACACATGTAACCATTAGTCAAATATAACACAAGTAAACACAAAATGCAGTTTTTAAATGATGGTTTTTATTATTTAGGGAGAAAAAAAATCCAAACCTACATGGCCCTGTGTGAAAAAGTAATTGCCCCCTTGTTAAAAAATAACCTAACTGTGGTGTATCACACCTGAGTTCAATTTCCGTAGCCACCCCCAGGCCTGATTACTGCCACACCTGTTTCAATCAAGAAATCACTTAAATAGGAGCTGCCTGACACAGAGAAGTAGACCAAAAGCACCTCAAAAGCTAGACATCATGCCAAGATCCAAAGAAATTCAGGAACAAATGAGAACAGAAGTTATTGAGATCTATCAGTCTGGTAAAGGTTATAAAGCCATTTCTAAAGCTTTGGGACTCCAGCGAACCACAGTGAGAGCCATTATCCACAAATGGCAAAAACATGGAACAGTGGTGAACCTTCCCAGGAGTGGCTGGCCGACCAAAATTACCCCAAGAGTGCAGAGACGACTCATCTAAGAGGTCACAAAAGACCCCAGGACAACGTCTAAAGAACTGCAGGCCTCACTTGCCTCAATTAAGGTCAGTGTTCACGACTCCACCATAAGAAAGAGACTGGGCAAAAACGGCCTGCATGGCAGATTTCCAAGACGCAAACCACTGTTAAGCAAAAAGAACATTAGGGCTCGTCTCAATTTTGCTAAGAAACATCTTAATGATTGCCAAGACTTTTGGGAAAATACCTTGTGGACTGATGAGACAAAAGTTGAACTTTTTGGAAGGCAAATGTCCCGTTACATCTGGCGTAAAAGGAACACAGCATTGCAGAAAAAGAACATCATACCAACAGTAAAATATGGTGGTGGTAGTGTGATGGTCTGGGGTTGTTTTGCTGCTTCAGGACCTGGAAGGCTTGCTGTGATAGATGGAACCATGAATTCTACTGTCTACCAAAAAATCCTGAAGGAGAATGTCCGGCCATCTGTTCGTCAACTCAAGCTGAAGCGATCTTGGGTGCTGCAACAGGACAATGACCCAAAACACACCAGCAAATCCACCTCTGAATGGCTGAAGAAAAACAAAATGAAGACTTTGGAGTGGCCTAGTCAAAATCCTGACCTGAATCCAATTGAGATGCTATGGCGTGACCTTAAAAAGGCGGTTCATGCTAGAAAACCCTCAAATAAAGCTGAATTACAACAATTCTGCAAAGATGAGTGGGCCAAAATTCCTCCAGAGCGCTGTAAAAGACTCATTGCAAGTTATCGCAAACGCTTGATTGCAGTTATTGCTGCTAAGGGTGGCCCAACCAATTATTAGGTTCAGGGGGCAATTACTTTTTCACACAGGGCCACGTAGGTTTGGATTTTTTTTTCTCCCTAAATAATAAAAACCATCATTTAAAAACTGCATTTTGTGTTTACTTGTGTTATATTTGACTAATGGTTAAATGTGTTTGATGATCAGAAACATTTTGTGTGACAAACATGCAAAAGAATAAGAAATCAGGAAGGGAGCAAATAGTTTTTCACACCACTGTATATATGTGTATCTGTTATATAGAGCCTTTCATATCTATTTATTATATAGTGCCTTTCACATCTATCTATATGTCTAATACATGGTGCCTTTCATATCTACCTAACTGTTTGGTTCTCGATTGGTGAGGTCTGGGGTTGACGAGTATGTGGTTTCTGCAGTGGACGGCAAGGTGCGTGTAGGCTGGGAGTATCTCTCATTTCTTCTTTCTACTTACTTACTGTCTTATTTATTAGGTTATATGAATCCTTTTTCTGTTTTAATGGGACGAGCTATGACTAACACAGGTTAGTTCAGGAAGGAATCGTGATAAATGTCGCCTTGTTTTTGGTACTGCCACTCTCGAGTCCAGCAAAGAGAGTAACGATTTCTAACGTACCACCCTTTCTAAAAATGAACTCTGTCGTTATGGAGAGATCCTTTCTGATATTTCTTTTATTTCACTAGGGTGCAAAACGCCTGAGCTAAAACATGTTGTATCATTTAGAAGACAAGTGTATATGTTACTTCACGGCGTGTTCAGTAAATGAGATGTGGCTTTAAGTTTTACGGTTGAGAGCGTTGATTGGGTTGTCTTTATTACGACTGAATCAATGAAGTATTTTAAATATGGGGGTGCGGGTCACAAAGCTAGTAATTGTAAACGGGCGAGTGAGGAAGACTTTACCATTGCTATTACAGAAGACGCAGATGAGATAGTACAAGAGTAACTTGAGTGGGGAAGTTATGAGACAGATAGCAGTAAACGTGAAGTACAAAGTGCGGCAGTTTGTAAACTGCGACCATTTCGGACAAGCAGACGGCAGGGAGTGCCGCTCTCCCTGGAGCGAATGCGCAGAGCGGGACTGACGGCGATGATTCGAGTGTAACTGGATGCAACTGGGATGAAGTTTTAATTTAGATGTCCATTGTGGAGGGTGAGTTACCTCAACTGTCTGATAATGTAAGCAGTGAGCTTTCTGTGTTTGGCGATGATCCCTTAAGTGAGATTACGGGGGAAACACATGAGACGGCAGAGTCTTGGGTTGAGCCCGGACTCAAGAATAGCACTAGTTCTTCCACTGCGGTTGAGGAATATTGTGTCTGAACACGCTGTAATCAAGAAAGGCGAGACAGATGAATGTGTCATCAACACACCTGAGGGAACACAAATAGAGCAAGACTGTGTTAAACCGAGTACTGTACTTAAAAAAGGAGAGCGCGAGTAAAGAGAAGTAACAAGCAGGGCTCAGGTAAAGTGGTGAAAAGCGATCCCAAAAGGTGGTCTGTCGCCAAGAAAAGCAGCAACAGAGCAGGCGAAGAAGAAGAAGAGGAGGAGGGAGGTTATGACAGCGACTCTTCCTTCAAGAGCGACATGTTCATGGGACCTTAAATTAGTGTTGGGTACAGTGTAGACAGCATAAGGAATTTATTAACTCTTAAGGAAGGCAGAAGAGGCATCAATGTTGTTAATTTGTTTTCCTGACCTAGTCCTTTTCGCGAGTTCTGTGGAAGACAAGGAGAAAGTGAGACTGAAAATGGCATTAATAAAGTTCTACGATCTCATAGCTCTTCATACCAATAATGTTTAACATATGCCTCACTGCCCGGTGTGCTTCTTTCTGTTTTTCCCCTTGCTTTGCTTCATGTCTGTAGTCTTGCTGGGCTCCTTAAATGTTAATGGCTGCAGGGATTCTGTGAAAAGAGCTGCACTTTTTGAGTACTTGGCATAGAAACAATTAAACGTTGCCTTCATGCAAGAAACTCACACCGATTAGCGTAACCAGAAAGAATGGCAGATGGACTGGGGTAAGTCGTTTTTTCTGTGCCACTGTTCGAGTTCCAGTGCTGGGGTGGCAATCCTTTTTGATAAGACCTTCCTTCCAGATTACGTGATAGCTAATGAAGTTTTAAAATGGCACTTACTGCAAAGTAGTGTGAAGGTGGGTGACAAATCCTTTATTTTTTATTAATACTATGGGGCTTTGCCCCCTACTTGCTTTGCTCGACAACCCCCGTGCGGGCACTACGCGCTATCCACTTTGTGACTCTGCCGCTTGCGTATGGGGAAGGGATGAACAATTTAAACAGACTGTTATTTTCATGGGACTTGTTACATATGCATAATATAACTAACTATTTTACATTACAGCAAGTAATTAACTATAGTAAAAAATAGTAAAACGAAATAATTTGAAAGAAAATTGTGTTTCATGTTGATTAAGAGTTATTCATTGTGTTATGTCTTTTCGTTCTGTTTGGCTTTAAAATTAACACGCAAATACATTTTAAACTTACACTTTTACTGTAAAATTTCAATAAAAACAATATTTGAAATGAACTTTTCATCAATATTGCATTGAATGTTGATTCCGTGCTTGGACTTGCATCATGACAATGCAACTTATAACTTCCCATGAGTGATTATCGTTTCTTTCACTCTAATTAATAAACCGACTTTTTCAAATGTTTGTCTGAGTGATTTGTTAATTGTCATAGCAAAAGCTGTTCTAATGGGAAACAGTAAATGTTTTAATACGAATGGCATATCAAGATCTCCTTTGGTGTCTAATGTTATCCCCTGATGATGTACTACATTACCTTTCTTGTGGCCTGTTAAAATTTTACATGTCAGAATTGTTTGACCAATTTTGAATACAAGTAATCTTGTCCTATTGCATAGCCCATCACTCAGACATAAATTCTGCAATAACATTACCATACATCCTTCTTTCAACAGTAATTCGACCGGTGGAAGACCAGATGGTGTTAACGGTTGTAGATATTCTATGGGATATTGTAAGTTGATGTTTTCATCTTCCGCACCATCACCACCAACTGTTTCAGCCTAGTCTATTGATACGCAATTAACCATTTTGCCGTGTAACCAATCGACAATTTTCGTGTTAATTCGTTTGACTTGATTGCTCGGGAACTCATTTCTTCTGTTGATAACCCTTTGGGATGAAATTCTTCAATAAGATTTGGATATAATAAGTCTTTTGTAATTGGGAACTTAAAGAGAGGAAAATGTAAAAATTTAGAAGAGCTGAAAGCGCAGGAACTGTGTCTGACAAAAGCATTCACATCAATGAGAGGTGAGAGGACCGTGGGCGTGGGCTGTTAACCGGAAATGGTTGAGAAGAGGGTGGGACCCCGTTTACCAACTTGAAAAAATCTGCTGGCAATAGTCTTGCCTCGTC
Organism: Polypterus bichir lapradei; assembly: GCA_026402145.1. Taxonomy (NCBI): domain Eukaryota; kingdom Metazoa; phylum Chordata; class Cladistia; order Polypteriformes; family Polypteridae; genus Polypterus; species Polypterus bichir. Next base: position 20,428,967 of record JANRMT010027041.1, on the reverse strand, counting down.
TCAAGATTTTCTTTTATAATAGAGAGATATATAGGAAAGAGTGAACTTTTTCTTAGCCTGGGCTTAAATGATCTCCTTTATTGTAATGTGGAGGATGTTGTGTATGTGGCGGGATATTTTGATTTCACTGAGAATGAGCTTTTGGACTCAAATGGATCAGAACCTCATCCACGGTCCGTCAGGGCGTTAAAGTCAGTGAGGGAAAAACATCAGTTAGTAGACTTCTGGTGGAGGTACATCCAAAGGACAGGCAAACACGTGGCTGAAATCAACTCAGGGTTTAATGTCCATGTCCAGACTAGACGGAGTTTACATCCTGAAGCATCACAGCAACTGAGTGCTCAGCTTTTCATCACACCGCCTGCTTTTTCTAATTATAGTGTAGTTATGAAATTTTCTATTTTGATGCCATTAACTTTAAATCTTACTGGCATCTTAACTGTAAGCAGATAAAAAGGTTCTGCCTTTGCACAAGAGTTTGACTTTTCTGGGACAGCTGGAGGAAACACAGATCTAAGCTTCTATCCTTGAGGCAATGGTGGGATGTTTCAAAGGGGTACATAAAGATGTTGTATCAACAGTATGCTGAGCATTCAACCAAGACCATCACAGAGGCTGTCGAAAAATTGGAAGAAGGCATTTCTGAAATTCATACAGCTTTGACCCTGACCTGTTTGAATGTCTCTGTATAAAGAAAACGTCAGCTATGAATCTGATGGATGAGCGAGTGGAAGGTGCTGTAGTGTGATCAAGGTTTATAAATTTATCACAGATGGACGCACCTACACAATATCTCAACCAAAAGTTACTCGTTGTCTAAAGACTTCCATTGAGAAAGAGCTCCATAATCCTGAAGACAATAGGTTTTTAACAAGGCTTTGTGTTTGTTTGAGGAGGTTCATTTGTCTTTGGAAGTGTACTTTTTTTTCAAATGAATACCAAAATTACCTGATTATTACAGAGGAACTTTAGACGAACTGGTGAACTCACTTCTGCCCTTGAAAGTTTTAAGATTGGCAAGACCCCAAATATTGATGGGCTCCCTGTTGAATTTTACAAAGCTTTTTGTAGTTAACTTGGGTATGGACTTTATGGTAGTCTTATGGGCATGTGTTAGAGAACAGCAACATCCTTGAAGTCGTCATAGAGCAGTTGTGATGCTCCTGCCGAAAAAAAAGGTGATCTCACTATATTAAGAACTAGAGATCTGTCAGCTTAATTTGCACTGATTATAAAATTCCTTCTAGGGCTCTGTCTAATCATTTAAAAACTGTCATTAAATTTCTTGTTTCTTTTTAGTAAACTAATTGTGTTCCAGACAGGTCTATTTATGAAAGTAATTTTATTGTCTGTGACTTAATTACCACGTTGCAGCTCTTTGGCTTTAAAGCTGGTTTTATTTCTCGAGATCAGGAGAAAGGCTTTGACAGGGTCTATCACCAGAATTTATTTAAAGTTTTAGTAGCTTTTAGGTTTGGGCCTTTTTTATGAGTTTTATCAAACTTTTATACCCAGATGTACTCAGCATCCTTAAAATCAACAGTGTTTTAGGCTGTCCCTTCTTATACTGAAAAAAAGGGAAATGGCAGGTTGTTACAGTTACAAAAAAGTATTTACTTTATATTACATGTATTATTTATGTTCCACTTTTTAACATAACTTGATCATGTTTAATTTATTGAATCTTGTGGGATGTACAATATTCTAATTTCATTAATTTAGGTAGAAGTCAAAATAGTTATGTTTAGTCCTCACCGGAAATGAATACGCAGCAAGTGGATTCATTGTCAGCGGAGGTTGGATAACTTGGTGGTAAAGTCATGTGACTTCCAAAGAAGCAACAGGTTATCGGTTTGAGTTATTGTCGCCGGTTAAGAGCAGGTTAGTTAAATAAAAGTAAAGAAAACACACACACACAGAAGAAATATTCAGATATTCATTTAAAACACTTAATGATACAGGCTAACGTTACTCTGTTTTGCGTTTTTCCTTGTATCCTCTTTTAATGTTTTATCAAACTATGCTCACTAACTGCAGTCACAAGTCAGTAAATGTTCTATTAAGTTGTCTAGATTTACTTGCTTAGTACGAGTACGTTTACGTACTAAAAAAATAAATAAAATAAGTTCTGACTTTCGTTATGGGTCAACTACTTTAAGTATTGCTGTTCATTAGTATTATCATAATATTGCTCAACCAGATAAATACTATTAATACAGACAAATAAATAATACACCCAAATACAATACAATGCAGTTGCCAAATCTTTTGAAAATAAAAATAAAAAAAAAATTGTGCCAAGCAGCAATTTTTGCACTTTGTATTTTATTTTACTAATACTGAACATTTATTCTATAATATATACAGTTATATATAGTTATATATAATAAACACTCTATATTTAGTTATACATTGGTCATGGCATTCTGGCACCGCCAAAGAAGCAGTGTTCTTGTACAACTGTTGTACATTTCAGCTTTTCAATACTAATCTTTTGTACTTTTGTTGGTTTGTATTGTTTTTATCAAATAAAACTAGTTTTGGTAAAAGCAAAACCTGTTTATTTCTTATTAATAACTTTAAACATGATCTATAAAATGATACTGGAACAAGTATAATTGACAACCTAAAAAGGTTATTATAGCTAGGTAACTTGGTGAGGTGCATTTTTTAAAAAACATTATAAAACAATTGTTAAAATATTATGGTTTATTGACATGTTCATTTAACATAATAAAATTAATTTAACAGAGAATGAAAAAGTTTCATTCATTTTATATAAAAATGTCATGTTGGTCCAGCATATGTTAATTTAGTGCATTAAGCATACTTAAAATTATTTTTGATAAAAACAATTTTATTATGGGTAACCAATGTACATATTTTTTTGTTTTAATCTGACACACCATTTTTTTCAGTGCAGTGTTACGAGGTGGCATGCTGTTCTCCTTACCTGTTGAGCCACTGCTTCATCAGCTGAGGATGTACTTGCAGGGCCGGACCATTCCCAGCTGCCCCCATGATATCTCTGTACTTCTAACTGATGTCAAAGATGTCAGTGCTCTGCATTACTGTTTGACTGTATTTGAAGGAGTATCCTTGGCTTGAGTAAATTGGCTTCAAAAGTAGTGCTTTCTTGATGGGGGAGTGGGACACACCAACTCCAGGACTTCCTGGAGGGCTGAGCTGGAGCAGGACTGTCTTTAAATATCTAGGAATTCATGTGGGGAGTTCCAGTGCAGCCAGTGAAAATTGGTCAGCAGTGTTAGATCAGGTTAATGGGAGGTTACAAAAATGTAGATGGCTACTACTGTCTAATCTCTCCTTTCGTGAAAGGTTGTTAATTATTAATCACCTGGTTTCTTCAATGCTGTTCTGGCATGATGAGCCATGATTTTTTCTACAAAAAACAAATACAAAACGTTCTATTAAATTTATTTTGGAATGAAATGCATTGGGTGAAGAGAAGTGTCTTACACCTCCCAGTTGATGAAGGTGGTTAAGGACTGGAGGATATTTTTTTGCATGGTGGAGGTCTTTAGATTCCTCACACTCCAGTGTCTGTTTTAGCACCAGAGTCACTGCCCTGGAGATCTCTGGCATTTTACCTTTGTTCCGCTTGGTGGGCGCTTTGGATTTTGTTTAATAACTTTTACTGATTGACACAAGCAAGGTAGCTTTGTCAGGACTGCCTCTGTTTATATCGTAACATGCTTTTAATGAAGCTATCAAAGATGAGGAGGATTGGTGTAAACACTGATTCTTTTAATTGATTTTTGGAAGAACCTTTAATTTGGAGCTATACCTTAAAGCAGGGGTCGGCAACTACGGTCCTGGTGGACCACCATGGCTACAGGTTTTCATTCTAACCCTTTTCTTAATGAGTGACCAGTTTTTGCTGCTAATTATAATAATAACTCATTGCATTTATATAGCACTTTTCTTACTACTCGGAGCGCTCAGCAATTGCAGGTTAAGGGCCTTGCTCAAGGGTCCAACAGAGCAGAGTCGCTATTGGCATTTACGGGATTCAAACTGGCAACCTTCCGATTGCCAGTGCAGATCCCTAGCCTCAGAGCCACCACTCTGCCTATTAACTTTTTTGAACTAATTCTAATTGTTCTTGAAGACTCAGACCCCTTGTTTCTTTTTCCTTAATTAGTAGCCAAACAGTAATGAGATACAAAATGAGCCAAAACAACTAGTGTTCATCATACAATATCTGAAAATAAAGAAAGATGAAGACCTCAGTAATGTCGATCTGCTCAGGTCCAGAAAACATTTTTAACAAGAGAAAATCAACAATATCGGAAATGTCTGCTAATGCACCATGAGAGCAGCAACAAGCCACAAAATTAAAGAACGAGTTTAATTAACGACAAGAATCGGCACCTCATTAAGCAGCTGGTTGGTATGAAATTGTTTGCAGATTGAGGCCCTGATTTAGTTGGCCTTCTGCTGGCTTACTCACTTCACATTTCAATTGTGTATGGGTGTCAATTAAGTAAAGAAATTAAGTAATTCAGAGGAATGATGAAGAAATTTAGGGGAAAAAATCTTTAAAAAGCAATTCAATTAAAATGAATTCACAAGAAGTTAATTAGTAGCAAAAAAAGGGCACTTGCTAAAAAAAGGGTTAGAATGAAAACCTGCAGCCATGGTAAGAACTCCTACATTATACAGTACACCACCAAAATTCGCGGGGGTTAAGTTCGTAGAGTACCCACGAATTGTGAAAAACCGCAAATTTTGGATATGGTTAAAAAAATTCCTATTTTTATAGTTTAAACCCTAAATATTCCCCCAAAACACTTTAATTTTAAACTCAGCTTAATACATTACCTAAAAAAAATAATGTAAAGGTACACCTGTATACTGTACTGCTGTGTCTCCCGCAGTGCTAGAATGTAAAATACCGATGTTACCTCTATATGTACTTTAATTCATGCAAGTGCGTTTTCATTGCCAGAAGCCTTAGAAGGTGCAGGGCATTTCGACGGCATCTTGGGGCTTTAACCCTTAAAATGAGGGTTAATGCATCCCTGGACACCAAATACTTTTTTGCTGCACTTTAAGTAAACGTCACAATTTACAAAGAAAAAGTGAAATTTTAATAGAACATATTTTTTTCCATGCAAAGAGCATCACAATTACTGCAACACTGATCATTTTACACACTGCTAATAAACTGTAAAAATTATTTAAAAAACTACTGGAACAATATGTACAAGGTGCAACTGACGCCATGGATGAAAATAAGTAAATCACCGAGCCAAATGCACTTGAACTGGCAGTACGCAAATACACAGAGGTAAACGCTGTCTCAATCCCAGAGACAGGAAGGCTGCAGGGTGTCACGCTTGTGTCACAGAATTGCACAGAAACATAGAAGATTGCAGAGACAGGAACTTTATTCAAACACTTCAAACAAACAAACATGTCTCTTTCAGAAGTAAAACGAGCTCAGTATGCAGTTAGTTATCGATTAAAGAACAGACAAACATCATAGGGGATCACAACCTCCAAAAGGAGCAGAGGATATCTGGGGGAGGAGAGAGAAACAAAGCAATCAGCCAAAAAGGACACGTGCTGCTCAGGCTTTTAAGTCAGCTCCTGCATGCTCGCAAACGGCACTGGGAAACGACTATAGCCGGTTGTGGCAGTTTACGGGTTAAGAGGAACAAAATGGAAAAGACAAGAACACTCAGCTGGAGATGCATCACAGTCAGTCAGCAGCAAGGAGAAATGAATAACGCTGTAGCGGTCCGGTGCCGCTAAGATTCACACCGTCGAGAAGAAGGCGATTATTTTTATGACCCGACCCGCATGCACTCACAAACAGAGACAAAAACAAAGCAATCCGGTAATCAAACAGCAAATAAAGAATGTAATAAAAACAAATGAAACAAATGAAAACAATGATACCACCACTGTTCCCCTTACAGTGATTACACATTAAATACAACAAAGTACCAACAAAACACACACAGTAAATCATGAAAAACGGCAACGGATGAAACGTAATGATGAAAATAGATAGTCCAGAGATCTGCACGTTGAATGGGAATGTAAAGATAGTTCTACCGCTATTTCCTGAAATGGTGAAGATGGGTTCAGGAGCGCTTCTTTCTTTGCAGGATGGCCATGAATCCACTTACAGTCCTCATGTACACAGACAGACGGTAGATAATGCAGATGCCAAGCACAAAACGATCCAGGACAAAACGAATAAGTACAGGTAACCCAACAGAAGGCAGGCAGAGAGACAGGAACTTGAAACACAAATTACAAAAACTTCTTTTTTTGCTTTTGGTCACCGGCCCCCTTTGTAAAAGCCACGCTTACATCCTTTAACCCCAATAGCCCCAGCACCCTCAGCAGAAGACCAATCAGAGCCACTGCAGGGACTGCTGGGAGTCACAGTTTCAAATTCTATTGGCTACTTTCACCATCCCAAGTTGCGTTTCTGTTACAGTTGCTTCCTGTTCTCTCTGCATTACAGCATTGCCATGAAAAAAGCCATAAAAATTACGGAGGATATTTGCGGTTTCCGCTAATAATTATTAGACAGGTTCTAAGGAAAAATCCGCGAATGACTGAGGCCGTGAACTGTGAACCGCGATTTCGCGGGGATCTACTGTAATTATATCATTATTAGTATTTTTTAATTTATAAATTTAAATATCATAAGGAAAACATGTATAACATAATAATAAGTGCTATACTTAATCATCTGTTTGCAACTTTCAAAAGAATAAGATAAATCAAAGAAAAATGTCATATAAACAAATGTATGTGCCAAAGAAATGTTATTCTTGAAACATATATGATTAATAAAATTTACTTTTCTAGTGTGAAACCTGTGACACATTTTCACGGTTAGAAATTTCTACAAAGAAAAAAAAAATGAAAAGATGATGATAAATCAAACATAGACTAATAAAACTAAAGCAGGCCGTGTTTTAAAAATGCACTAGCTGTTCGAACAAAATGTATTTGAACAGAAATTCAATATACTCAAAACACTTGTTCGAACAATTAAATTTAAAAACAGCATGTGCATGACGTGATGTGCGTCTGACTTGGTCAACATAACCTCAAAGTAACAAGTTAATAACTTTGCGATAATTATTGTTAATAGTTTAATCACTTCCATGTATCAACATAAAAATTACTACTGATTACTATAGAATAGCTAGAACAATATAGAAAAAACTACAAAAAACCACAGTTGGATAATACACTTTTGGGGTTTATGTTCAGAGAGTAAAGAATTTAAAGTTAAATTTCGTATGTGCTCTAGCAGCACCACCTCGCGATTTGGTGCCTGAAAATCGTGTTCGAATGTGAGCACTTTTAAAATGCATGCAGCACCATAAAAAACCTCCCACTGTTCCACTCCATCTGAACTAGTGTGGTGCTGAGGTGTCACCCATTGCATGGCTGCACTTGGGTCCTAATCTGGGATCCTGAGTTGGTTTGTCATGTGGTGGGTACAGCAATGAGCTGTATCAGCGTGTGCTCCTAACCTCTTCCTCCACCAACTTTCAAGTTCAGATACTCAAACTGTTGTTCAAGTAATTTAAAAACACGGCCTAAATAAAAGCAAACAATAGAAATACATTGGAAAATGGGGGGAGATGGAAAACATAAAAAAATTTTCATATTAATGAGTGAATACATGCCTGCACACTAGAAAACACATAGGATTGATAGAAGACTGACTGAACTTCTCACGATTCTTACTTGCACTTAACCAGCACCAGTCAACTCATAAGTGATACTAGTGGTAGATGCTATATGATAAGTGACGCACGGACAGTATTGCAGCGCTTCCTAGTGGCTGGTAATAGAACTAACACAAACTCAAATGTATTCCTTTTAGAGAAGGTTTATTATTTTCTTCCACTGTTGAACTTTATTTGCCACTGCTATTCATTACCATTTCTCACAAAACCCCTAGTGATGTCTCACAGAACCTCGGTTGAGAAAACCTGCCTTAAAGTATTCTCTGCTTAAATTAGCCAGCTTTATTTCATTATTGGTTAAAAAGAGAATTACAGAAGTTAATTGTTTAATTGATTCTGATTTTTTTTTTTAAATTAGAAAAGTACAAATGATCTTTCCTCTAAGTTCGGCCTATGGTCAGTACGCCTTGCATTTACATTTCTGAGTCAGATACAAATGGTGTTAGAAAATCTCGGTTCCGGGACTCTGTGTGCAGCTTACAATGTCAGGAGAGCTTTGTACACAAGAAGAAGACATTTCTAATTTTGAGATTTTTGTTCAACCAAAAATTGATAATTACACAGATTCTTATGGAAAAATTTTATGTATAAATAACACTGAAGGGATGCTGTTCATTTGTTTGGGTAAAAAAAGCTCTGTATGACTTGTGTTAATTTCATGCATTGATGGACTTACCAGACACATTATTATTGGGGGGGTGCTTTAAATGTAAGTATTATAACTGCTTCTGCATGAAGGGCGCTATATAAACCATCCACAGAAAAAAAAAGTTGAAGATTTACATTAAATGATATTACAATTCCCACAAATTCTTTATTAACAATGATTGGGTCCTTTTCTGTTTTGAAAAAGAGACTGCTTTCCATTTTTTGATTTTTGTTACAGGTTAGCTCCTTTATGTAAGTTTCTTAAATATTTTCTTAGAAAACTTGATTTGGAATTTACAATAAATATGTTTGTTTTTGGTTTAATGATCTCTAAGGCTCTTAAAAACAGACGCTTACTTGGCAATTATTTGCTTGGGCAGGCAAAGTTAGTAATCCTGAAAACCAGGAGCAACAAAAATAAAAACACACAACTGATGCTTTACTAATGTTTAAAGAGCTGGTAAAAAGCAGCCTGAAAGTGGAGATTGCTTATTATAAACACATTAATGACATTGATATCAGCATGTTTAATAGTGTCTGGCCTGTGGTGTTTTAGTGGAGGAGTGTTGTGTTCTCTTGATGAGAGGGAAATTCACATGAACTGGTGACTGGAAATGAAGGTGGAAGTTCAGTAGTTGAAGTGATTTGTGATTGTAATATACAGTTGATGTCACTGACAACTTTGTTAAATGCCATACCTTCATATTTTGGTTTCTTGTATATACAGTCATATGAAAAAGTTTGGGAACCCCTCTTAATTCTTTGGATTTTTGTTTATCATTGGCTGAGCTTTCAAAGTAGCAACTACCTTTTAATATACGACATGCCTTATGGAAACAGTAGTATTTCAGCAGTGACATTAAGTTTATTGGATTAAGAGAAAATATGCAACATGCATCATAACAAAATTAGACAGGTGCATAAATTTGGGCACCCCAACAGAGATATTACATCAATACTTAGTTGAGCCTCCTTTTTCAAATCTAACAGCCTCTAGACGCCTCCTATAGCCTTTGATGAGTGTCTGGATTCTGGATGGAGGTATTTTTGACCATTCTACATACAAAATCTCTCCAGTTCAGTTAAATTTGATGGCTGCCAAACGTGAACAGCTTGCTTCAAATCATCCCATAGATTTTCGATGGTATTCTAGTCAGGGGACTGTGACGGCCATTCCAGAACATTGTACTTCTCCCTCTGCATGAATGCCTTTGTAGATTTCGAACTGTGTTTTGGGTTATTGTCTTGTTGGAATATCCAACCCCTGCGTAACTTAAACTTTGTGACTGATGCTTGAACATTATCCTGAAGAATTTGTTGATATTGGGTTGATTTCATCCAACCCTCGACTTTAACAAGGGCCCCAGTCCCTGAACTAGCTACACAGCCCCAGAGCATGATGGAATCTCCACCAAATTTGACAGTAGGTAGCAGGCAGCGGTGTTCTTCTTCGACCATGCAAAGCGCTTTTTGTTATGACCAAACAACTCAATTTTTGTCTCATCAGTCCAAAGCACTTTGTTCCAAAATGAATCTGGCTTGTTTAAATGGACATTTGCATACAACAAGCAACTCTGTTTGTGGTGTGAGTGCAGAAAGGGCTTCTTTGTCATCACCCAGCCATACAGATGTTCTTTGTGCAAATTGCGCTGAATTGTAGAACAATGTACAGATACACCATCTGCAGCAAGATGTTCTTGCAGGTCTTTGGAGGTGATCTGTGGGTTATTTGTAACCATTCTCACAATCCTGTGTTTATGCCACTCCTGTATTTTTCTTGTCCTGCGAGACCTGCTGGGTTTAACAGCAACTGTGCCTGTGGCCTTCCATTTCCTGATGACATTCCTTACACTTGAAACTGACAGTTTAAACCTCTGAGGTAGCTTTTTGTAGCCTTCCCCTAAACCATGAGACTGAACAATCTTTGTTTTCAGATCTTTTGAGAGTTGCTTTGAGGATCCCATGCTGTCACTCTTCAGAGGAGAGTCAAAGGGAAGGAAGCACAACTTGCAACTGACCACCTTAAATATCTTTTACCACTCATGATTGGACACTCCTGTCTATGAAGTTCAAGGCTTACCGAGCTAATCCAACCAATTTGGTGTTGCAAGTAATCAGCATTGAGCAGTGACAAGCGTTCAAATTAGCAAAATTACAAGGGGGCTCACTATTTTTGAACAGCCAGTTTTTCACATTTGATTTAATTTCATACACCTAAATACTGCTTCACTAAAAATCTTTGTTCGGAAAACACCCCAGTACTCAGATGTTCCTAGGAAATGAAAGACATACCACTGTTATCTTTTTTGTTAAAAGTAGAGTAAATTATTCTATCTATATATATATCTATACTAATAAAAGGCAAAGCCCTCACTGACTCACTCACTCACTCATCACTAATTCTCCAACTTCCCGTGTGGGTGGAAGGCTGAAATTTGGCAGGCTCATTCCTTACAGCTTACTTACAAAAGTTGGGCAGGTTTCATTTCGAAATTCTACGCCTAATGGTCATAACTGGAACCTATTTTTCTCCATATAATGTAATGGAGTTGAGCTCGATGGCAGTGGGGGGGGGCGGAGTTTCGTGTGACATCATCACGCCTCCCACGTAATCACGTGAACTGACTGTCAACGCAGTACATAGAAAACAAGGAAGAGCTTCAAAAAGCGCTGAAGAAAACATGCATTATACAATTGAGAAGGCAACGAAACAATAAGAAGCGAGCGAGTCACACATACAACCATATTCATGAGTACAGCTACTTCGGAAATAAAGCACGGTGTAAACCATATATATATATATATACGTATATATATGTGGATGTATATGTATATATACTGTATGTATGTACTGTATGTATGTGTGTATATGTATATATATATATATATTTATGTGTGTGTATATATATGTATCTATACTAATAAAAGGCAAAGCCCTCACTGACTCACTCACTCACTCACTGACTGACTGACTGACTGACTGACTCATCACTAATTCTCCAACTTCCCATGTAGGTAGAAGGCTGAAATTTGGCAGGCTTATTCCTTACAGCTTCCTTACAAAAGTTGGGCAGGTTTCATTTCGAAATTCTACGCGTAATGGTCATAACTGGAAGGTATTTTTCTCCATTTACTGTAATGGAGTTGAGCTTGACCGCCGTGGGGGCGGAGTTTCGTGTGACATCATCACGCCGCCCACGTAATCACGTGAACTGACTGTCAACGCACTATGTAG
>JANRMT010027041.1:20372965-20397336 GCA_026402145.1 Polypterus bichir lapradei | reverse complement strand
TATATATATATATATATATGTGTATATACAGTATATATGTAGATATGTATATGTGTATATATGTGTTTGTGTGTATATATATGTGTGTGTGTGTATATATATATATGTGTATATATGTATATATATGTGTGTGTGTGTATATATATATGTGTATATATGTATATGCCAGCAACACTCATGACAATGACAAAACAATTATATTGTCAATCATGTTACGTTATTATTAAAATGTTTCCTTTTCTTTTTAGTTCTCTGCTGCCAAACGCGGGTATTTTGCTATGTATATATATATATATATATAGATAGAGAGAGAGAGAGAGAGAGAGAGAGAGGACAACAACACTCATATCAATGACAAAACAATTACATTGACAATCATGTTACGTTATTTTTAAAATATTTCCTTTTCTTTTTCATAACTTCTTTAACACACTACTTCTCCGCTGCGAAGTGCGGGTATTCTGCTAGTATATATATATAATATATATATATATATATACACACACACATATACATACATATATATATCTACATATATACACATACATATACATACAGACATACATACATACACACACATATATACACACAAATACATATATATATACATACACACACACATAAACATATGCATACATATCTACATATATACACACAAACACATATATATATATATATACATACACTCTTTGGGGTGCGAGCAACTGTTGCTGGGGGTGGCAGAATCTATCAAGGAAGAAAAATGAAAAACATTATTTGTACAAAATCTTAACTTATTTATCCATTCCTAAATAATTAAATGGGCAGGCTATTTCGTATCAGTGCAATACGCTGTTTGTTAAAACGGATGACTCCCGCTCTTACGTGGAAGTCTGCGTGGATATTATGAACTATCGCATCTGTTCAAGTTCTATTTAATTTTTAAATAGAAGGAATTTTTATTTAGTCAACAGAAATATCTTTGGTAGGAATGGTAAAAACAGACAGGAATATTATTCCTGAATAAATCAACTCAAACCTTAAACAACTTATAATATTTTGCTCTCAATAAAAATATATCCTGTCTAAATTATACAAGTTAGAAATAAAGTAAACGATAAAAGAACAAACATTCAAATTTCTTTACTCTTATGTAATTTTATATAAAAAATAAAGTTAGATTTTAAATATCCCAAAAGATTTTGCTCTCCATAAAAATATATCCTGTCAAATTCAAATATGAACATGCTGCATAACAAAACCTGGAAATATAAATAAAATGTGTTCTTTTCAGCAATAACAAATCAAATCATTCAGTTGTCTTTGCTCATATGTCATTTTAGAGCTGGACGCCTGGCATCTTTTTTTGGCAACAAGTTCGTTTATGTTTGGTGTGAGGTTCTGTGTTGTGGAGATTCTCAGGATGGACTGCAGGTGCTCATCAGTGAGGCGACTCCTGTGTGCTGTTTTGTTAGTCTTCATCACTGAGAAGAGTTTCTCACACAGATACGTGCTACCAAACATGCACAAGGTTCGAGCTGCATGTAGACGGAGCTGGAGCATTTCTGCAGGAATGGAGTGAATAAACTGTGCGGGCCCTGCAGTATCGTACATTGCCTTCAGTGTGCCATTACACTGCAGCTCAATCACCTCTATCTGAATCTGCACAAGTGCAGTTTCCACATCGACGGCAAATGGGTTTGCGAAACAACTCAAAATTCTTTTTTTGTTCTTCAAAGTCAACAAAGCGCCTTGTGAACTCAGTGCGCAGTGCGCTCAGTTTATCAGCAAAGTGCGTATTTGGGAACACCGTTGTGCTGACTTGGTTCAACATTACTTGGCAACAGGGAAAGTGGGGCAAGTTGCACTGGTGCATTTGTGTCTCCCATAAAAGCAGCTTCACGTGAAATCACTTTGTGATTGTGCACGGGTAAAAACGTCTGCTGAAGTGTCAGATTCTTCTTTAATTCTTCTGCTTTCTGTATCTTCTGCATTGCATTCAGGTCTTTCAGGTTATCCTGATGTTTTGTCTCATAGTGCCGTCTTAGATTAAATTCTGTAATTACAGCCAAATTAGCTCCACAAATGAGAGACACGGGTTTACCGGCAATGTCAGTTAACATATACTCAGCCTCCCATCGGTTTTTAAAGGCTCTATTTTCAGAATCATCTTTTCTCTTCGGCATCGTGTGGGCTAGCTTCGCAATAACTTGCAGCATCATAAGCTAGACTTGATTAACGCGGTAAGTGTTCGGCAAGGCAGCTGAAGCGCTGCATTATGGGATCTGTAGTTTATTGTGTTACCAGCGCTTCATATACCCGGGCCATTAATAACAATAATACAGTATATAAAATGATCTCGCGGGCCGGATATAATTACACACCGGGCCGGATGTGGCTCGCGGCCCTTGAGTTCGACACATATGAACTAAATAGAACTTGAAAAGATATATTTTTTCGAATGTGATCGCGCAATTCAGATCGAGTTGACGCGCACTACAGTACATTGAGCCCGCGTGCTATTGTGGTTTTGCCTGCATGCCTCAATAAGTCACCCTCCCCTCGCTCTTTTTCTTTTTTAGCGTTCATCTAATGAATACACTGAGTATGGCTTTACCAAAACAATCATTGATGGCGAATAAAGTATCCATTATTCGAGTATGTAGATCGGGGTATATATATACATATATATATATACCCGCGTATCGCAGCGGAGAAGTAGTGTGTTAAAGAAGCTATGAAAAAGAAACAGGAACATTTTAAAAATAACGTAACATGTCAATAATACAGTAATTGTTTTGTGAGTGTTACTGGGTGTTGCTGTCATGCATCGAAGTTTCCCAGCTGTGCTGGTGCCATGTCGTGCTATGTGCACGGCTGTATTTAATGTTACCCAAGTCCCGGCACTTAAAACTTTCTCTCGCAGTTACGCTGAGTTTGTGCCAAACACCACCCTGACCATCTCATCTTCCTCTGCATAAGCACAGTCCTTCACCACTGAATATTTAGTGGCAGTGTTTCTATTGGATTGCCGCTGACGGACGGCCTTATATGGGCAGGCACTAAATTACAAACGCCAGCGGCAGCGTGTCTATGAACTTAATTTAAAGTTTACACCGTGCTTTGTTTCCGTAGTAGTATCACTCATGAATATGGTTGTATATGTCACTCGCTCGCTTCTTATTGTTTCGCTGCCTTCTCAATTATATAATGCATGTTTTCCTCAGCGCTTTTTGGAGCTCTTCCTGGTTTTCTACGTACTGCGTGATTACGTGGGAAGCGTGATGATGTCACATGAAACTCCGCCCCCACGGCTTTCAAGCTCATCTCCATTACAGTAAATGGAGAAAAACAGCTTCCAGTTATGACCATTATGCGTAGAGTTTCGAAATGAA
This sequence comes from Polypterus bichir lapradei, assembly GCA_026402145.1. Taxonomy (NCBI): domain Eukaryota; kingdom Metazoa; phylum Chordata; class Cladistia; order Polypteriformes; family Polypteridae; genus Polypterus; species Polypterus bichir. Next base: position 20,393,962 of record JANRMT010027041.1, on the reverse strand, counting down.
ACCTGCTTAACTTTTGTAAGTGAGCTGTAAGGAATAAGCCTGCCAAATTTCAGCCTTCTACCTACACGGGAAGCTGGAGAATTAGTAGTGAGTGAGTGAGTCAGTGAGTGAGTGAGTGAGTGAGTGAGTGAGTGAGTCAGTCAGTCAGTCAGTGAGGGCTTTGCCTTTTATTAGTATAGATTAGTTTACACCCTTCTCCAGCCATATCTTCCTTGATCTTATAAAAGCACTTTTAGCCTGTTTCTCATACATATTATCTAGATCTAATTGCATTTTCAAAAATCTACATTTATGATTTTCATCAATATTTTTATTAAATATAGAAATTTCATCACCATTTCTTTCATCTTTTTAATTTTAACAATTTGTTTCCCCCTTCTTGTAGCAAGCTAATTTCAAACTTCATCAATTCTCAATATTGACTAAATGTTTGGTTCAAACATACTCGGTTCCATTGTAATAGAATAATTTTCCTGATCTCTATCTTAAATACAGTTTCCTGTAATAGTTTATTATTCAATTTTCTGTAGCTTTTATTAATATTATTTAGTATTCCAATTTCTGAATCCAAAGCAAGATATATAGCTTTATGATCTGTCATTGTTCAATAAACACACTTAATTTTTTCAATTATGACATATTAACCAATAATCATTTTTGGACTGTTTACAAAGATTGTTAGTGTGGTGGAAATTTAACATCTTATTAAAGAAAGAAACATCCTCTAACAGAACAACTCAGTAATCAGGCAAGAGAAAAGATGTTCATTGTATCTTTTAATTATTCCTTGACAAAGTACCTTAGAGGAGCATTCTTCAAAAGCAATCTGTTACAGCATGATCAGGGAAACGAAGAATAGAGGTTCATTTTAAAAACTATTGAATTTACATAAAATGTCAACACATACATTTTACTCTGGTTGGTTTGTTGGTTTATACCCAAATAATTTGTATAAATTAAGTCTATTATTAATAATTGTTCTGGTTCTTATGTCTTTCACTTGAGTTATCACTTTTGGAATTTCTGTTGTAGAATAAATAAATATGACAGCCAGTCACACAAAGTTTTGGGGAACTGCCCCATATAATGTCCAGTGGACAGGTCAAAATAAAGTCATCTCAAATTGGGAATCAACCAAAACATTTGACAAAATAACAGTGCAAACATAAAGGTATTTATACAGAATTAAAGGTGGCTTTAAGAAATTAAGAAGGGGAAGTGGCATCATGGCTTCAACTTGAATGTGACGTCATCCATGAGGGACGGAAGGACAAGTTGGCCAATTTGGCTCCTCAGCACGGACGTTTACTTCTCGTCTTTGATTTTGCAGGAAGAGAAAGAGGTTCGTAACTTTAGGTAGCCCTTCGTCTCACGATCTTTTACTCGCCCGCGATTTTGTTGACTGCCTCCAAAGCACGTGTGCGTGATACTGTGCATATAACAACTGTCCATTCTGGTTGTTTACAAGACATCTGCTGACTTCTTAGTCATGTCTTGCGTCATCCTTCAGTACCTTTTTTTATTACATCAACCTTTCTTCTGGTACATTATTTACTTGACTTTTATTTAGTTTACTGATATTCCTCAAAAGGTTTATGACAAACCCTTTATGCTATTTCTTTATGCTAAATGTTACCCTAAAACGATTCTTCCACATTTAACCCGGGACTTCTTAATGTCACAGTAAAACTGTAAGGACTAGTTTGATATTGTAACCCTATTCCTAATCTGTATAAAACGGTGTGTAAAAGATTCCTGGCTAGATGAATTTCGGGGAATAACAAATCGGTGCAAATCATTAATACCCAAAATAAACCATATAAATCAATAATTAATAAAAGCAATAACAATGAACATAGAAAATCAAGTCAAACAATAAGAGGTATCAGAGTCTTTTTTTCTTCAGAGTATAATTCCATTACATGCTGTCCCCTGTAAATCCCAGATTTGTGTTGCGTAATCTCTTAAAATTTAAGTACAATGAAAATAGTGTCAGCAGCTATTTGATTTCCTTCTTATCCAACTAAAATTAGCTATGTTCATGTAAGTGTACCTAGTTCTATATTTTTCATCAATGGTCAGATTATTTAGTATTGTTGATGGTGACACAGAGTGTTTAACTTAAAACTTTAATAAGTGTCTAGTTTATGTTGCCAATGATGAATACAACAATAACCAGAGGTAGAATCCTTATACAAACAATTATACTCTCACATCCTCATGCTTTCTTCAACAAAGTTGCACCAATTTACATCTTGCTGTGGTCTTAAATTAAATGATCATGTTTGCAGCATAAAAACAGCTATCTTGCTGGTAAATCCTCCCTTCAGAAGATGTCAGCACTACGCTCATTAATGCAAGCCACTGGCTCATGTCAAGGTCACATTAAAATTGCAAGGGGTGTACCCAAGCTTCTTGTTGATGCTAAAATTTTCTACCACCAGCTGGGATCCTTGGTTTGTATCTGGGCTTTCTGTTGTGTTTTTACACTTAAACCAACAGTATACTAATATATTAATAGAGACAGACACAAAGGCAGCAATTATCAAACTTCCATCATTTTATGTGTGTAACAAGTTCCAGCAGTAACGTGCGTCTTAATACCAAGGTGCAGGCACATCACACATTCAGTGTAATTATTTGTAACATGTGTGACAGATTAGGGTTCGCTCGCACCCTTGTACCCTCGGACCACACGTCAGACACCAGATAAAAAGTCCAATTATTATTTATTATAATAATAAGGTGCACAAAAGCACGCTCCTCTCCACAATACTCAATAAACAATCACAAATAAACCAATCCTCCAGCTCCCAGACGCGTTGCCACCCTTCCACCCAGCTCAGCTCATTGTCTGGGAGTTCCCATGATCCTTTTATACTCCCTGACCCGGAGGTGTTCCTGCCCAACAGTCCACAAGTCCTTATTCCTTCCGGGTCAGGGTAAATAGTCCTTTTCTTTTCAACCCGGAAGCCCGTCGCTCTTCCTATGACGAACTTCCGGGTCATAAGGTACAAAGAACTCTTCGGTCCTCCCTGCAGCTCCCGCTCGTGGCCCCCATGGCATCCAGCAGGGCGGTGCATAAAAACTCCATTGTCCATGATGCCCTGCTGGTCTTCTGGGAACCTCCATGCTGCAAGGAGGGCTCCACCTGGCGGCTTGGGGGTATTGGCCGGAGTACATAGCCGGCCATATCTTACACATGAAATAGACCTTATACAGTATTTAGTCTTAACTTCTTACATATACATAACATTTCCTCCTTCCCAGCTTTGATGTGTAACAGTATTTTTTTTTTTAATTATAATATCTACAAAACACTTGGCATGGATACAAAACATGAACATAGACAGCTAAAGCATTCGATATAAAAGTGCACCATTTATATACGGTGAAATCCAGTTTACTAAAGCTAACAGACTCTTAAGTACTTTGTACATTAATATCGACTACAAGTTCAACCTTTCAGGAGGTTTACGAGTCCTCTCAGGATAGCGTCTTTCTTGTGTAGGTTGTGCAGATATTTGAGATGAGGTTGAGTCAGCAGGTTCTTGAGGCTGAGATTCACCAGCAGCAAGGGATGAATCAGGTGTCAAGAAGGTAAACTCATTTGAGTCCTGCGGAATGATCAGCTCCTCAGTCTTGTCTTGTGATGTGTCTTCCTGAGCTTGTGTATCTAGAAGCTGGTCGATATGTCTGCGCCAGACTGTATCATGCCCCACCTGCACTGTGTATGTCAGTGGACCAGTCTTTGACACAGTCTTACCAGGTTGCCATTTCTGATTTGAGTGTCGGTAGTATCTAGCAAGCACTTTATGTCCAACCTCAAATATTCTAAGCTTGCGTTGTTTTTGGTCTTGGAAGCACTGCTTCTTTTGCACATGTTTACGCAAATCAGGTTTCAGCAGATCTAAGCATGATCTCAAGCTTCTTCCCAGGAAAAGCATCGCTAGAGTCTGACCTGTGGTTGAGTGAGCTGTGTTTCAGTAGGCTAGAAGGAAGCTTGCAATTTTCATATGTAGCGACTCCTTTTCCTTTTCCATGGCTTTCGTAGGCAGTTTGAAGGACTGAATAAAACGTTCAGCTAGACCATTTGTTGCAGGATGGTAAGGAACAGATGTAATAATAATAACAATAAATTTTATTTGTAATGCACTTTATATTTTAGCAATCTGAAAGTGCTAAAGGGTAAAAAAAATGAATAAAACAGAAGAATCAATTAAATACTTTAATAAAATGCCTTTTTAAAAAAATAAGTTTTTAGGTTTTGTTTAAAAACATCAGTCGACTGTGGGGCTCTGAGGTAATGAGGGAGGGCATTCCACAGCCTCGGCGCCACAGATGACAAAGCTTTATCACCCATGCTGCTGAGCTAAGTTTTGGGGACTGGAAGGGTATTAGTGTGTACAGGGCGAAGGGTACGTGAAGAGTTATGAGAGATGAGGAGTTCCTGTAAGTAAAGGGGGGCATATCCATAAATGCACTGATGGGTGAGAAGGGAGACCTTGTACTCTATTCTAAGTGGGACAGGGAGCCAGTGAAGGGTTTTCAGAATGGGAGTGATGTGATTATACCTTCGCACCCTCATCAGGATCCTGGCAGCGCTGTTCTGAATATACTGGAGTCTCTGGATACTCTTGCCAGGAATCCTGATGAGGAGCGCATTACAGTAATCCAGCCTGGAAGAGACAAAGGCATGGACGAGCTTCTCTGCATCTGCCAGGCTGAGTGTTGGGCGGAGTTTAGCGGTATTCTTCAGCTGATAGAAAGATAACTTACAGAGATGTTTGATGTGGGTGTCAAAAGTGAGTTGAGAGTCTATTTTAACACCCAAATTGGTGACAGATGTAGAAAGGGGGATGTTTTGGCCAGAGAAAGTGATACTGGTGATAGAAGAGCGGAGATGGTGTGGTGTGCCAACTAAGATGGCTTCTGTTTTGGATCTATTCAGCTGAAGGAAGTTGAGCCTCATCCATTCCTCTATCTCCTCCAGGCAAGTAGTCAGTGTAGATGATGGCAGGGGAGCAATAGAAGAGGTGGGGGTAGTTTTAAGATAAAGCTGAGTGTCATCAGCATAACAATGAAAAGATAAACCATGTCTGCTAATGACAATTCCAAGGGCGAGCATGTAGATGGTGAAAAGAATGGGGCCTAGCACAGAACCCTGTGGGACACCGCAGGTGATGTTGTGGATGTGAGATTTTGCGCTGCCCAAAGCGACATGTTCAGTTCTGTCAGTCAAATATGATGTAAACCAGTTATAAACATTTCCTGAAAGTCCAATGGCATATTGCAGGCGGTGAAGGAGAATATTGTGGTCTATTGTGTCAAAAGCAGCTGTCAGATCAAAGAGAATGAGTAGAGAAGGGGAACCAGTATCTGCAGTTATCAGAAGGTCATTGGTGACCCTGGCCAAAGCTGTTTCAGTGCTATGGCCAGGGCGAAAATCAGACTGAAACTTTTCAAACAGGTTATTCAGTTTGAGGTGATCATGAAGTTTTGCTGCAGCTGTTTTTTCCAAAACTTCACAGAGAAATGGAAGATTGGAGATGGGCCTATAGTTAGAGAGAACCTCAGGATCCAGGGTGGGTTTTTTCAGTAGAGGTCTGATGACAGCAGTTTTTAGTGCAGAAGGAATATGGCCAGCCAGGAGGGAATGATTTATAATCCTGGTGATAAGTGGAGAGACGGCAGAGATATTAGCGGAAAAGGTCCAGGGAAATGGTAGACGGTTTCATTTTCCTGATGACTTCCTCCACTTCTTCCCGTGTGGCAACAGAGAAGGAGCAAAAGGGCTGGACGGTATCAGACAGTGGGTCAACAGTTGGGGGAGGGGTAGGATATCCATGGTGGAGAGGTGTAAGCGGATGTTATCAACCTTTTGTTTGAAGAAATTGATATGCATGTTGCACCTCTCATCAGTGGCCTCAGAATGGGCAGGTGAAAGAGGTTTAAGAAGATAATTTATAGTTGAAAAAAGTTTAGGGTTCCTAGAGCTGTTACTGATGATGGTGGAATAAAACCTGGACCGTGCAACCTTCAGAGCTTCTGCTTATGCTCTCTTGTGTTCCCTGTAATCCTGCTTGTGGACAGTCAACCCAGAGGCCCTGAGCCGCTGCTCAAGGACACGCCCAGCCGCCTTCATTTTTCGCAGCTCGCAGGTATACTAAGGTGCCGAGCACGAAAATGAGACGGACCTAGATGTTAAAGGGGCATGGAGGTCCAGGAGACTGCTCAGGGACTGGTTGTAAAAATCCACAAGGTCAGCAACAGAAAGGGAGCTGGTAGAATCAGCGGAGAGAAGTTTAAGGTCCAGGGCCAAGGCATCCACATTGATGTTCTTCAGATTTCTAAAACGAATCTGTCGTTTTGGTTTAGTACAGGGGGAGAAAAAGGGCAGCTCTATTGACACTACTTTGTGGTCTGAAATACCAAGATCATATACCTGTAAATTACTAATTGGGGCAAAATTTGAAATGACCAAGTCAAGTGTGTGATCCCTAGAATGTGTGCGGACATCAACATGTTAGGTTGAGAGAATCCAGCAGCTCAAGAAAATCAACAGTGAGATAACCGGTAGGATTGTCAACATGAATATTTATATCTTCTAGGATTATGATGTTGGCAGAGGTAGCACAGAGTGTTGTGAGAAGATCAGTCATTTCCGGGATAAAGGCAGAGTTGGGTTTTGGAGGTCGATAGATAAGGAGAATAGTCATGGGAAAAGGGGGCTTACATTTAAATGGCAGGCACTCGCAGGAAGATGTTGCAGGTATCAAGATGGGGGACAACCCCAGATCCTGACGGTGGATGATAGCTAAGCCACCACCACGCCCAGTGCTGCGAGCTGCCTCCAAATAACTGTAGCCTGATGGTCAGGCTTCATTTAGGGCAGAGTAAACCTCTGACTGGTGCCAGATTTCTGTCAGACACATGAAGTCAATTCCTTTCTCCCTAACGTGTTCTTCAATCAATATAGATTTATTGCTGATAGATTGAGAGTTGAACAGTTCAAATTTGACCAATGACTGTGGAGTAAATCTCTGTACAGGTCGCAAAACATTAAAATCCACCCCACTCAACTTAGAATCCACTGCACAAAATAAATCCAACCGGGGATGTGAGAATCTCAAGATGTTTCTCTCAATGGCTCGAATGTTTCCCATGCTGGAGTGCAGAGATCTCGCGATACTTCCAGTGTTAATAGTAGTTTGACCAGTGGTGCTCTGATGATGCATCAAACGTGCGACAGGTGACCAGAAAGATGGAATATTGGTAGCAGAGCACTTTGGCTGGTAATGGAAGATGAACATTCGACCGGAACCTCTATGAATGTAATGAGGACGGCGAAGAAGTCCAAGTTCTTTAATGATGGGGATATTAATTTCAGGAGTGATTGCGGGATTAAGTTGGCAGAGTTGTAAGATAGAATAGCTGAACGCCATTCTGACCGAAGAGGGAGGGAGAGATACTATTCAAACAGCGCCGTAAAATCCAAAGCAGACAGTAAAACAATATATCTGGGCAACGGGTAAGTAGCCAGCAAAACTTGATATAATCCGTAAACTTGATGAAATCCAGGCAGCAGGTGAATAGACAGCAAAACTTGATAAACTTAATAAAATCCATAAACTTGATAAAATCCGTAGAATCCACAATAAACGGTAAAACAATAGCAGCAATATATAAATAATATTAGTAATATTATTAGACTCGGAGGGAGAAGCAGTGAATATTCAGCGCCAGCGTCCTCTCTTCTCCTTACGTCTCTCTCCTTACGTCCTTAGGTATCACGTTGAGATGATGTGCTTAATGCCATTCTTTTTTACAAATGCCTGGAACTCAGCAGATATAAACTGAGTTCCATTGTCACTGACTAGTTGTTCTGGAAGTCCTGTACGTTCAAATAAGGTGTGCAGTATATCTGCTGTTTTAGATGATGTTGCCTTTTTCACTGCAAAAATTTCAGGCCATTTTGAATGTGCATCAACCACAACCAGAAACAGTCGATCATGGAAAGATCCTGCATAGTCAATGTGAAGTCGTTGCTAGACAGAGCTTGGCCATTCCAAGGTAAGAAGGGGAGCGCTTTGGGGCTGTCGCTTTGTCTGTTGGCATCCTGTGCATAACTGTTCACGTCGATTTGGGTACTCAGGGAGATCAGCATCACTTCTAGAAGGCCAACCTTTTATTATAAAGTCATATAATTTGGCCATAGTGGGATCTCGACTTGTCTCTTTCTGAATTTGCCCAGTTGTAATGGGTAAGGGATCCAGTTGTGTTAGATGGAAAATTTCAGCTAGATCGGAAAGGTTTTGAGTTTCCTTAAACTCACAAGGTAGACGGGAAAGTCCATCTGCATTTGCATGTTGTTTTGTGCCTCTGAATTCAATTTGGTAGTCATGGCCACCTAAAAACGTTGTAGGCGTGCTGCAGCCATGGTCGGAACACACTTATGAGGGTTGAAAATAGCAACTAAGGGCTGATGATCAGTAAGTAATGTGAAATGTTTACCATATAGGTATTGTTTAAATTTCTTCATGGCCCACACTAGGCTTAGACCTTCTCTGTCTATCTGTGCATAATTCTTTTCACCAGGACTTAGAGACCTTGATGCAAAAGCAATTGGTCATTCATTGTGCCATCAAGCATCTTGTGATAAACAACAGCACCAATGCCGTACGGTGATGCATCGCAAGCCAGGCACAATGGCAACTTTGGATTAAAATGTATCAGCACTTCATCAGATGTAATCAGTTGCTTGGCAGTATTAAACGCTTGTTCACAATCTTGTGATCATTCCCATTTACTTCCTTGCTGTAGCAAACAGTTTAGTGGATGCAACACTGTTGAAAGATTTGGCAAAAATCGATGGTAGTAATTTACAAGGCCCAGGAAAGAACGTAACTGGGTCACATTTTCAGGCTGAAGTGCTTTCAGGGGAGCATCAATCTTGTCTGGGGATTTATGGAGGCCATTATTATCAATAATATGTCCACAGTATTCTAAGGAGTCTCTAAATAATTGCCATTTACTTTTATTTGCTCTCAGTCCAAATTCTGACAGCCTAGTAAGGACTGCTTCAAGGTTTGTCAGATGTGCACTATTATCCATACCAGTCACAATTGTGTCATCTAAGTAACACTGAGTACCAGGGATGCCCTGTAACACCTGATCCATTTCTCTGTGCCACATGGCAGGAGCAGACGAAACTCCAATAACCAGTCTGTTATAACGGAAGAGTCCCTTGTGAGTATTAATATTGAGGTACTTTTTAGATAACTCCTCTAATTCCTTCTGTAAATATGCTTGGGACAAATCTGTCTTTGAAAAGTACTCGCCACCAGCAAGTGAGGCAAAGATATCCTCTATGTGTGGTAAAGGATATTGGTCGACATGTAGTACAGGATTTATTGTGACTTTAAAGTCACCACAGATGCGTACAGCACCATTTTTCTTGATCACGGGCACGATGGGCGTTACCCACTCGGACCAATTGATTTTGGAGAGGACACCTTGTCCTTCTAAACGCTTGACCTTTGCCTCAACCTTAGGGCGAATAGCATATGGTACAGGGCGAGCCTTATGGAACTTTGACTGCGCATCCTCTTCCACTGCAATGTGTGCCTGGATATGTTTGAGAGTCCCAATTCCCTCTTGGAACACCTGTGCATAGTGAACCAATAGTGAATTCAGCTTTTCTTGCTTATGACATGTGCTCAGTCCTGAGGTGACCTGCATTTCTTTTATGGACTGCCAGTTAAGCTGGATACTTTTTAGCCATTCACGTCCAAATAAGGGAACACCTCCTCTTGGTAGCACATATAAATCCAGCAGATGTCTCTGGCTTTCATACACAACTGTCACCTTAAGCTTACCAATGGGAGCAATCTTTTCACCTGTGTATGTTTTTAGTATTACTGAAGTCCCTTTCTGTTTCACATTTAGAAATTTTTTTTATAATCTTTATAATCTTTTTCTGAAATAATTGACAGGGCTGATCTGGTGTCTAACTCCATTTTTAATGTCACTCCTTCCACTTTGGGTGCCACCCATATTATTCTGCGGTCACTGTGTTTAATAGAATGGAGCTCTAGACAAGACAAATGTTCAGTTTCAGAGTCACTTGAGTTGGTTTCATCAATTTCATGCACCTTTTTGCTTTTATTACCCATTTTACGTGGGTTCCCTTTATTTTCGTTCATTCTGCACATTTTCTGGATGTGCCCTTTTTTATTACACTGTCTGCACTCTTACGTAAAATTTTTTTCCACATCTAAAACAGGATGGCATTTTCTCAGCATGCTTTGCTACAACCTTATTGAGGCCGTACTGTGGAGTCACTTTTCTCTGAAATTCGAAGGTGTCTTTTGCCGCCGTTTCCATTGAAAATACTATTTCCTGTGCGCACTGTAATGTTAAATCTCTTTCTGTGAGGAGCCATTTCTGTATGTTCTCGTTGTGAAGCCCACACACGAGTCGGCTCTGCAAGCCGCTTTAGCTCAGCTAATATAGTCCACAATTGATTCGTGTTTCTGCCGGTACTGTTTATGAAAGCGAAACCGCTCAGCAATAATAATCGGCTTCGGGTTCAAATGTGCTTGCAGTACATCCACAATATCTTTAAATGATTTTTCTGCGGGTTTCAACGGTGCCACTAGACTGCGCACAGATTATAAGTTTTCGGATCTGTTACACAAAAATGCACGGCCACCTTCCTCTCATTCCCGATATCGTTTGAGAGGCAGTACTGCTCAAGTCTCTCAATGTAAGTAGCCTATTCCTCCTCGGTGCTGTCAAAACCAGCCATTTGTCCTACACATCCATACATCTTGTTTTAAATTCTTAAGATTTTCTTTACTCACTTCTCTGTTTTATCCATGATTCTTCTCACAGGCCAAGGGTGCGCTCTTCAGTATGCCACGCAGCTCGTAGAAAACATGGAAATTCACTGAATGTAAAGCGGAGAAGCTCAGTTTGTTTTAAACATTCAGCATGCGGCAGGTTTTTTTTTTTCCTCATCTCCAATTCTGTTGTGTTTTTACACTTAAACCAACAGTATACTAATATATTAATAAAGACAGACACAAATGCAGCAATTATCAAACTTCCATCATTTTATGTGCGTAACAAGTTCCAGCAGTAACGTGCGGCACACAGTATACCAAGGTGCAGGCACATCACACATTCAATGCAATTATTTGTAACATTAAATAGACCTTATATTTAGTCTTAACTTCTTACATATACATAACACTTTCCAATTTCACATACTCCACACTCACTACTGCATTGCAGCCCGGGGTGCCAGACTAACCTTTCCTTCTTCAACAATCCATATCTCCATTATTGAAGTAGCTTATTTCAATTCAAGGTCCCAGATCTTGACTTTACAATTATATCATAAAATCAATTTATTTACACTGCTTAACCCATTTTGTGATCTCAGTGACTGAAACCTATTCCAGTAGGAACAGGTACAAGGCAGGAACCATTCATAGATAGACAGGTATTATTATTTTGTGTATTTGTACAATTCATTACTTCATTTTATTTTTGTGTAGTGATTTTCAGTGAGTGCAGGCTTCAGAGCACTGTAACAAGCTTACATATACTGTAAAATGCAGTTACTACTTTTTAAGCTACTAATTACATAATGCGTACACTTTAACATGCATATTGTTTAAACGAACAGTAAAACATGGCTTTTCAAAACTGATTAGAAACTATTTGCCCATTAACATTGTCATTGAACTATGTCCAGTCAACAATGGAGGAGAGGAAAACAAACCTCTGGAGGCCCACAATCAGTCATAATAGACAAAGACAAATTACAGTCACAGTCCAGGAGACCACAACTAACTGGCCACCCACCTCCTTCTAGAAATTCTACAGTAAAGTCTGCTGTAAACAACTTAATATGACAAAAAGGGTCATTCCGTCTGTCAAATCCAAGTATCTCACTGTTTCTCCAATGGGCAGGAACACAACTTAGAAGCCGAGTAGTGCAGGACTCCAAGAAGAGAAGCAGGACAGAGAAGAAGGTAGTATTACTTGGTTTTACTTATATTTTTCTACAAATAACTAACAAATGAAGATGCAGTATGCACAGCTAATCAGCTACTCTAGTCAGGATATGCCATACTAAAATAATGAGTCTTCACCCAGGATTTAAAAGCTGAGACTGAAGTAACATCTTTCTATTATAAAAAAAATCTTGGAAAGGAAAACCAGGAAGACCTTCTCAGAAGACACTTAAAAGACCCGTGAGATGAAAGAGATTGGCCACGGAGCGTCTCACGGAGACCGTAATCATGAGACTTGGTGCCAAGAGATTGTCCCAGGACTGTCTCGCGGGGACGTGGAACATGAGATTCTTGAAAGACATGCCCTACTTACAACCAATATCAAATAAGACCACGGACAGCAAAACACTCAGTCGTGTAAAGGCATGTAGCACACTCAGATCCCGTGCTCTCAGCTCATATAAAGCGTATAAGGACATTATGTTCTAGATGAAACGTCAACGACTAAGCAAAGAAGAAAGAGCAACGCGGAGAAAAGTGACCCAAAAGCATTGGAAAGAAAAAAATGCAGATAAGAGATTATGAAAGCAGTGGAATTCGAAAGGCTCAAAAAAAACAATGGCACGATACACATGCAGAGAAGATAAAGAATATGAAAGTAAAATTCGAAAGTATTGTAGCGTCCCAGCCAGGGTGAAGCCTTTTTTTTTTTTGAGTGACTGTTAGGTCCGATTGAGGGCAGAGTACAGCACGGAAGACTGACAGCAGGGTATTGATTGATGCGGTAAGGAGGGAGTGCGGAACTCGGGGTTGGAGAGGGTGCAAAAAGGTTGTGTTTGGGGTTACGTAGTCGGCGAGTGTTTTGAGTTAACTTAAGGCTTCATAAAGAACAGCCTGTGAAAACTGTACTAAAAATAAAGGCAGGAGTTCACTTCTTTGTGCTCTAAATATTTAGGAATTCTCTTAATTTTTCCAATATATTTCATCTGGAAAAACTAAGTTTTAGGTAGTTTTGTAACAAGTGTTTTGAAGGACATACTGGTGTACAAGATAAATACCTAGGATGTGAAGTAAGTCAGTAAAACTAAACTTTGAACCTAGAATGGAAACTTGTTGCAGTCTTCAGCAGTTCCCACAATTGAAAACAATTGTTTTTTTTCTGTATTCAGAGACAAATAGTTCTTCTCCATCAACTCTTGTAATTCACTGACACAATTAATTAAGGGCACTCCTGGAAGAACATCATTATGTTTTAAGGAAAGGTATTGCTAGGTATTGCCTGCATATATGTGATAACAAATGTTATTACTATTGTTATTCTTTTTTGCAGAGGTTGTGCTGGTTGTTTTTTGCCAGGAACACACTAGATTCCTTAAATCTTATTGTTTTATTGTTCAATGGTCTGAACTTTACAAAGTATGCTGGATGTTCCAAGGAGGGTGATCCTCTGTAGAAAAGTTTAAGAAAGTTTTATCCAACGCAGAAAAACAACCACATAATATGATGCTACCAACGCCATGCTTCAAAGTTCAATCTAGACTGCACATGTGGTGAGTGCTGCCTGGTTTTCTCCAGACTGGACACTAATCTTGGTTTCAACAGACCAGAGAACCTTGTTTCTCACAGGCTTAGTGTCCTTTATGCGCCTTTTTGCAAACTCCAAAGCAGACTTCTGTGTGTCTTTTACTAAGGTGAGGTTTCATTCTGGCAATTCCACCATAAAGTCTGTCCTTCTGGAAGTTTCTCTTCATACAGATTCTCTGGATTTCAGCTAGAGTGACTATTAGGGTCTCTTCTCTTACTATGACCCTTCTACCATAAATGCCCAGTTTGGCTTGGTGGCCAGTTCGTAAAAAAGTCGTAGTTGTTCTAGACCTGTTCCATATTAAGAATAATGAGGGCAACTCTGCCCTTAGGATGCTGCATGATTTTTTTGTAGCCTTTCTTCAGATCTGTTCCTTGAAACGATCCTGTCTCTAAGCTCTACAGACCTCCTGGCCTGGGTGTTGCTTTGGTATATATTGTCAACTATGGAATCTTCTGCAGACAGGTGTGTGGCTTTCTTAATCGTTTGCTTCTTCTTGGACTCCAAACATCTGAATAATGATCAACAGAATATGACATACCTGAGCCATGTTCTAAATGTCATGGAAAAGGATCTTAGTAATTTTGTCGAGGTGATACGTCGTATTTCACTTTTTGTTTTCAACAAATTTTCATATATTTCAGAGCTCCTGTATTTATCTTTCTTAGGTATTGAGTGTTGTTTGATGAGAACAAAAATTAATTTTAATGTTTTTGGCACAAGGCTACAACACAACGGAATGTGACAATGGTAAAGGATTTGAATACTTTCTGAAGGCACTGAGGACTGATGGGTTAGTAAAACATGGAGGGGGTGCATATCTCACGTAACATGTATGAATGTTTCTGAGCAGGAAGGACAGGAGGTCAAATCGAAGCTGGTAAGAATATTTCCACTGACGGGTTAGTAAAACGTGAGGAGTATGCAGATAGATCTCATGTAACATGTATGGATGTTTCTGAGCCAGGAAGGACAGTTAACATGAGGTTGAGTAGAAGCTGGTAAGAATATTTTTCCATTGGAGTCTTAATTTTCTGTCTACAAATTTAAAGTAAAATGTATATGGAATTTAAAATGTTACAGACTTTTTGTTGATGTTGTAAATGACAAAAATAAACTTGTTCGACAAGTCAGTGTGTGAAATGTGAGAGGAGATAATTGTATTTTAAGTTCATTCACAAAATTGTTAACATATTTATTCAAAAATATGCAAGTAAATGATAAATGAGAGCCAACAGTTTTCATAAACAAAACAAAAAATAAATAATGCAATGACATGTTCTGTAAATTAAATATAAAACTACAACCTTTATTAAAATACATATTATTGACTATGTTTTAAGTTATGCTGACCTTTAAATTACACATAGCTGATTATTAGAATTACGAAATAAAATGTAGAAAAATTTGCAGTAGCTGACAGTGACTCTTTTTCATAGCTAAAGTAAACAGTGATTCTTAAATAATTATGCACACACAAACAAACAAGCATTTTTTACTGGTAAGTTTATGTTTTAAGATAGGTTCTCTTCATATTTAATTCCGGTACCATAACAAGTAGTTGCTTTAGTAACACTAAAGAGAAAAGAAGGAAGTGAATATGATTCGTATTTGTGCATATCTAAAATGCTTCAACTGTCATTAAACACATAGATACCAAAAATACTTCCAAAAATACCCACTAGAGGGGGATTCCCTTCTCAAACCCTGGCTAAGTATAGGAGCAAACACAGAATCTTTATTCACCAGATAATCCTTTTTTTTTTGTGGTTTTATCACATTTCCAAAGGATTTAAAGATGCTAATATTCAGTGGGTTTAGGCAATA
The DNA here is from genome assembly GCA_026402145.1 of Polypterus bichir lapradei. Taxonomy (NCBI): domain Eukaryota; kingdom Metazoa; phylum Chordata; class Cladistia; order Polypteriformes; family Polypteridae; genus Polypterus; species Polypterus bichir. The sequence continues at coordinate 20,378,524 of JANRMT010027041.1, read as the reverse complement.
ACTGGAAGAGTTCAGATAAAAAAGAGGATCACTCTGGTTGGTACATTTCTGTGTTATCTATTCTGTATCTATTAAAACGGGCACAATGGTATGATGCAAGTCCCTCTGTTTTGATCACGTCATGCATTTTAGGAACCTCTGTTCACCCGATTTGCTAGAACTGACATCCGTCTTTCTTTGTGGTTCTTCTTGCCTTTGTTCTTCAGACATTCTTGCCCTCTTGTGGACTCTGGAAGACGTTATAACCATCTGTTATGTACAGGTCTTCCATTTCTTCTTCTACAAAATACTTCTGTCTCAGAAACAAAGCAATCAAGGCTACAAAAAAAAAGAGTACAACATGATGCAATTCCAATATGTCTTTACAAATGAGGGAATTTTTCATTTGCAAAAATAAACCTTTCAAAAGACATTTGGAGGATCCCCACAGACATTTTGCAAACAGACCTGTCATCAGATCATTGTTTCGTTGATTTCAACCATATTCATGATTTTAAAACCACCACATTGGGTATGAAATGCATATTCATAATAGTGTGTTAATGGCAATTTCAAACCCAATCCCTTCAGTGATTCTAAAGTCTCAGTCTCATTAACCTTAAGCAATTATTTATTTTCTTTCTGAAAATCATCAAAAAGTGGTTGGATTCATCAGACCATAGTATTGTCAAAGGGCCCCAGTGAAAAATTCCGTTGTAATGTTGATCCAGTTGTGTCACATCTTTCTGAATCCTCCTGACATCTTCTAAATTGTGAAGAACTAACACAAAAAGAAAAGAAACAGCAAGTTACAAATTGAAGAACCAAAGGCAAGCAGCACATTGTGTAGCAATCAGAAACTTAATTATCCACTTAAGATAACAACAGAGTTCTCCTTTGGCTTAATTCACTGAGACAGTTCTTTTCCAGATTCTGCACAAGTTTTGGGAGCCCACTAAGAAGACCCTGTGAAGTAAGTGTCACCTGTCTGAAGAGAAACTATGACATTAATGCTGAAACCAACGATTTGCCATGGAAGGGTGACGTGAGAATTCGGGGTGGGGAAGAGTTCAGTATATCACACCATAAAGAGGAGACACTCTTGCAGTCAGAAGTCCAATAAGTCAAGTTTTAAGTTAATAGAATTCTCATTTCTCTCAATTTCCAAACGTTTTTCTGTTTTACACAATCAACATGTGGCTATATTCAAGAACCACAGGAGGGATGCACTGTATAAGGCAAGTTTGCAAAAGTGAACAGAATTTGGTGACTTTGGTTCTATTTCCCAGGTTCACCAAGGAGAAGCAGTGTGAGGGCCGCATTCTTTGAAAGGAAAGTGTGTAGTGAGGCTCATATGGAAGGAGCTCTTTATGCGAAGAAGAGATGCCTTCACAGTCAAAAGTCCCACTGGTCAACTGAGTTGGTGATAAAGGAAATCACCAACTCATTTGACCAATTTGACTGGACTGGCTAAGATGGTGGCTTCTACCCTTTCTATGACAGGCTCGTACCTTTGTTCATATCCTGGGTAGTTCAGTTGTGATGCCCTGTGAATATGCCAAGAAGCATATTGAAAACAAATGTTTCCACAAATTAATATTCTGCTTTAAGTTAAAAAGCAAGAAAGGTTTAGATGTGTATTGTTAATCACGTGAGCATTGGGAGTGTTTCACAGCTTCTCGTAATAGAATAGAACGGAATGATTTTAGGTAATGCACAGCCTCTAATCGCATTTCTGTTTTTCAACTTCGAATAGAGAAGAAGCCACAGGAGGAAGTTTTAAATAACCTCCACTTCCACAACATAAAATCCCTGCCCTCCAGTGTCACCACTATTTAAACAAACAGCTAACTGGAAGTGAATGTTCATTACTGAACCATCTTCTGATGAGGATGGAATTCATGGAGCTCCATCAAAGTAAAATGGTGTATCATGCCTATTTGTTTAGTTTCTGCACTTACAGTAGTATTTTGGCAGGATTTTGGACATTAAAGGAATTCTCCACCCAAAAATGTAATTTTACTTACCTCGTGTAGTTTTTTAGTGACGACCGCAAACATTTTTAATCTCATGTTTTCATGCAGAATGGATATCATTTTTACGGACATACTGTAATTGGGGTCAATAGTGACAACTGCTGCACTACAGCAAACAATATAAAAACATCCATGAAAACATTTTACATTACTCACATAATCCATGTGTCAAGTCATCCAATCATATTCTCACAATTTTCCAAACACGTGTTTCACGAAAATATTGTCAAATAAACCACTTCTAGGAAATCCTCTCCTGCACAAAAAATGGAATGTGTTCAGACACAATGGCTGAAGACCTGCCCCCCCAGACTCATTCATTGGTCAGGAGTCCAGCCCAGTAACAGCTTAATCGTTGGTTTCCATTATGCTTCATACTATATCTGTGCACTGAGAAACATCTCTCTATTATAAAAAGAAATCCTGGAATGCAAAAGCAAGGCTATGATACATGATCTGCTCTCGGAAGACATTTAAAAGACCCGCGAGACAAAACACACTTGCCACGGAGCGTCTCGCGGGGACTGTAAACATGAGGCTTGGTGCCAAGAGACTGTCCCAGGGCCGTCTCGCGGGGATGTGAAACATGAGATTCTTGCAAGACACGCCCTACTTACAACAGATATACAAGAGCACAGGCATCAAAAAACAGTCAGTCGTGTAAAAGCACGTAGTGCACACACATCCTGTGCTCTCAGTACATATAAAGCGTATAAGGACAATATGGAGAATAGACACCCAAGGGTTGTTGGAGAGAAAAAAAGGCAGATAGATTTTGAAACCAGCACAGAAGACTGATAGCGGGGTATTGATTGATGCGGTAAGGTGGGGCGCGAGACGTGGGGGATGAGGGATTGGAGAGGTTGCTAGAAAATTGTGTTTGGGGTTACGAAGTCGGCGATTGTTCAAGTAAAACGTTTGTGATATCATGTCAGTCGCTACAGTATCAAAAAAAAAGAAAAAATCGCATTACCGCAAAACAAAAGGTGATTAACCATCAGAAACAGGTGTAATTGAAAAAAGAGCAGGACAAATCGAGGTCAGAAATAAAAGGCAAAGAGTAGAGTCTTTTCTTTTCGCATTCACATCATTCTTATGCACAAAACGTGGATTTACACAATAATAGACCATATGCTATGAGAAACTGTGGTCCCGGAACAGTTAAAGCAATGACAAGTTGAATTTCAAAGAATACACAATTCGGTCAGGTGTATATTGATGATCACGGAGAAGCAATGCAAATTTTAACAGGCAAAAAGAAAGGCAATGTATATATTCCGTGAATAACATTACACACCAAAGGAGATCGTGATATGCCATTCGTATTGAAATGTTTACAGTTTACTGTGAGAATAGATTTTGCTATGACAATCAATAAATCACAGGGACAAACATTAGAAAAAGTCGTATTATTTATTAGACAAGCAAACAATATTCACTCGTGCAGTTATACGTTGCATTGTCACAATGTGTCTCCAAAAAATATTGTTTTTAATGAAGCTTTAAAGTAAAAGTGAAAATAATTAAACTGAAATATTTCCAAAAAAAAAAAAAATTAAAATTATATATCCGATTAACCAAACACAGGGGTTGGCAATCGAAGCGAGCAGGGGGCAAAGCCCCCTAGTGTTAAATTAAAGAAAAATGTATGAAAACATTTTCAGGAAGAGAAAATGATTCATACTTGTGCATCTGTCATGAATACGTAAATCCCAAAAGCACTTCCACAAATACCCTCTAAAGAGTGATTTCTTGTCAAAAACTGGCTAAATATAGTGGCAAAACCAGAATCGTTATAAAAAAAAAATTTTCACAATAAATCCTCTGTACTACTGTAAAACTACTGAAGAGCGCAAAAAGTATAAAGGAGTGGCCTGAAACAATAAGGCAATCCAAAGCAAACACCATTCCAATACAGAATCCAGATAAGACATCAAAAATAGAGTAGAAGGTCAAAAACCTAGAAATTCAATAAACCACAAAATAATAATAAACACACACACAAAAAAACTCACCACCTCCCAAGAGCATTCAGAGTGAGCCGCCAAAAGCTGTGGGAGATCCTCTGGATTTAAAATTAACACTAACATAAATAAATGGCTCAACAAAGAACAAAACTGACATAAAACAAAGAAATTTAGCCGAGGTGTATCTTCAACAAGCAGAAGGTTGATTCACTCCTGCTGTTTCTCGAGGTACTCCAGTTGTGGTTGACTGCTTTGAATACAAATGTAACAAGTAGGTCTACAGTTCAAATATCAGTTTGCATGTATGCCCATTCCATTTTCATTCACAAGAACATTTCTGGACGTGGTTTATTTAAAAATCTTCCTCCAATGCTATTCCAATTTTTATATGGGGTAACTACTTTTTTTTGCCTAGACTTGATTTTTAAGGCCATTTTTCTTGAAGCCAACCCTTCCCATTTCTCCAAGCTTAAGATTTAACAATATTTTCGTAAAAATACATGTGTTTGGAAAGTGGATTTTTATTATGGATGTCTTCATATTGTTTGCTGTTGTCCAGTATTGATCACTATCAATGCCTACTATATCATAAACATTGTTATTTCTGCATAAAAGCCAAGGCCACCAATTGCATGGGGAAAATAACATAAAAAATATTACTTTTGTCTGCCTACTCTGAGGCCATTTTACAATATGTTTCTATACTAGCTGTACCCCGTGGCTTTGCCCACATAGTAATGAAACAGGACAAACTTTAAAAATCAGTAGATGTTGGCACTATATCTGATCGTGTTCAGCTCTGATGGGAAAGCATTCCCCGCGTGGGGAGAAATGCCCATGGCCGTGATATATCTGACAATCAGCAGGTTCCCTCTAAAACACATGGAGCTCTGATCTCTTTCTCTCAAAAACGTCAAACGTTACTCCATAACAATCTGTAGATGATAATGTCTGTTGAACAAACATCGCTAGCTAAGCGGAAGCAATATGCACTCCAAAACGTGGCGAGACGTAAAGCGACTTGAACTGAGGCTGGTGAGTGAATGAGGAAGGCCCCGTCCCTGCTCTCGGCCCACAGTCACTCTCTTGGATTTACATAAATACTTAGGTACTGCAAACGAACTGTGGTACTTGGCACAATGAGAGAAGTCGCAAAATCAACTGGAAAGTTCAAGCATATTATAGAAAACAACCAGATCTCAATCTGTTAAGTAATTCTCTTGTGAAAAGTAGACAGACATACAGACAGACAGAACGCGCTTGGACCACGGAATTTTTAAAACCGTTTCTTAGCGAGCACCTATGGGCCAAGGGTAACCTATATTCCAAATTTCAAGTCCTCATGGTTCAGGAGATTTCGTGATGAGTGAGTCAGTGGTATTTGGCTTATCTATAATAATAAAAGGCAAAGCCCTCACTGAATGACTGACTGATTGACTGACTGACTGATTGACTGACTCACTCACTCATCACTAATTCTCCAACTTCCCATGTAGGTAGAAAGCTGAAATTTGGCAGGCTCATTCCTTACAGCTTACTTACAAAAGTTAAGCAGGTTTCATTTCGAAATTCTACAC
>JANRMT010027041.1:20350936-20372865 GCA_026402145.1 Polypterus bichir lapradei | reverse complement strand
CAGCTTACTTACAAAAGTTAAGCAGGTTTCATTTCGAAATTCTACACATAACGGTCATAACGGTCAACAACGTCCGCCATGTTGAACTTTCTTATTTACGGCCCCATCTTCACGAAATTTGGTAGGTGGCTTCCCTGAGCTAACCAAAACCAATGTACGTACTTATTTCGGTGGTATGACGCCACTGTCAGCCGCCATATTGAATTTTCCAACATCACTAATTCTCCAACTTCCCGTATAGGTAGAAGGCTGAAATTTGGCAGGCTCATTCCTTACAGCTTACTTACAAAAGTTAAGCAGGTTTCATTTCGAAATTCTACGCGTAACGGTCATAACGGTCAACAACGTTCGCCATGTTGAACTTTCTTATTTATGGCCCCATCTTCTCGAAATTTGGTAGGCGGCTTCCCTGCACTAACCGAAACCAATGTACGTACTTATTTCGGTGGTATGATGCAACTGTCGGCCGCCATATTGAACTTTTCAAAAGTCTTTGTTACTTATGGGCCCATCTTCAAGAAATTTGGTACACGGGTTCCCGACGCTAACTGAATCCTACTTACGTACATATATACGTCCATAGCCTGCAGCTTGGTCACCATGTGAGGCGGCGTTAGGTCCCCCATCCCAACGCCTCCCACGTTGTTGGCTGCCTGCCTATATAAGGCCGTCCGTCGCTCCTGTCTCTACATTCCCTTCCTTGCTTCGCCACGGGATTCACGTCTCCCTGCTGATAACTACAGCCTTTTTGTTTAATCCACGGCTTCTCCGCTGTTTTATTGTTTGTTTATTACAATTATAGTTATTGTATAGGTATTTTACACTTACTTTACATTACTCAGGTACCCATTTCCTTCATCATTCCAACCCCTATTACCATGTCTATCGAGGTAATCACCATCGATCAAAGAACTGTCACTTACCGAGTGGTTTCAATGCCCGGAGATGGCACCTACCTTTTCCATTCTCTGTGTTACATATTGCACGGCCATATCAGGCTCACTCTTGATATCCGGAAGAACATTGTGTCTTATGTATTGAATGACTGGGACAGGTTCAAGGTGTGGATTGATGACGGTACAGGAGATAATTATACTACACAGGAGCACTAGAAGAGTGAAATGCTTAAGCCCTTCACCTATGGTTCTGCATGTGAGTTGATGGCTGCCGCTGAATTGTTCGGTTGGTGCTTTCAAGTGTACCGAAATGGCCAAATATTTTACACCTTTCGACTACCGCCAATGCCTCTTAAACATCTTAGATTGACAGGTGACGATTTCAGTAGTGGACACTTTGATGTTTATGAATGTTTAAACTCTCAAAAGCTGGATGTCAAGTTATCGATGAAACCAGTTGTAAGCTTACAACGCTTGACAGATGCCGAATGTCACTTCAACACAAGTCCTGCAAATACTGTCGCAATTTAAACAAACCCTGAACCTCAAACTGATTATGACAGTAGCAATCCAAGCTGTGAGATTTGAGACAAGATTACTGTTCACATGGCCAGTAATATATATATAGATTGTAACAGCAAGCAGGATAGCAGTAAGAGCTGTAGGATAGTACACATCACAGTCAAAATGCCACTACCTGGCAAGGTAGCCAAAGTGGTTGGTTCTGTCCCGAGAGCCCTAGCTGGCAGCAGGAATCCAGACTACTTTACAATTTGCTGGTCAATTCAAAATTATTATGGTTGTATGCATAAGGAGTAAAATGTTTAGTAATTTTAGATGTAGAAATTGCTCAATTTGCCATGTTAAATTTGTTTTAGTGAAATCATCTGTGATCAATTTTTCCATCCATCCATTATCCAACCTGCTGAATCCGAACACAGGGTCACGGGGGTCTGCTGGAGCCAATCCCAGCCAACACATGGCACAAGGCAGGAACCAATCCCAGGCAGGGTGCCAACCCACCGCTGGACACATACAAACACACCAAGCACACACTAGGGCTAATTTAGAATCGCCAATGCACCTAACCTGCTTGTCTTTGGAATGTGGGAGGAAACGGAGCGCCCGGAGGAAACCCACGCAGACACAGGGAGAACATGCAAACTCAGGAAGCGAACCTGGGTCTCCTAACTGCGAGGCAGCAGCGCTATCACTGCGCCACCGAGCCGCCCAGTGATCAATTTTTTTACATTTTAATTAGATATAAAATATATTATTTAAACATGAAATGGGTTGCATCATACACTGTAAATCTACTTACACTAATGAATTATATGTATCTGTAAGATAATATCATGTTACATTGGCTTCATATTTGATTCTTAGAATGCTAATTTACTCTGAAGTACTCTATAGTTATTCTGCATCATTGTTTTGTTTTTACACTGTCTATTTATTCATTAGGGCAGGAGTAAATCTAGCACTTATAATTTGATCTCCCTAAGAGGATGAATTATGGTGGGTGTGACGGCTGAGCCTAATGTTGAATTCAGTGATGCTCTTCAACATGTTCAAGCTCAGTTTAGAGAGAGTATGATTATGTTCCCATCGTCTGAGTCACAAATGTAGTTCCTTATGCCATAATGAAATGAAATAAAGTAAAAAAGAAAAGAAATCCAGACTACCAAAGAGGCTTCTGGGAAATGCCATTTAAGATGTGACCCAGGAGTACTTCTTTTCAGAGTGAAACCCTAATCCTGCCATGTTTACTTGATTTTGTACAATAAACGACCTTCTTAACCAAAGACTGGACTAGCCAAGTGTCTGTCTGGGTTTGAAGATCAATACTATAGGTCTAATCATGCAATGGAACCTTTACGTTTGTGCTGAACAGTATTGGTTCATTCATTTTTAAATGTGCTTTCTCATTGCATGGTTTGGTAAAGATCAAGATTAATAATAATAATGGATTTTATTTATATAGCTCCTTCAATCTATGAAATCGTTTCAGAAATAACAGATTTACATTACCATTGGAAAATGGAAAATTTTACAAATGAATGAAATGTTACAAATTAATGTTGAAAAAATCCTTGAAGCGTAAACACTGATTACCATGTAAAGATGGTTGTGCAAACACTAGGATGAAGAATGGAACTGAAGGCTTTGGAATGAATAATATTATCCTTTTCCCATCCTCCATCTATCCATCAATCCTTCAATCTACCTGTCTGCCTGTCCATCCATCCGTCAAGTCACACAGGCAAAGAGGACAAACAATATCCAATATCTAAGGGTGATTGGACCAGGATTCAAACTTAGGACCGTGAAGATGAAGTGCTAACCACTGTGTCATTCTCTAAAAATGAACCAACCAATAGATATGCATTCCAAAAAGAGCAAAGAATTTTGCATGCGCTCACCAAATCAAAAGCTCTTCTATTTCACTACAAATGATGATTTAATGAAGTTCTATAGAAATTAAGTCCCTTCTCACCATTACATGTTGAATTGAAAAATGGGAGCAGGCCTCTCACTCTGAGAGTTGTAGGGTAACAGATTGATTGATAGTGTTTAATACTGTGAGATGGACATTATGGGGTGGCATTTCACAAGGGGCCTCATGTATAAACGGTGCGTACACAAAAAAATGTTGCACACTCCCTTTTCCACACTCAAATCGTGATGTATAAAACCTAAACTTGGCATAAAGCCATGCACATTTTCACGCTAGCTTGGTTTTGCAAACTGGCGACACCCAGCGTCAAAGCAGTGCTATTGTTCCTGTGTGGTTTCCCTTTCTTTTTTAGATCCACATCCCTGACGTGGCTTTATCATATACACTGAAATTAACCGCATATTGTTTATTATTTTAAGGCATCTGATTGAAATTAACCTGTAACAGTATAATGATCTAGGGCATATCCAAACTATTCCAATTACCATAGCTGCTTTAGCGTTGTTACTCTCACTGCACCTTCTTCTTCTTGCAGCTGCTCCCATTAGGGGTTGCCACAGCGGATCATCTTTTTCCGTATTACTCTCACTGCACCACTCAGAGTATTTATAGTCATATGAAAAAGTTTGGGAACCGCCAAAGCTGCATAATAATTGACTCTCCTTTCAACAAAAAAGATAACAGTGGTATGTCTTTCATTTCCTAGGAACATCTGAGTATTGGGGTGTTTTCCGAAGAAAGATTTTTAGTGAAGCAATATTTAGTTGTATGAAATTAAATCAAATGTGAAAAACTGGCTGTGCAAAAATTTGGGTCCCCTTGCAATTTTGCTGATTTGAATGCATGTAAACTGCTCAATACTGATTACTTGCAACACCAAATTTGGTTGGATTAGCTCATTAAGCCTTGAACTTCATAGACAGGTGTGTCCAATCATGAGGAAAGGTATTTAAGGTGGTTAATTGCAAGTTGTGCTTCCCTTTAACTCTCCTCTGAAGAGTGACAGACAGCATGGGATCCTCAAAGCAACTCTCAAAAGATCTGAAAACAAAGATTGTTCAGTATCATGGTTTAGGGGAAGGCTACAAAAAGCTATCTCAGAGGTTTAAACTGTCAATTTCAACTGTAAGGAATGGAATCAGGAAATGGAAGGCCACAGACACAGTTGCTGTTAAACCCATCAGGTCTGGCAGGCCAAGAAAAATACAGGAGCGGCATATGCGCAGGATTGTGAGACTGGTTATAGACAACCCACAGATCACCTCCAAAGACCTGCAAGAACATCTTGCTGCAGATGGTATATCTGTACATCGTTCTACAATTCAGCGCAATTTGCACAAAGAACATCTGTATGGCAGGGAGATGAGAAAGAAGCCCTTTCTGCACTTGCGCCACAAACGGAGTCGCTTGTTGTATGTAAATGCTCATTTAGACAAGCCAGATTCATTTTGGAACAAAGTGCTTTGGACTGCTGAGACAAAAATTTAGTTATGTATTTGGTAAAAACAAAAAGCACTTTACATGGCGGAGGAAGAACACCGCATTCCAAGAAAAACACCTGCTACCTACTGTCAAATTTGGTGGAGGTTCCATCATGCCGTGGGGCTGTGTGACTAGTTCAGGGACTGGGGCCCTGTTAAAGTCGAGGGTCGGATGGATTCAACCCAATATCAACAAATTCTTCAGGATAATGTTCAAGCGTTAGTCACAAAGTTGAAGTTACTTTAACATTAACTTCATTTAAATAATCTATATTGTTAATAATTAAACATTTGAGGACACGGTGGCGCAGCGCTAGCGACAATCTGGTGCCCCGTTCAGAGATTGTTCCTGCCTCGCACTGTATTCTTGCTGGGACTGGCGCAACACTGGAAGGATAGATGGATAGAATAATTAAACATGTACTACAAAGATATTTCAATGTTCCTTAAAAATTTTGAAAATTCGTCATTCTCGACTTACAGAAGGCTTTACATCTGTTACAGAGCTGATTGTGTTGTGATTGGTTACTTGAAGAAAGAAAATGAAGGACAGGAATTGGGTGTTAGTACATTTGAAAGAGACAGTACTGCTCCAGTAAATTATTTCATCAAAGGTCATGCACGGCACAGCAAGCATCTTGTGTGAGGCAAGAACAATCTCTGGACGAGGCGCCAGCTCGTCACTATCACTACACCTCCATGTTCCCATATTTAATAACATGCTTTAATTCCTATAATCATGAAAATATCAAGTATACATCTCAATATTTAAATTATAGAGCTGTAATATCATGAATGTAATGGATTCTGAGTCCTGTCGGAGGAAGAGAATGCCCATTTAAGAAGTACGTAGTGATTCACACACATAGAGCACATAGAAGAACATATACAAAACAAAGCATTTAACGTGCTATTTTGTTACGATGGGATTTGAGAAACTAGTAAATTAAACGATTTTAAGGTGAAGTTTATGATATTTTACTTTAATGACAAAATAAACTATTAAAGTGATTAAAGTGGAAATTTTGAGATTAAAGTTGACATTTCGAGCTTTTTTCCCCACTGTGTCCCTATTTTATTTTTCTTTTCTCTGTACCCTAATAAGCTTTCATATGACACTCAGACGGTGGACTACGACTCACCTTTTCACGGTGACTTTGATATCTGACAACTTCTTTTTTATTTCGGCCACTGTGCGACTTTGTGAACTTGAGCTTTTGAATTTCTCCGAAACTCTATGTGACTCAATCAACTTCCTTTTGTTCATTATACCACTGTTTAAACCAACAAATAGTACGTTTTTCTTTGCCTCCACTTGGTATTCGCTGAAATTCTTCTATTTTCCTCCCCAACGTTTTTGCCATTGCCTTTTCACAGAACATGTGAGCTTAAGGTAGGGCTATTTATATTGATTTGCATATTCAAAGAGGCATAATTCTGGGAGGAGTTTGGGAGGGGCAGCATGCGTGTGCACGTGCGTTACTTTTCACCGGGATTTATGGAGCGGAAGAACGTGGAAGTTGGTGAACGCACAGATTTATGCATCTGGATTTTTTTATGCATACGAACATTTCCGCTTTTGTCCATGCGCCATGTTTTAGTGTAAATTGTACACACGGCGTTATGCATGAGGCCCCAGGTTAAGATTTACCACAAGTCAGAGGTTTCCATACACTTAGTTTGAATCCTTTAAAACTCACTTTTTAACTCCTTCACAGATTTTATACTAACAAACTATAAATCTGGCATGTCATTTAAGACATCTACTTTGTGCAGGGCAAAAGTAATAGAAAGTATTTAACTTTTTATTGACTATATCACACTTCCAGTGAGTCACAAGTTTATATACACTTTGTTAACTATGCCTTTAAACAGCATGGGAAATTCCAGAAAATGACTCTAGTCTTTTAGGCATTTAGAAAGTTAGCTTCTAATAGCCAGTTAGCTTAATTTGAGTCAACATGTGGATGTATGTGAAGGCCAACTATCAAATTCACTGCCTGTTTGCTTGACATAATTAGAAAAACAAAAGAAATCAGCCAAGAGCTCAGAAAAAAAAATTGTGGACCTCCACAAATCTAGTTCATCCCTAGGAGCAAGTTCCAAATGCCCAAAGGTTTCACATTCATCTGTACAAACACAAGTAAAAAAACCATGGGACCACACAGCCATCATACTGCTCAGGAAGGAGACACATTTTGTCTCCTAGAGAAGAACGTACTTTGGCACAAAAAGTGCAAATCAATCCCAGAACAACAGCAAAAGACATTGTGAAGATGGTGGAATACAAAGGTATAAAAGTATTATTATTCAAATTAAAACAAGTCCTATATCAACATAACCTGAAAAGCCGCTCAGCAACGAAGAAGCCACTGCTCTAAAACCTCAATAAAAAAGCCAGCTTGCAGTTTGCAATGGCACATGGAGGTAAAGAACTTACCTTCTGAAGAAGCGTCCTCTGGTCTGATGAATCCAAGAACTGTTTGGCCATAATAACCATCATTATGTTTGGAGATAAAGGGGTGAGGCTTGCAAAGAGCATCATGTTGTGGGGGACCTTTGCTGCTCGAGGTACTGGTGCACTTCACGTAATAGATGGCACCACAAAGAAGGATAATGATGGAGATATCTGTCTATTATAATAAAAAAGAGACTTTGTCGCAAGAGATTTAACCACACTCGGGGCCGGAAATAAAAGACAAAGTGTAGATGACAAAGTAGAACGTCGTAAAGAATTCAAAAACGTTGGCGCGATACACATGCAGAGCAGGTTAGAGATAATGAAAGTACTAAAATTCGAAAGTCTCAAAAAAATGATAGTAAAGATCATATTAGCGCAAACAAATGGAAATTATTACTTGGTGAAATAACGGAACAACAAAAAGTGATTGAATATATTATTCAGATTTAAACTTTAAGTCTGAGACTTGTAGATCATCTCATTTATGTTGCCATCAGGGAAAAGTAGTGTTTCTTCCCAATGAAGAGGCGTATCCGTGAGAATTAAAAGATTTGTTGTTTGGTGAAAGTGAAATCCATGTAAGCTGTCACACTTGGGTCACAGAGTTGCACAGATACACAGGAGATTTTAGAGACAGAAATGTTATTCAAACACTTCAGACAAACATAAGTCTCTTTCAGGTGTGAATCAAGCTCCGTCTCTCAATTAAAAGAATAGAAAATCTTCCTCTTAATAGGGGCGCACCTCGGGAGCGGGGCCCCCCACAGGAGCAGAAGATGTCTGGGGGAGAAGAGAGACAAGGCAGTGATATAAAAGGACAGCTGCTGTACAGGCTTATAAATGTTCAAAGTGTTGTGTGAGATGCAGGTCACGCAGCACTGCAGCAGCAGCAATCCAGCAGCTGATCGAGCAAAGAAGAGGTGGAAAAAAAACTATTTGTTTCCCATTGTATCACCATTTAACAGGGGGTTTCGGAGGAGCGACCACATCTCCTTGGGGTGCGTTCAGTCCCCTTCTTCTCAACGTGAGTTGCAGAGATGCGAAGTGGCTGGCATGTAGTGCAGGCCGTTGTGGGGAGGGGGATGGGGTTGGCGAGTGAAGCGAGCAGGGGACAGAGCCCCCTAGTACTGTAGCAACATCTCAAGAACCCAGCAAGAAAACTGAAGCTCAGTTGCAAATAGGTCTTCTAAATGAACAATGACCCCAAGCAGACCTCCATAGTTGTGGCAAAATGGCTTAAGGACAACAAGGTCAAGGTATTGGAGTCCTGACCTCAATCTGAGGTGGGCAGAACTGAAAAAGTGTGTGTAAGCAAGGAGGCCTATGAACCTGTCCCAGTAATACCAGTGGAGGATTGGCCAAAATTCTAGCAACTTATTGTAAGTAGATCGTGGAAGGCCACTCAAAACGTTTAAAACAATTTAAAGGCAATGCTACCAAATATTAACAAAGTGTATGTAAAGTTGTGACCCACTGGAATTGTGATATAGTCAATAAAAAGTGAAATAATCTGTCTGAGAACATTGTTGGAAAAATGACTTTTGCCCTGCGCAAAGTAGATGTCTTAAGTGATAGACCAAATTTATAGTTTGTTAGTATAAAATCTGTGGAGGAGTTATAATGTGAGTTTTAAAGAATTCACCTTAAATGTATGGAAACTTTTGATTTCAACTGTATGCAAATGGAATACAGCTTTACTTATCCACAACAGTTGATGACCTTGAGGCTCTGCACGAAATAATCAAATGTATTATTAGCATTACACAATGGATAAGTAATAATTTCCTCAAGAAAGTAAATAAAATTTTAATTTTTTGAAAAGCTGAAAAAATTAGGGATTTAGAAATAAACTTCATTATTAACCAAATCAAGCTAAAAGTAAACAACGGAGGCACTTTTATGGACTCATAAATGTCAAATCAAATATTAACTACACTACTAAGACTGTTTTTTTTTTTTAAGAAACACACTAGGGGGATGTGCTTCTCGCTACTTACCAGCCACTTCGCGTCTCTTCAGTTTGCATTGTGTAAAGGGGGGCTGAATGCACCTCAAGGAGATGCGGATGCTCCTTCGAAACCCCCTCTTAAATGGTGATACAATGGGAAACAAATTCAGGCTTGCTGCTGCCGTGCCGCATGATCTGCACACACTGCTCTTTCTTCTTTGCTTAGTCATTGACATGTCATCTAGAAAGTATTTATAAGAGCTGAGAGCATAGGACGTGTGTCTGATAAAAGCCTTTACACAACCGAGAGTTAAGATGTCCGTGATCTTATTTAAAAATGGTTGTAATTAGGGCATGACTTGAAAGAATCTCATTTTAAAAGTCCCTGCAAGACTGTCCTGGGACAACAACAATCTCATATTTAAATTCTCGCGGATAGGCCTCTTCACTGGGAAGAAACATTACTTTTCCCTGATGGCAACACGAGTTAGATGTAAATCCGAACAATATATTCAATCTCTTTACGCTGTTCCGTTATTTCACCGAGTAATAATTTCCCTTTGTTTGCGCTAATGTGAGACTTTCGAATTTTCATACTTCCATTATCTCTAACCTGCTCTCCATATGTATCGCACCGTTTTTGATTCTTTACGATGTTCTATTTTGTCATCTTTTTTTTTCCCTTTTATTTCCGGCCCCAGGTGTGGTTAAATGTCTTGGCACAAAGTCTCGTGTCATGGGACGTGAAAGTGTCTTCGAAAAAATCACGTATTGTATCCAAGATTTTTTTTTATGATAGATTGCAATGATTAGTCTACAATATCTCAACTTGCTGAGAAATTAATTCACACTTTTGTTTTTAGCTGCCTAGACTACAGAACTATAATACACAGTACTCCTAACAGGACTACTTAAGAAAGACATTAAGATATTTTCACAATTCCACATTTTTTTCCCGGGAGGTGTTGCTGATGCGTAAACTCTTTTCTGGTTAACTTAAACAATGGCAGAATAGTGAAAGAAGAGCTTTGGTAGTATTCCTCTGTGGTCAAATTCTAAATTTAACTCCTTGCCTGAGTTTTAACAGCTTTTCCACTGATGACACACAGTAAATGTTCATTAACATGTGACAGTCCGTACTGGTAGAAAATAGCATCTCAGGTCCCTTCTCAATGGAACACAAGTATGCAGACAACACCAACTTATAGTCAGTATATGCAAACAAACGCAACTGCCATGTTTTTTCACTAACAATATAAACTATACGCTGTATGCCTGCATGTTTTATGTCAGGAACTAACAACAAACATGAAAAACTTCTGAAAGGAAAGCAATGATAAATGGTCGCTAGGAAAATAGATCATATAGGGTTGTTTTAAAAAACTTTACCTTGTTTTTCCATATTACGATATACTGAACATGTCAAAATGGAGTGAGCATTACAATTTAAAAAAGATCGTTAGCATACTGACATAAGAAATGTAATAGACTTACCTTAATAATTACAGTACTAGAGTGTTGTACCGTGTTTACATGTTGCCTGAAGAAGGGCAAGAAGTTGCCTCAAAAGCTTGCGTATTGTAATCTTTTTAGTTAGCCAATAAAAGGTGTCATTTTGCTTGACTTCTCACTTAATAATTATAAAAGATATAATATATAATCCCGCCACTAAAATTGTACTGCCTCTGTCCAGTTTTGATACTTTGGTTATGTGGTGCTTTTCAACAATACTTCTTACATTGCAAAAATTAGTTATGAAAGGTGGAAATAAAGATGTGGAATACACTCCATCCATTACAGGCAGACTAACAGGAAGTACCCTTCTGCATTTTGTGAAAAGGACCCATTGGTTGCATTTAGTTCACAATTCAGCAAGAATCGTAACCAGTAAAATAAAATTTGAGCACATCTGACCAATCTTAGCATTGATACATTGGTTACCAGTGTCCTTTAGAATTGATTTTAATTGTATAAATATTTTTTCATTTTGGAGCGGCTGTCCCCTTATGTTCCCAGTCATAATTTTAGATCCTGAAAACACTGATTTGCTTATTATTCTGAGAGTTAAGCATAAATGAAATGGTGAGATGGTCACCAAAATTCTGGAATTATTTACCAATAGAGATATGGCAGGCTAACACAGTGGGAGAATTTAAAACTGCTAAAACGCCACTTTTTAAATTTGACTTTATCATAGTTTCTTTATTTACACAAGTTCTAATAGCTTATGATATATATTGCAATATTGTATACTTTATAGATTTGTTATCATTACTAACCTCCAGTATTCTTGTTTTTTCTTTTCAGTTGTCTGCAGTGGTATCTTCTGCCACTGCCATCCGATGAAAGTAATCTGCAGCCACCTACTAAGTTGGATGGAATGTGAAACATGTTGACTCTTGACGAGACCCGCTGCTTTCTGATGATTGTTGTGAATTTTGTCCTCCTCTTTCAGGTTCATCTTGTTGTTTTCACTGATATCGACGTTTCACTTCAACCCCAGCTGTATGGGGCCGTGATTTGCCTCTAGCAGCTCGCCAGCCATCGGTACTTTTTGGCCATTCATTTCTGGACGTTTGTTCCCTAAGGTATTGAATCTCTGATTGCATCTCTTGGATCAGCTGGACATTGTTGCTGATTTCAAAGTCTTTCCTCCACAGATGTTCTCTGAGGAAGTGAATTTCTTCCTGCATCTCTTGTATGACTTGCATGTTATTATTGATCTCTGTATCTCGCTTGAATAGATCCGTATTGAGGTAGACTATTTGATCTTCCATCTCTCGGATTGTCTGTAGCTTGATGCCAATCTCAGCATTTCTCCTCTCATCTTTTTCTACGAGAGCATGATTTTTATCCTGCAGTTCTTGGATCATCTGCAAATTGTCAAAGATCTCTGTGTTCCTCTTGTTCGTGTTTTCCTTGAGAACGCGGATTTGTTCTTGCAGTTCTTTGTTTATTTTAACAACCTCATTGATCTCAAACCCTGTGCTGTATTTTTGTTCACTGCATTCTTGCTGATCATTGTTCTCATTGATATTTTCAATGACCTCTGACCTTGTAGTGCACATATCTTCACTAGGAAGACACATGTTTTCTTGTTGTTCTTGGATCATTTGTATGTCCTCACCAATCTCAGCATGTCTGTTCTCTTGAGGTGGTTGTAAGAGACAAGTTTCTTCATTCTGTATCCTTTGAGTTGTCCGTACATCTTCCATGACCTCATCATTCTTGTTTTCTTCTTGTTGTTGTAGAGCATCAGTTTCTACACTGTCTTTTTGCCTCATCTGGGTAAGCCCACTTTCCTCCATAACTGGGTTATCTTCCTGCCTTTTGGATTTATGACCATCATGATCTTGCTTGCTTATTTTTTCTTCATGATTGTTTTGTAACTCCTCAGATGCACAACATTCTTCCTGTAGTTCCTGGTTTACCCCAACATTTTCTTGAATCTCACCATCTTTCTTCAGTGTTTGGTCTTTCAGAGCTCCATTCTCCATTTGTAACTCTTGGTTGATCTTTGTGTTTTCTTGCATCTCAACATCCCTCCTGCGTAATTCCACATTCAGTAAGCAAATTTCCTCTTCCAGCTCCCTATTTGCCTTCACATTTTCACTGATTTCTGCATCTCTCCTCCACACTTCCACATTGAGGAAATAAACAGCATTTTGTAGCTCCTGAATCACCTTAACATTTTCGCTGATTTCCGCGTCTCTTCTCCAGACCTCCACATTGAGGAAGTAAACTGCATTTTGCAGGTCTTGGATCATTTTTCCATTTTCACTTATGTCAGTCTCACCATTCCATACCTCCCCATTGAGAAAACAAACTGCATTTTGCAATTCTTGGTTCATTTCCAAATTTTCATCAATGTTACCATCTCTCCTTTGCTCCAGTACACTGAGGCAAGCTTCTTCAGAAAGATCTATATTCATTTCTAAATTTTCACTAATCATATTGTCTCTACCTTGCTCCAGATTATTGAGGTGAATTTCCTCATTCTGTCCTTGAATCATTATAATGTTTTAATGATTATAAATACTTTAAAAACTCTGCAGGGGTGCCAATGGTTTTGTAAGGATTTACTTGTGTAACACAAAGGCAGACGTCCCTGACTGACTCAGAAATGTGTCTCTCCGTAGCTCTGCAAAGAATAATGAGATGCAATATTCTAGGGCTCTTGTATATCCCATGTTGTTGCTAGGAAACAACTGAAAAAAACGTGAGATTACTCTATAATTGTATTGTAGTAAATCAACAGATATGAGCAGCTAGATATTATGTTATAAAGTTATGTGTTAAAGTTGTAACTTTAATGTCAAACTGTCATTGAATGACTTTTAATGTCTGCCCAGTTCCAATGGAGGTCTTCTTTGACCAAATGCATCTTGAGCCTCTCTGTGTGAGAACAGCTCTTGAAGAATGATTTCTCATTGTTTTATTTTTCCAAGTGGAAGAGGGTGAATATGTAAATTAGAAATCAAAACCTAATGTAATGAATTGACCAGCATACCAGCCAAAATGGCCTACGTCCTGTTATTTAGCCAGGAGGCCAACATAATGAATTGTACAGAACAGAAAAGCAGCAGCACTGGAATTCCAGCAGCAATGGATGGGAATCACATGCCAGAATGGGATGCCAAAGGACAAGATTGATGGAGGATCCCGAACGAGATACATAAAGGGCTCCTTCCAAGTAGGTGGACCACATATAGTAGTATATGGAACAATGAGAGACTGCCTCTCACATGCAGGTTGTTCCTCCATATTACTGGGTGGCAGCATCCCTTATGGTGAACCCCAGTATGGACACCCCAAGGGCAGCATGGAAGCTGTGGTCCCATAAGACTGCCCTGTTGGGTTTCAGTAGAAGCCACTAGGGGGAGCTGTCAGGAAGTGAATGCTCAGGTTATACCTGATCTAGAAGTGCTTCCCGGAGACAAGCAGTTGGGGTTAAAAAGAAAGCCCTCCACTTCACCTGGGGATTCTGAGTCACGAGAGGATATGGACAACACTCGCCTGGGAGGAGTGGAAGAAATAATGAGAAAAAAATGATTGTGCATTGTGAAAAGAAGCCTGTTACAGGTACACTGTTCACAAAGTACTTGTTTCACACCCAGGGACTTATGCCTTTAGAGTTGTGTCTGAAGTTTAGGGCTTGGTGATGCTGCTTAGTAGTCAAATTAAAGTCTAACATGGGTTGAGCAACCAGGTAAACATTAGTGATGGAACAAAAGAAGAATCATAATCAAGGGAGTTCTTTAATTGGGAACTGAATATTCTTAATCAAAATAAATCTTCAAATCTTTTCAGAGAGAAAGCATCCTTTTTAGGTAAAAGTTCAGGAAGGAAATTATTAGAACCTCTTGTTCATACCTAACATGGTGTCTAATGAATAGGCAAATTCATTCCGGGGAAAAATGAATATCTCCAGTTCATTGTCATCATTGGACCACATTAACAAAGGTGACACAAAATGCCGTTAAATTTACATATGTAATAATTAAACATGTTTTACGAGTCTGTGGCAGTCATTGTTGGTTTTTTGTCTGTGATTTTAAAGTTTTCCGACTGTTCGAAAATGATTTTAATACTTATGTCATCACCAGACTTCCATTATAAACACAGCTGTGTTTCCAGTTGAGATTATCCCTTGTTTGGATAAAAAAACAACTCTTTAGTGATCGTTAACTTTAATCAAGTAGTTTGTTTGTTGAATCTCTTTTTGGCACTTACTACAATTGTGATCTCATATTTACATCACCTTATTTATGGAACTTTGTGTTATTTGAAGTGTGAAAATATGCGCACACCAAAATTCAGGAAAATGGTTACAGCAAAAAAAACCTGGAATATGCACATTTCTACACAATTTACTTTATAAATCAAAATTATCTTGTAAACTAGGGTGCTTTGCCCCTTGCTCACTTCGCTTGCCAACCCCCCTGCCTGCACTACGTGCCAGTAACTTCGCATCTCTGCTGCTCGCATGTATGGATTTCACTTTCACCAACAACAAAACTTTTAATTCTCATGGATAGGTCTCTTCATTGGGAAGAAACACTACTTTTCCCTGATGGCATCACGAATTGGACAATCTAGAAGTCTTCAAATTAAGGTTTAAAGCCAAACAATATCTACCGTATATACTTGCATATAAGTAGGGTCTTGAAACCCGAAAAATCGATCATAAAATCAGAACCCAACTTATACGCCCATTCAAAAATACGATATTTACATTTTTTCATTTACATCTTGCCTCCTCCAATCTCACACCAGTTTCTCAGACACATCAAATTTTGTTGCAGCAGCGCAGTTACCAGTTTCTTTTACCACTTCAACGACTTTTAATTTAAAACCAGTTTCATATTTTCTTCTGATCAAACACTCCATCATAGATAAGGGATACTCTTACAATAAAGGCGTATGAGGGTGTGAGATACTGTAAAGGCCGACTCACTTTCCTAAACTGACCGCTACACCACCAAGACTTGTGGCCTGGCAAGTTGAAGATATTAGACCCGACAAGCCATACTTCTTCCAAATAAACTTTCCCAATCGATGATTAAAAATAAGCCAAAAAACAAACAATATGTAAAGTAATAAAGTGAGTATATATTGATGAAGAAAGAAATGAACAAACTGCAAACAATATATATATATCATATTCCAACCAACCTCGACATAACATTCAACCCCAAAAGTGTCCGGCGGAAAGTGATAATAAAAAGAAAAAGTGCAGCACAAAGTTAATATACAATACAAACCCTCCCTTGACCCCACACTGAACACGAACTCACTAAGACACACAGAACGCAAATAAAAGTCCAAAAGATCTATTGGAATTTGGATAATGTTTGTGAACCTGGTTCAGCTGGAAAAATAGTCCTATGGAACTTACACGGATGAAAATGTTGGCTTGCTCCTCTCCCCAAACAAGAAACAGTCTAATCGTGCTTGTCCTCGGTATGAGGCGTAATCCAGAACCCCAGGATTTTGCGGTGTAAAGATGTTGTTGTCGGACATTGAAAGTAGCAGGTACACAAAAGTGTGAATGATTTGAATCGGTGTTTTCTCCTGACTCTTTAATGAAATGGGGGTCCGGTAGAACAAGATGTTTTTTTTTCTTTCTGTCCTTGTGTTTAAATAGCAAATAATCAGATGCAGGTGATGAAATTGACAGGACCAATTATCGTGAGGGGCCACGGTTCCACAGAGTTATCCCCCCCCCATTGTTTCCAGCATATTTACATAGACACATACACCATGTAAACAGGACAACGCTACGAAAGACGGGACTCAGCACAAAATACATTTACTATGACATTAATCATGTAGCACCATTACAATACAAAAAACAGTAAACAGTGCAAACGTCGTTTCGGAAGAGTTCAGTTATTACTGTGTGGTCACGTAGGCACAATACATAGAAACAAAAGACAGTGTGCTCCATGGTTAGTCTCTCAGGTGGGCGTTAGCATATCGTAATATATTGGATCAATAGCGTAAGTTTTCCGCATTTGACTTATATGACCGACATTATAAAATACTGAAAATTATACAGTAAAATCAAACCCAGACTTATCCGCAAGTATATACGGTACATACTTCTGTCATATCACCTATGCCCATATATTCAATCTCTTTTCGCTGCTCCGTAATTTCACCGAATAATCATTTCCGTTTGTTAGCTCCATTGTGATCTTTTACTGTCAGTTTTCGAGACTTTTTTTTTTAGTACTTTCATAATCTCTAACCTGCTCTGCATCCGTATTTCATGTTGCACGCGTACTTTATGTAAATCTGGAAGATACCACCTGGTAGCAATGCAAGATATCATCACTGTGAGAACAGGTTCAGCTTCGCTGTGTTGTGAATTGCCTGAAACATCCATTACATTACGAGGACACCTTGCCGCCATATCCCTGAAAAGGATGTTTAATGATTAAATCCATCAATCCCTGGGCAGGGCATTAGCTCATCGCAAGGTGAATACAAGCACTCACATACACTAGCGTCATTTTAGCATCACCAAATCCCTAAATCTGCATATCTTTTGAAGGAAACCAGAGCACACTGTGGAAACCTAGCAGGAAAACATGTCAACTCCAGGCAGGGAACACCAGTGACGTGGCTCCCTGCGAGACAGCATCGCTACCCCTCTGCTATTGTGTCACCCCCATGTGTGTAATTATTAACAATATTCATTATTTATACAAAATTCATGAATTATCTGTAAAATATAATATACATATTTTACGATGGGGAATATGCGAAGCTTGAATATAAAAGCACAACAAATGCATTTACATGCTGGCATTTTGTTTCACCACATCGAACCACTCATTAAACATCGAAGTAGGCGATCCCGTAGGATCCTCAAAGCGGCTTTCTGTCACATGTAAGTAGTAAACAGAGACTCTGATGTCACATTCCAACTTTTATCACACTGCGCCCCCCAACTTTTTGCTGGGACTACAACTTGTGCATGCGTCACATTCATTTCTGAGGACCTGCTCAGAGAACGCATCAAATGGACACTGGGAACACGTGGCAGCCATGAGCGTTCTGAGCGTGAAGTATAAACGAGCCCTTAGAGGTATTGGTTGCGTTACACATTTTCATTCTTTTTGGCTTTGAAATTCACAGTCAAATACTCTTTCAACTTACACTTTTATTGTAACACTTCAGTAAAAACAATATTTGGAATTTGGAACTGGAATTACCTTTTTATCAATATCGCAGTGAATTTTGATACCATGTTTGGAATTACATAGTGAAAACACAACACTGCCTGTGAGTGAATATCATTTCTTTCTTTCTACATGAACTGTGTCTAACAATAGCATTCACACAAATGAGAAATGATTGAACCGTGTGTGTGGTTGTAAATGTTTTAGATGTGGGCAGGACTTTTCTAAATCTCTTTGCATAAAGTCTTCTCTCACAGAACTTGAAATTATCTCTCTCATGTCTTTAAATTATCTCTGAGAAAGTCACGTGTCGTCCCAGGCTAAAAAGTTTTGTTTTCTCGCCAACCCCCGGGTTTGGTTACACAGATATTCAATTTAAAAAGGTTGTTATTTTCATGGGTATTATTACATATGCATTATTTTCACTTTTACTTTAAAACTTTAGTAAAAACAATATTTGGAATTAACTTTTCTTCAACATCGCATTGAATTTTGATTCCGTGTTGGGAGTTACATCGTGAAAATGCAACGTGAAACTGCCCGTGAGTGAATATCGTTTCTTTCTCTCTAATAAATAAACCAACTTTTTCGAGTGTTTGTCCCTGTGTTTTTTTAATTGTCACAGCAAAAGCTATTGTATCGTGCCAATGTTTTCGATTGTCTTTATGAAGTTCTACTTTGTCTTTTACTCTTTGTCTTTTATTTCTGACCCCAATTGGACCTGCAAGGTTTTCAGTTCCACTTGGTCTGGGCTGATTATTACTTTCCTTATTTTCTAAATTTACACATAGATTATTATTGTTCTTTTTTGCATTCTTTTCTCTTCAATGCATTTGGGTCTTTTTTCGACATGCTGCTCTTTCTTCTTTGCTTAGTCGTTGATATGTCATCTAGAACAGGGGCTCCCAAACTTTTGGACGTCAAGTACCACCTGAGGTTAAGTGAGTTGTGTTGCGTACCACCCTCACCTTGTTGAAAGGGAGGGAGAGCTGTAAGGGGGGGGGGGGGGGAGTTCAGGTCTAAACCACCCCGAAATCTGATTAAAAGTTAAAGAATTGGAAGAAATTATGCATAAAATTAATGAAAAAATTTGTGCATGTACATAAATTGATAAATTCCGCCCCAAAACTAAATCCTGCCTTCAGCCTGTATGTGACAGTTACCGAAGACGAAAAGGTATTGGCTTTGTGCTTAGATCTAGTGACTATGATGCGTTACAGTGGCAGTGCAAGTATAACAACAAACGCGAGCGGTTTCTGTGAGGCAGAGTTACCGAAGACTAAATAGTGTCGACGTTGTGCTTTCATCTAGTGATCAAAAGCTCAAACAGTGAAGAAGTAGAAGTTGACTTCCGCGAAACGGAATTATGGTAGCGTTAAATGAACTAAATACTGATTCGAATAATAGGTTTTATTTATTCAGATGACGAAATTTCACACCACACTAAATTTGGGAATCCGTGTATTATTGTATTTAAACAGTTTCATTGGTTTTTGCTCACAACAGGCTTGTCATAAAGGGTTTTGCACTGATAAATTAAATTTCAGGGACCACGATGCGTACCACCTGAAAAGGCTCCGCGTACCACTGTTTGGGTACCGCTGATCTAGAACATATAAAATTATTGTCCTGATAAAGTTTATAAGAGTTGAGAGTGCAGGAAGTGTGTCTGCCAGAAGCATTCACACGATTTAAGAGCTGAGAGCACAGGAAGTGTGTATGAAAAAAGCATTGACACGACTGAGAGGTTAGATGCCTGGGACTTGCTTCCCAAGGTTGTAAGTATGACGTGACTTGAAAGAATCTCATGTTAAAAGTCTCCGTCTTGCAGGACTACATTCCAAAATGTCTCTTCAGAAAGTGAGGTGTAGTCCCAAGATTTTTTTATTATAATAGAGAGATGTGCATAAATGAAGGCACCTCAAACATCACTAGGTTGCCACCCTGGAACAACCATACATGGAGTATGCTAATCAACCTCATACATATGCAATCACAATGCTGCAGACGTTCATTGGCTCATAGAGCAGACTCTCACCAGATACATCAAGACACAGGCAATTAAATTTGAGGCCTGCTCTGCACTGCGTTGAAGTGCGACTCCCCTGAGGTATGAGTGTCTTGGAAAGTATTAAGGTGCCAGTGTCTGAGCGGGTATCCACTATCATTGGCACATGTTGTAAAAGGAATAGGCTTGACACACTTAGAAATATTTGGGGCAGCCACCCGTATATTATTCCTGGCTGCAAAAGGCTTTCAAATAGTACAGAGATGTTCTCAGTACAGAGTCCAAAACAGAACTGCTGAGGGTTTGCAAAGATGGCGGCTTTAAGGGATCAGACAGGAAGTGACGTTCTTCTGATGTCAGATTGTGTGCCGGAAGTGATATTCTTCTGGGCGCTGGAACCGGAAGTGACATTCTTCTGGGCGCCGGAACTAGAAGTGACGTCATCTGCTCTGAATCAGGCAGGTTTTCCCGCAGCTGGTCTGCAGCAATAACAGGAGAAGGTCTAGTGCACCCCGCCACCCCCTGGCCTGGCGTGGAATTATCTTTGCTTGGTCCATACAACGTCCTCATATTCGCACGTGTGTGACAATGTAATGACATGCTTGCTGTTAAAATGAATAGTACACGTCATATTAAAAACTGAGGGCCTCAGCTAGTTACCTTACCAACAAGACAGTCATCACATACAGATCCATCAGCAAGTCATCTGTGTTGACCCAGCCAACTGAGCCATGATTTTGTTGTAATCATCTTGGCATCACAGATAACTTGTGGGTTAACGGAATCTCATTGCTTATAGTTAACAAACTGCAGAATTACCCTTGCTAGGTGACCTTATTGCAATATGAATGCTTGTCGATTGCCATGATTATGTTAGTAAAACTGGACGGTGCTGCAAATTTTCTTCTTATGTTGTCATGTGTAACCAAACCATGTCGAAACTGAATGTTGTACCTTGTCGATCACGTATGGGTTCAAGCGCAGCAGGCATGACAGAGGAGCTTGCCTGAGATATTCCCGACCTGTTGGACAGTTAGCGCTAGTGGGCGCCTGTTGCCGGAAAGCCAACATTTGTTAAAATCTGCATATAAACAGGTAGAGTCTGATTTTAGGCAGCCTTTCTTTCTAATGCTGGGGCCAGATCAGCAAATACTTATAAAGAGCGGGTCTCTTAAAAGTTTAAATCAGCTCATAAGCCAGGCATCATCATGGACAAAAACAAAAAAACAATCTGACCGGTTCCTAAAAGCTTGTTTCCATTGTTTATGACCATTTATATAGTCTTCAAGCAGTGCAAACGAGGCATGTTGTCAAACCATTGGGCTATGAACAGGTCGAGATCTGGAGCTTTCTCTATGCAGAAGATGAATCACATCTCTGTTTTTGCTACGCTTTGGTTTCTAATCCGTAAACGTGATAACAGATAACTGACAAAAAACAACAAAGTTCTTCAGTGCAAATACACAGTGTTAGCCCTCTTAAGAGGGATCTAAAATAGAGTCTGTACATCATATTCACCACTTTTGAGTTTTAATATGCTTGTCATGTCAATGATATTATAATAATGGCATGTCATTTTAACTGATTTGGCTGCATTTCCCCAATGTGTCGCCATTTCTCCATAATGCAGCAAAACCTGCACATCTCTGAGCTTACCCTTTAAACAGAGATGTTTGGTTGGTATTGAAGGCACTGGAGAAATCAAGAAGTGCTGCCAGCAGTATTCAGCTAAGAATAAGCCTTATGGAGAAAATTGATAATTGCATCCTCCACTCCAAACTTTGTCCAATAGGCAAACTGCAGTAGGTCCAGGTGGTCTAACACAAGAGTACTCATATAGGCCAGGATCAGCCTCTGAAGGGTCTTTATAATGTGCCACTGGTCTGTAGTATCTATCTATCTATCTATCTATCTATCTATCTATCTATCTATCTATCTATCTATCTATCTATCTATCTATCTATCTATCTATCTATCTATCTATCTA
>JANRMT010027041.1:20324887-20348726 GCA_026402145.1 Polypterus bichir lapradei | reverse complement strand
TATCTATCTATCTATCTATCTATCTATCTATCTATCTATCTATCTATCTATCTGTCTATCTGCTTGTCTGTCTGTCTGTCTGGAACTCAAGTACATCCTTGCACATTTTGGAGAAGTCTTCTCATTGGTAGAAATAAAGCAGAAAGACTCACACAAAAATGCAAGGACTGGAGTGCTAAAAAATGGTATCAAGTGTTCTGGAATACTGAGTCAAAATTGTAAGTTTTTGGATCAGTCTGAAGGAAATGTGTCTATAGAGGAGCTGGAAATGTTTTATGTCATTTGTAAAAGCAATTTCACATTACAGAAGACTTTTGCAGTGTGTTGTACATTTCAGAGAAGGTGCTGAAGGTGACAAAAGGTTGTGTGTTAATATTAGGTTAAGGCTGGAAAGAATGGTAGGCACTCCATTAGTAATATTAGATATTGGGAGTTCTCCCATGGGTCATCCCTTTTTATTGTTATTATGTGTGCAACAAATCATGTTATTTTTAATGTGGTCTCTCTACTGTCTTCTCTGGTTGCACAAACGTATCAGCAGAAGTCCTCAAGCGCTCAGCCTCTTACTGTAATATCTGCTTCTTGACATAACTTTGGTTTGCTTTCTTGTTCTTATATAAGGTGCTAATAAATTAGATTATATAAACTTTACTGATCCTAAGGGGAAATATAGAACATTGGAAGTTTTATTGTTTTACAACAATGAATCACAGTGGATTTAATTTCTCTTTTCTAACACTGACCAACAGAAAAAGACTTTAATGTCAAAGTTAAACAGATTTGCAGTGTAAAAAATATAAAACAGAACAGCTAGATTAAATCCACTTCAATTTTGTATAATACTGTTATGTGAAAACTTCTAAGAGAGGGAACATTTTTTGTAGGCATTGAACCCTTTTAGTTTATATCAGGAGTTATCGAACTCCAAGTCCATGGATCGGATCTGGACCCTTAATCATTTTAAAGCAGTCTGCTTCATTAATATTCAACACTTGTTTCATAAGGAATGTGATAAACATTATTTTTTTGAAATGCCCCCCTTAGTGTGCATTTTATATTTAAATTAAGTTTAGAAAATATTCAGACCCTTTCACTTTCTGCACACTTTATTGTGTTGTAGATTTAATGTTAAACTGATACATTTTTTAATTTTTGTCCATCAATCTACATTTGTTAACCCATCATGACAAAGTGAAAACATCTTTACGGAAAGGTTTGCAAATTTCCTAAAAATCAAAAATGGAAACCTCATATATCTGTTGAAAGTGCCAGGGAGGAAGGACAGGCATCTGGGCTGGGATGGAGAAAAATTTCTTGCCCTAAATGGGGGCCATAATGGAAGGACGGTGGGAGTTGAGACTTGACATGGATGGAACTCCTTACATTCTTCATCCTGGCATGGAGAGAAGTATGTTGCATGGACTGGGCAAAGTTGAGTGCCGGGGGCAATTCATTCCTCCACACGGCTGGTGGCATTGTTTCTCCAGGCTGAACCCAGTTGTGACATACAGTATATACCCAGATGATATATGTACATATTTAGACCCTTTCCAGTGGCACTCCAAATTGTGGTCAGGTTCATCCTGTTTGCTTTAATTCTCCTTCACACGTTTCTAGAATTATATTGGAGACCACCTGTGGCCGATTGAATTGATTGGACACTGCATGATAGAACAAAAACTAAGCCATGATGGCTTAGTAAACCCCCAAAATAAAAGTGTGGACACACACACATCCGCACACCAGCCCTACACTAAGTTACTGAGCCTACATGTCTTTGGACAGTGGGAGGAGCACCCAGAGGAAACCCACACAGACACAGAGACAACATGCAAAAGTCACACAGGGAGGACCCTGGACACAAACCCTGGACTCCTTACTACACGGCAGCAGAGCTACCACTATGCCATCATGCCACCCCCTTACAAATATGTAAAAGGGAATTTGCTGTCTGATAGAACTTATGGAGTGAGTGAAATGGTTACATTTACACCAAATGAAAACACTGTATTTCCTTAACGTACAGTAGATTCAGAAATTATTCAGACCCCTTCACTTTCTGTACACTTTTATTTTGTTGTTGATTTAATTTTAAATAATTAAGTTTGCCATTTTTGCCCATCAATCTACACTCAATAACCCATAATGACAAGGTGAACAATGTTTTCAGAAAGGTTTACAAGTGTATTAAAAATCCAAAACTGATTTGTCTCATTCCTATCAGTATTCCGATCCTTTGCAGTGGCACTTCAGAATGTTTGCTGTAATTCTTCTTGAGATGTGTCTAGGACTTGAACAGGAGTCCCGGAGTACAGCCCTATCGAATCCCGTAGGTACCACCAGGGGGGTCCTGCAGGAGTTTACAATCCCAACTTTGTATTACTTCCATCTGACCCAGAAATACATCCAATGGGCAATGTTCTAGTACCGGAGGTACTCCTGGGTCTGAGATAAAAGGAGTCACTCCACCTCACCTCAGAAGGAGGAAGAGAATCTGTTTTTGAGTATTTTGGTTGGTGCTTGTTTTGAAAAGTGTTGGTGGAAAATAAAGGCCTTTTATTTGAACCCAGAATTGTGCTGGGTGACATTGTGTCTGTTGAGTGGAAAGAAGTTCAGTGGCGCACCCCCTTGTTTTCACAGCCTGGACAGGCTGTCAGTCCATCATGGCAAACACACATATGCATGTACACACGTTATTAATAATGTGAGAAATATTAACAAGTTCCTAATGTCACCCATGATGTAACAGCAGGGAACACAAGCAGCAATGATGAAAGGCACACACCTGTGTATAAAAGGTCCCACAATTCACAATGCATGTTAGGAGAAAAACCAGACTATAAAATCGAAGGAACTCTCTGTAGACCTCTGTGATCAAGTTTTGGTGAGGCATAGGTCAGGGCAAGGGAATAAAACAATTTCTAAAGATTTGAGTGTTCCTAGCAGCAAATGGTCTCAGGATTTGTGAAATGAAAAAGCTTTGGAACCACCAGGACACTTCCTAGAGTTGACTGTCTGAAGGGAAAGCCATTCTTGAGTAAAAAACATATGATAGTCTGGTTGGAGTTTGCCAAACTGCATTTGAAGGACACTGGTCTGATGAGACAAAAATGTAACTTTTTGCACCAAAGTCCAATAGACCAGACAATGGTCTTGGACTGCCTAATACTATCCATTTAGAGAAGCATGCTGGTGGAAGCATCTGCTCTGGAGGTGCAGGAAGACTGGTCAGAATTGAATGGGGGATGAATGCAACCAAATACAGACAGTTCCTTGAAGAAAACCTGTTCTAGAGGGAATTAAACCTCGGACTGGGACTACAACTCGCCTGTAAGCATGACAATGACCCAAAGCATAGAGATGATAAAGCTACAGGGACTGCAGGACAAGTACTAGCTGTCCTTGAATGGTACAGCCAAAGCCCAGACTTACACCCCATAAAACATCTGTGGAGAATTTAGACGATGATTATTCTAACAGAGCTTCAGAGGATGGGTGAACCTGGTGGAAGGACAACCACCTCAGTAGCACTCTATCAATCAGGTGTTTATGACAGAGTGGCTAGATGGAGACCACTCTCGAGTAAAAGGCACATGACAACCTGCTTGTAGTTTGCCAAATAGCACTTAAAAGATTCTATGATCTGTTGAAATGAAAAAATAACTCTTTGGACAGAACTCCAAGCACTATGTCTGGTGAACATCATGCACTGCTCATCATCTGCCTATTACAATGAAGCATGGTGGCGGCAGCAGAGAAGAGGGAGAAGGATGTATTCAATCAAATACAAAGACATCCTTGAAGAATACCTGCTCGAGTGCATACATCCTCAGACTGGGTTGATGGTTCACGTTTTAATAATAATAAGGATGCATTTTATTTATTCGTAGGCACCTTTCTAAACACTCAAGGACACTGAACAATAGATGAAACACACATTATAAACAAAACAAAAATACAAAAATAAAAATCAGAAAGAGCAATTGTAATCAAAGAGAAAAAGCAGTATTAAACGAATGAGTTTTCAGTTTAGATTTGAAAAGTGAGAATGATTTAATATTTCTAAGTTCAGATGGTAGTGAGTTCCAGAGCTGGGGTGCAGAGCAACTGAATCCTCTGCTCTCCATGGTGGTAAGAAGGACAAAGGGGACAGTCAAGTGGATGGAGGAGTAGGATCTAAGGGTGCCGAAGGGAATGGCAACATGGAGGAGGTCAGACAAATATGGAGGAGCGAGGTTGTGGATATCCTTAAAAGTTAACAGAAGAATTTTGAATTGAATGCGGAACTTAACCGGAAGCCAGTGAAGCTGCTGCAAGATGGGAGTGATATGGTGAATAGAGGGGGTTCGAGTAATGATGCGGGCAGCTGAATTCTGGACCAGTTGAAGCTTATAAAGAGATTTGCGAAAAAGACCAGAGAAAAGGGAATTGCAATAATCAAGACGAGAAGTGACAAGGCTATAAACAAGAATAGCAGTGGTGTAGGGAGTGATGGACGGGCGAATACGATTAATGTTGCGCATGTGGAAATATCCAGTCCAGGAGATGTTACTGATGTGGGACTGAAAGGATAAAGTACTGTCAAGGATGACACCCAGACTCTTAACCTGTGGGGAAGGGGAGTCAGAGGAATTATCAATATCAAATAAAAAATGATCAGTTTTGGATAATGTTGATTTTGTACCAATGAGGAGAACCTCAGTTTTGTCACTATTTAATTTAAGAAAATCTGAAGAAAACCAGGATTTGATTTCTGCAATGCAGTCAATAAGCAAGGAGGGTGGAAAGGAAAACGTATGTTTGCTAGTGAGATAGAGCTGTCATCAGTACAACAGTGGAAGCTAATGTTACTGTATATTTACAAAAGATATTACCAAGGGGAAGGAGGTAAATAATAAAAAGGCGGGGCCCCAGGACAGAGCCCACCTGAAGTAACAGCAGTGGGTTGGGATGTGAAAGTTTTAAGCTGTACAAACTGAGTGCGGCCTGAGAGGTAGGATCTGAACCAATATAGTGATGTGTGGGTAATGCCAATTGAAGATAATCTATTAAGAAGAGTAGTGTGACAAATAGTGTTAAAGGCTGCATTGAGATCAAGGAGGATGAGAATAGGAATTAAACCAGAATCAGCTGCCATAAGGAGGTCATTTTGATTTTGATAAGTGCTGTTTCTGTACTATGGAGTGGGCGTAAACCAGACTGGAACTGTTCATACAGATTATTTGAGATAAATGATAATGAAGTTGAATGCACAACAATTAGCACAACAATGACACCGAGCATACATCCAGGACAACACATTAGTGGCTTTGGGACAGGCCTCTGATTGTCCTCAAAGCCAAAACCCAGAATTAAACCAACTCTACAAAACATCTATGGAGAGACCTGAAGATGGCAGTTTACAGGTGTTTTTTTCATTCCAGTCTAACAAAGCTTGAGAGACTCTGCCAGGAAATAAATGAGATAAACTGCCCTAATCCAGCTGGGCAAAGTTTATAGAGACCCAAGAGGGACTGAAGCTGGAATTGCTGCCAAAGAAGTTCTACAAAGTACTGAATTATGAAATATCTACATCCCTATATGAATGTGAGGTTTTAGTTTTTGATTTTTAATAAATTTGAAATACTGTGTATGTAGATGAGATATTTTGTGGCAAATGCTTCCATTTAAAATAAAATCAAATCTGAACCATTTCTGACTCCAATGTACCCCAGTTTCTGATATGTCACTAAGTAATACACTTTATTATTAATAAATATTTTATTATTGTCAAAAATCTAAGTAGGATGTCTCTCCTAACTTCATCTTTAAATATTAGGAAGCATGCATTGTATTGAAACAACAGGAAAACACAACAAAATCAGAAAAAAATACAATTCTGGAAAAAGAACCAGTTTAATATACTTTTCTTTCTTATGCACTAGAGCACAGCCTAAAATGTTTTATAAATGATTCACTTGTGATTTACCTTCAGAACAGTCTGGTAAGACACTGTTTTACCAGAAAAGGAAAAGGATAAAACAAATTCTGCTACATATTGCTCAGATCTTAGTGATTATAATGTTAAACTCACAATTTGGTACCGTAAATATAAAGCTGTGATAAAAACCTGAAATATGTGGAATGAAATGCAGTCTTCCACAAACCCGAGGGTGAAATGTTTTACTTACATCTCCTTTGTAAGAAAGAGAAAGCATACAATTTAACCAGAAAAAGCACTCTTTGGAAATGCTGTTTAACATTAGGATAATCAATATTGTTTTAAGACTTAACGCTTCTCTTCTGCATTCTCCATACTAAGGAAGCTAAACGCCTGCTGCACCTCTTGGATCATCTCAACATTTTCACTGCTTTCACACTCCTTATTGCTGTTAGGATAAATTTCCCCTGAGGGCTCACAGTTCACATTCTCATTTTCCTTCATGTCAGTATTTGTATCCTGCTGATCTTCAGGAGGATCTGCATCGTTGTCAAGTGTTTTGTTCACTGTTGTATTTTCACAGGATTTAGCATCTCCTCTCATCTTTCGCACTTCAAGAGGACAGAGGTCTTCTTCAGCTTGGATTGTCTTTATATTCTCATGGTCTCCACTCTTGTTCTTATCACTCAGGAAATCTGTATTCTGTTCTTGCTTTATTTCCTTCTTTTCATTCATGTCTTTCCAGTGCCTTGGTTCCTGAAACCGAATGAAGTAAATTTCTTCTTGCTTCTCATGCTTCAGATGAGTATTGTTATTGACCTCAGTGTCTTTATTGTGCTTTATCTCACTAAGGACACAACATTTTTCATACATGTCCCGTCCAATCTCAGTGTTTTCATTACCTTCAGGATTCCTCCTCCACTTCTGCTCATTAAGAGATTGAATTACTTCTTGGATTTCCTGTTTCACAACCTCAGCGTCTCTGTTCACTTCCTGTATATGTAGAGATGGGACTTGGTCTTTTTGATTTTGTTTCATCAGCACATCCTCAGTGACCATCATCTGCTGCTGATTTTCAAGGTTGCACATTTCATGAATCACTATCTCAACTTGGGCCAAAACATTTTCTTTGACCTCAGTGTCTTCTGTCGACTCCTGATCATTATCAGAGCTCACTTCTGCTGTCATCTTCTGACTCATCGGTTCAGGGCCAATTACATCACAATGTTGTGTCTTCTTCTGCTGTTGAAGGAGGTACATGTCACTTTGCTTCTCTTGAATCACCTCCACATTTGTACTGAGCTCTTTTTCCATCTGCTGCTTTTGGTTCATTTCCACAGTTTCTTCAGGGTTTTGGTCTTTGAAATCTTTGTGTTCTTTGACAACATGTATTGTTGCTAATTCTGTGTGGACTAACAGACTCATTTTAGTTTTATCAGTGTCTCTTCTCTTCTCTAGTATAATTTCATTTCTGGTTTCCTCGTTATGCTCTTGGCTCTCTTCAACACCACCAACAACCTCAGGGTCCTCTGTCTTCTTCTCGTTTTGATGGTTATGCAATTCTTGCTTCTCCTTCTTTGTATTTATTTTTGCTGCCCTTATCTGCTCACTGAGAGACAGCATTTTGTTTTTCTTGACTACAATAACTTCACTACCATTAGCATCTCCAACCAAATTTTGTTCACTGCAAATACCTGTTTTTCCTTCTGGTTCCTTAACATTTTCTAGACTTCCACTAATATCACACTCCTTCTTATCTTCATTCTTGACTTGGCTGACATCTACATCTTCTGGTACCTCAAGGTTTGTTATTGGCTTCTCTTCTTTGATACATGGATCAGCTTGGTCTTCCTGAGGCAACTCTACATTCACACAGGTATCAGGATATCTTACCATCTCCTGCTCTGCTTTAACATCCTTGTTCTTTACATTATCTCCACGGACATCAGCTTCTTTGTGACTGATTATTTCGGCTTGCTTTTCTGGGATCACCTCTTTATTTTTACAGACAGTTGGCTCATTAAGCTGAAGTTCTTCTTTATGCTGTAGGTCTGCTACATCAGTTTCAAACACTTGAAGATTCTTCACCAATGTCTGCTCTTTTAGGTTGTAGATTTCAGCTTGATGTTCTTGGAATTTCCTCAGAATTTCCTCCTCTTGATCTTGAAAAAGGTGAGTTTCTTTAGTAAGCTCTGTATCCATCTCTGGTCTTTTTACTAATGTTTTCTTTTTCTTCAAAGCAAAGAATATTTTTGACAAAAGTCAACTGTAGATCACAAATTGTTCAGTT
The DNA here is from genome assembly GCA_026402145.1 of Polypterus bichir lapradei. NCBI lineage: Eukaryota > Metazoa > Chordata > Cladistia > Polypteriformes > Polypteridae > Polypterus > Polypterus bichir. The sequence continues at coordinate 20,340,516 of JANRMT010027041.1, read as the reverse complement.
TCAGACTCCACGTGATCAACTGCCCTGCAGAACTCTGCAAAGAATAAAGAGTTTCAGTGTGCCAGATGACTTGTATACCCAGAATGTTGCTTAGAAACAGGAGGAAGAAACTGTGAGATCTGACAGCTTCTGTGTGATTATGAGGTATCTGTCATTCAACAGAATCCTATGATGACTCAAAGAAAAAAAAGAAAATGGCGATAACATCCCCGGCAGTTACCACACCTATTAAGAAAGTACTAAAAGATTAGGAGCGATAGAGAAGATAGATAGAGGTTTGCTTAGATTAAAAAGGCTGAAATCAAGCAAATTGCCTGGGCCAGATAACATTTATCCTACAGTGCTTAAGAAGGTTAGTGATTACATTTATATACCCCTGACATATACATTAAAACCACTGACCGGTGAATAACAATGATTATGCTGTTAACAAGAACAGCCTGCTTTGGTGCAAATGAAAGTGACAACAGGTGCACTGGAAAGGCAACAACAAGACAGATCCCCAAAAAAGGAATGATGGCCACAGTCAATTACTCTCTCATCATCCTTCCTGACTGACAACTCTTCTCTAGTTTTTCATTTTGCTAGTGTCCTTGTCATTACTGGTAGCATGAGGTGGTGCCTGCAGCTGTAGCTCCTCCAGGATGGCACATCTATACATGCTGCTGCAAGAAGGTTTGCTGTCTCTCCCAGCACAGTCTCAAGATCATGGAGGAGATAGCAGGGGAGGGGTCATTACGCAAGGGCAGCTAGACAGCATAATGCACCCTGCAAAACCTATTTGGGATGGTTTCAGGAGCATGACAAACAGTTCAAGGTGTTGACTTGGCATCCAGATTCCTGAGATCTCAATCCAAATGAATATCTGTGGGATGTGCTGCAAAAACAAGTCCAATCCATGGAGGCCCCACCTCATGACTTACAGGGTTTAAAGGATCTGCTGCACAACCTTGGTGTCAGATGTCTTGTGGAGCCATTGCCTAGATGGATCAGAGTTGTTTTGGTGGCACCTTCATAATATTAGGCTGATGGTTTTAATGTTGTGGTTGATCAGGCATACTTCAAACAGTATTGCACAATGGAGAAAAATTTGCCCCATTATATAAAATGGCTGATCGGGTTTATCCAAGTAATTATAGGCCAGAAAGCTTAACTATAATCACAGGGAAATTAATATAAATAATTATACGTTTGAGCATCTCATGACAAGAACTGATGTGAAATAGTCACCATGGGTTTAGACAGGGGAGACTGTGCTTCACTATTATTATATGAGGAATGAACACAAACTTAGGATCAGACAGGTGCATATATGAGGGGGAGACCCAAAAATTTCCAGAATTGAAAAAAAAAGATGTTATTACACAACTTATAGCAATTCCCCTTTAGTTGCTATCAAAATACTCCCCTTGTGATGCAATATACTTGTCCCGGTACTTCTCCCATTCCTGGAAGCATTTCCTATACTCATCTTTTGTTACCGTGTGTTGAGTCTCCAGCAATTTTTTTTCCTGGATTTCTTCCACGGTAGCAAATCGTCTTCCCGTCAGTCTCAATTTTAATTTTGTGAACATAAATAATTAGACGTCAAGCAAAATGACACCTTTTATTGGCTAACTAAAAAGATTATAATATGCAAGCTTTCGAGGAAAGTCAGGCCCCTTCTTCATCTTGCTTGAACATTCCGGTTCATTTTGCGACTTCTCTCATCATGCTAAGAATCATAGTTCGCTTGCAGGAGCGATATATTCGCACTAATCCAAGACAGAGGCTGCAGGGGGAAGCGTAATGCCAGGAGTGGGGAGCTGGGCAGGGCCCCCCTCACTCACACGCCAGCCTCCGTTTGAGTCGATCTACCTCTGCATTTTGGAGTGTACCTTGCCTCTGCTTAGCTAGCGATACCTGTTTGTTTATTGATTTTTAAAGTTTGTCATTTTTTACTACTATTTGGGTAGAGCCAAGAGGGACAGCTAGTTTTAACATAAATAATCTTGCTAATGCAATTAACAAACTACGCAAGTGACCATTGAGTTCTTGGTCACCTCACTGACCAAGGTTCTTCTTTGTGGTAACTCAGTTTGACTGGATGGGTAACTCAAAGACAAGTCCTGGTGGTTTCATACTTTTTCCATTTCACAATTATTGAGGCTGCTGTGCTCCTAGGAACACTGGAAGCTTTTATTCCATTGCCCTGAGTGTTTCTTGCACTTCTGTTCAGACATGCACTATGAATTGTGGGACCTTTTATACACAGGTGTGTGCCTTTCATCATTGCTGCTTGTGTTCCCTGCTGTTACATCATGGGTGACATTAGGAACTGGTTAATATTTCTCACATTATGTGTACATGTGTATGTGTGTTTGCCATGATGGAATGGTATCCTGTCCAGCCAGTGACCACAAGGGGGTGCCACTGAACTTCCTTCCACTCATCAGACACAATGTCACTCAGCGCAATTCTGGGTTCAAATAAAAGGCCTTTATTTTCCACCAATAATTTTCAAAACAAGCACCAACCAAAATACTGAAAAACAGATTCTCTTCCTCCTTCTGAGGTGAGGTGGAGTGACTCTTTTTATCTCAGACCCAGGTGTACTTCCAGGACTAGGACATGGTCCATTGGACGTATTTCTGGGTCAGATGGAAGTCCCACAAAGTTGGGATTGTAAACCCCTGCAGGAACCCCCTGGTGGCACCTATGGGATTCAACAGGCCTGTACTCTGGGACTCCAGTTCCCAGCATGCCCTGCGTTATCCCAAAATATACCAAAGTCCAGGGATACTAAAATCGAGTATATTGGAGGAGAAAATATTCACCAGATAACATCTATTGCGGTCTTTCCATTACACTGGCCTCCCGAGCAGGTAAGAATGAATCCCTGCTCAACCCTGGCTGAGATGCCAGTCCATGTGTGCCATCCATTACAAGGCATTGTTCCTGCCTTGCTTCCTACGTTTGCTATGATGGACTCCAGCTGTCCTGCAACTCTGTCCAGGAAAAATGGGTTAAGAAAATGGATGGATGGCTTGTGTGTTAGAAAAAAAAATGTCATTTAGAAATAGAGTACTGGTTTGGAGACTGAGGCTTATTTTTGTGCACATCTGACTAAAACTGCAGAATGGTTCTCCAAAGCTGAAGAATTCATTTTTGATTGTGTTTTTTTTTGTTTTTTCTCCCGCTTTGAGACCTTGGCTTATGGATTTTGGCATTTACTTAGTTGTAGGAGAAGGAATTATTAGCCTTAAAAGTCAATTGGCAAAATTGTCTATGAAAAGTAGTTATTATTTTCTGGAGTGTTAAACCATGACAGATTTGCAAAATGATCGAGCTTGGAAGAAAATAAAAAAGTTACATGGTAAATACATTACATCTACTCACTAAGATAACTGACAATAAATGATCAAAAAAAAACCGGATCTTATTGAATTTATTTTGAAAAACGCAATGTCACAAATCAACAGGGAAGGTCATGGTGGAATCAGAAATAGGAATTCCTACCCAAAAAGCTAACAGCCACTGTGTTATTTGTGGTTCAATCTGTCAGCAACCTAAAAGCAAAATGGCCAGGTTGGCTGCATAAGACCAGAGCAGATCTGAACAAGTGTATTATCGCTGTATTTCTCTCTACTTATCCTTTACCTAGGGGTAAGTGTAATCATCAGGTTCGTTACCGGGTTGGTCTACTGTCACACCTTAAGATTAACACACACATACATAGATATGTGCATACATACAAAAGTACCGTATGAAAGATGTATACACATTGTTACACATAAGCGATTATGGGGCTGCCAACGGGCTTGACAGAGCAGGGAATGTCTCAGGATGGGACTACAAGACAGCACATTAACACCTTTCTCTCTTTCTCACCAGGAAACACGAAAATACGAGGTCTGACAAAACATAAATGGATGCACCGAAGACGACTCACCGACAACGCATTTCTTGCGACAGCATGTATAGATATGCCATCCTGGAAGAGCTGGGCTACAGCTGCAGGTGCCACCTCATGCTATCAGTAATGACAAGGACATAACTCATCAGCTTACAGTCTCTCCATGATGACTTAATTTTCGGTCCTTCGATGATGTCCTCTCTTCCGGATTCCTACGGTGATGTCACCTTTGTCCCGCCTTGCCTCCGTCACCCTCATTTCCCCTATGACTGTAATTCATCTATTCCCACTCCATAAAACCTCCCTCCGGCAACTGTTCATTGTCTGACGTGTACTTTGTATGCCTATGATCGGTACCTCAGTGCTAATTCTTTGCCTGAGCAGTATACACTATATGGGGACGGTTTCCCCAACTCTTAATCGATTTCTCTGTGTCTTTTATACTTCACAACATGCACGTTATTCTCTAGCACTTTACACCTCACAAGTACTTTATGAATAACACATGCACAGTCCGCTTTCCCTAGTACTCCAAGAGACTTAGGCTTGAACAAAGTGCAATGTCTTAGATATATCTCAGACCTAAATATTACCTTTGGTCTCCAAGAATATATGCGGGCGTACAAAGGCTCAACATCCCTGACTATAGACCATTTATCAACCAGTGAATGTTTTACTTTAATGCACTGTTCGTTACTGGACAGAGCTCTTCATCCACAAACTCGATAAACCTTGCAGCTTGGATCATATGGCACTTCCGCAATTGCTCCAGGTGCTCAAAGAAATTTACCTTATTACTTCAATCACTCTAAATATAAAGACAAAATATAGAAAGTTAAAAGCAGTGTACTATTTATTACACAAATAATAATACCAGTAGAGAAAAGCATAAAAAAGAGGATAGCAAAGTCTGGATATATGTATAGTCTTTAGATAAAGCTTATGAAAAGTTAAAAGATGACAAGGATGAATGTCGCAGGTGGCTTGTGATCTAGCATTCGTAGTTGTTCATTAGATGCTTTGCTGACAATCAGATGGAACTGGCGGCACATTGCTGGTGCCCTCTTCTGACGTTGCTCTATTCTCTTCTATGACTCTTCAGATGAGGCATATTTGTTATAAAACTCTCCCAGGGTTGTTTCGCAAGATGTGATTGCTACGTGCACCTGATTAGCTGACTGTCAATATGATGAATGAATTTGCTCAACCTCTTTCATTAGTTTGAGCACGTCCATTTTCCCAAACAATAAAGGTTTAGATGTTGCTTAGTACCTACTAATATGTCTTCGTTTCCCAGACTGTAAACCCATTTAGCAACTTGTTTTCCCAGATGCCCATTCTTTCTCAGGTTATAAAGTAATTGATAGGATGAGGTATCGTCATGTCTTCCTCTTTTTGTTTGACCAAGTCAAGTCAAGTTAGGGAGCATGCACTGGTACAGTTTGTTGCCGCACCTACCACATGACAAAGCAGCTTGGGATCCCGGTTGGCAACCCCCCAAGGCAGACACGCGGTCCAGTCGCACCCTCCAGAAATGACCCTCTATCTGCCGCAGCCAGGTGTTATGTGAGCGACCCCTTGGCTTGGTCCAGCCACTTGGGTCCCCAACAATGAGGAGCTTACGAGCTGGATCTCCCTCAGGGAAAGGCGCCACATGACCATAGTGCCATAACTGACACTCCCTCAAAATGCAGGTAATGTGCTTCATTCAGTACTCCATGAGCAACCGCTCATTCGACACAAAGTAAAACCAACGGTACCCAAGGATTCTCAGAAGAGACACAGTACCAAAGGAGTCCAGCCTTCATCTTAGGTCACTGGATATCGTCCATGATTCGCAAACATATAGCAAGACAGGAAGCACCAGGACTCTAAAGACTTGGACCTTCATCCTTTTGCATAGATATCGGGAGCGCCACACACCCCTTCTCAGCGACCTCATGACCCCCCATGCTCTCCCAATCCGTCTACTGACTTCATAGGAAGAGTCACCAGAGACATGAATGTCGCTGCCAAGGTAAGTAAATCTCTTGACAAGGTCGATACTCTCTCTGCAGATAGACGCACTGCTGATGGCTGTGCCCAAGAGGTCATTAAAGGCCTGGATGTTGTTTTTTATCAGGACACTCGCAAGTTCAGACATTCAGACTCCTCACTCAGTCTCTCAAGTGCCCCGATCAGAGCATTATTTGACTCCGTGAAGATCACAGCATTGTCAGCAAAGTCAAGATCCGTGAATCTTTCTTCACCAACAGATTCCCCATAGCCGCTGTACCCCACGACCTCGCCCAACACCCAGTCCATACAAGCATTGAACAGAGTAGGAGCAAAAACACTCCCCTGACGATCCACAGAATCAATTGGGAAAAACACAGAGGTCCTGTCTCCACTCTGCACAGCACTCACAGTCCAGTGTACAGGCCAGCCATGATATCCAGCAACCTCGAGGGGATCCCACGAACACTCAGGATGTCCCACAGGGCAGCTCGATCAACTGAGTCGAACACTTTATGAAAATCGACAAAGGCTGCAAAGAAACTCTTCCGATATTCGTGTTTGCACTCCATGAGAACCCTCAGTGCCAGGATGAGGTCAATGGTTGACTTCTTATGCATAAAACCAGACTGTTCCGGTCGCTGGTAGGTGAGCAAGTGATCACGGATCCTATTGAAGACGACCCTAGCAAGGACCTTACCCGGCACAGACAGCAGTGTTATCCCTCTGCAGTTGCCGCAATCCAGGCAATCACCCTTCCCTTTCCAGATAGGGACGACAAGTCCCGTTTTACAGTCAGTTGGGATGATGCCAGTCTCCCAAATGGAAGCTAAGATTGCTTGCAATGCCAGGAGGACAGCCTTACCACCAGCCTGGAGATGTTCACCCCGGATACCACAGATCCCTGCAGCCTTTCCTCCCCTCAGCTGGTTCATCACCTGTGCAATCTCAGTGAGACTGGGTGGTTCAGAGCTAACTGGAGGATCAGCCTCAAGAACCGTTTATTGTTTGAACAGCTGTTTTAAAAGTGAAGTACAATTCGGGAAGTGGATATGCTCTGATGTGTCCTGTATTGAAGTTCATCTAGTGTTGTCCTGAGCAAAATATATAGAAAATATAGACAAAAATCTGCAACAAACAGCATGCTGGACAGACCGAAACACGAAGGGTAGTAAGCTCCAAAGTTTACCATTTTTTAGAATGCCAGCTCAGTTTAGCGTGTGATGTTAACTTTTCTTTGTTGTAAACAATGCCTGATTTGCCCGGTGTAGCTACACAGATCAGCCACAACCATTAAAACCACTGGCAGGTGATGTGAATAGCATCAATTGTCTCATTACAATGGCACCAATCAAGGGGTGGGATATATTAGACAGCAAGTGAACAGTCCGTTCATGAAGTTGATGCGTTGAAGCAGGAAGAATGTCCAAGAGCAAGGATCTAAGCGACTTTGAGAAGGGCCGAATTGTGATTACTAGACTGGACCAGAGAATCTTCAAAATGGCAGGTCTTGTGGGATATTCCTGGTATGCAGTGGTTACTACCTACTAAAATTAGTCCAAGGAAGGACAACTGGTGAACCGGCGATAGGGTCATGGGTGACTAACCACGGATGGATTCATGGGAGCCAAAACTCATTGATGCGCATGGAGAGAGGAGGTTTGCCCAAAGAGCTACTGTAGGAAAAATTGCTTCAACACTTTGCTGGCCTTAATGCTGGCCATGACACATACAGTAGCTTGCTGTATAGCGCCAGACCACTCAAGAATGCTAATGCTGACCCTAGTCCACCACTGAAAGCACCTATGACGGCTGTCAGAACTGGACCATGGAGCAATGGAAGGTGTAGGGCTGGTCTGATAAATCATTTTCTTAAGATTATATGGATGGCCCGGTGCATGAGCATTATTTACCTGTAAGAAGAAATGGTTGCAGGATGCACTATGGGGAAAAAAGCCGATGGAGGTGGAGTGATGCTCTGGTCAGTGATCTGCTGGGAAACCTTGGGTCCTGGCATTCATGTTATTACATTTTTGACATGTACCACCTACCTGAAGATTGCAGCAAACCACCTACTCCCTTCTTTCAACAGGACAATGTGACCTGCCCTGCAAAAAATTGCTCAGGAATAACCGGAAGAACAGAACAAAGAATTGAAGGTGTCAACTTGGCCTCCAGCTTCTCGCAGTCTGAGATGTGCTGTAAAAGTCCAACTTGTGGAGGCCCCACCTTGCAACCTACAGAACATACTGTACAGAGACTTGAAGGATCTTCTGCCTGTGTTGCACAGCCCATGCCTCAATAGGTCAGAGCAGTTCTGACAGCCCGGTTTTGGGCCTAAACAATATTAGGCAGGTGCATAATGTTTTGGCTTATTGAATATGACAAAAGACTGATTCAAACATTGCAGTTATTCCGTCTTCCTGAAACATCAGATCTGCTGGTCCAGGACGGTCTTTCACCTTCAACCTCATAGGTGGTGCAGTGGTAGTGCTGCTGCTTTGCAGTAAGGAGACTGTGGAAGATTGAGGGTTCGCTTCCCAGTTCCTCCCTGTGTGGATAGTGCTTTGAGTACCAAGAAAAGTGCTATATAAATGTAATGAATTATTATTATTTAACAAATCAACTTTGAAGATCACCCTTTTGGCATCACAGAAAATCATGCTAAGTCTGCTTGGATAAAAAAAATAAATGACCCTTTTTCACTCTCATGTGCGCGCACACACACAAATACTCAGATCCTCTTATCTTGCATATCAAAGAAAAATCTGACACAATTTATTCTTACAATATAGCCAAACTTTAATTTTAAATATGAGAAATCATTTGCCTACAAACAAAGTCCCTCATTTATGATACCAGAGGTTTAATTTAAAGTTCACAACAAAGGAAGGGTGCTCCATGCATGGAGTTGCCATGTTACTCCCCATGCCCTCTGGTTTCATGCCACAGTCCAAAAAGACAAAAAGGTTAAGTGGACTGACGATACAAAATTAGCCCCCCATTGTGTGTGTGCGTGTCTGAATGTGTTCCCTTGTGACGGGTTTCCACCCTGTTCCAAGCACTGCTCCTGCCTTGTTCTCCATCTTCCCCAGCTCTGGAAAAACGGGATTAGAAAATGAATAGATGGATGTTTTAAGGTGAATGATTTTCCTGGAACTACAGAGATACTATCCAATGATATGAGATCCACAGTATGGCACACATGACATTATGTGTGGCAACAACGGCCATGGAATTGGAAACCTCCTCCAGTGCGCCAGACCACTGTAAGTAACAAACAAAAGAGCAATAGCCAACAAAATGTTAAAACTGATTTGGGGGGGAAAAAAGCATTACATAGTACAGGTTGAAGAAATCAACAAGTATCTTATCCTTTTCCAGACAATATTCTTAAATGAAGCCCATTATGATGGGCTTGAAGCAGTGTATCTAGTTGATACCAATACCAAAACAAATATTAATGACTCAAATGCAAAGCTTTTATTATAACCAATCAAATATTTACTTAAGACAACTTTATCTAGCATTAAGGACAGGAATTACTCTTGGCACTATATATTGAAACTAAATCATGAAAAAGCTCATCAACAGACATTTTTAGTGGCCACCCCTGAGTCTCAAGACCAGGTGCAGAGTGGACTCCTTCTGGATGTTGTAGTCGGACAAGGTGCGTCCATCCTCCAGTTGCTTGCCCGCAAAGATCAGTCTCTGCTGGTCCGGTGGAATGCCTTCTTTGTCCTGGATTTTAGCCTTCACATTCTCAATGGTGTCGCTAGTTTCAACTTCAAGGGTGATGGTTTTGCCAGTCAGGGTTTTTACAAAGATCTGCATGCCACCCCTGAGTCTCAGGACCAGGTGAAGAGTTGACTCCTTCTGGATGTTGTAATCAGAAAGGGTGCGGCCATCTTCCAGCTGCTTTCCTGCAAAGATCAGCCTCTGTTGATCAGGAGGAATGCCTTCCTTATCTTGAATTTTGGCCTTTACGTTTTCAATGGTGTCGCTGGTCTCAACCTCAAGGGTTATGGTCTTGCCAGTAAGGGTTTTCACAAAGATCTGCATGCCACCCCGGAGTCTCAGCACCAGGTGAAGGGTAGATTCTTTCTGAATGTTGTAGTCAGACAGGGTTCGTCCATCTTCTAGCTGCTTGCCGGCAAAGATCAACCTCTGCTGGTCAGGTGGAATGCCTTCTTTGTCCTGGATTTTGGCCTTCACATTCTCAATAGTATCACTAGCCTCAACCTCAAGGGTGATGGTTTTGCCAGTCAGAGTTTTCACAAAGATCTGCATGATTTAACCTGAAATATAAGACATTTACAATAAGATAACAAAGAACGGATCTAAAATTTACCACAATCAATAAATACATTTTTCCAACTGTTTTTTACTTCATAAATCTAATTCTGGGTTTTCGAGCCTAATCTCAAAATAGCTAAATGTAAAGTAATTCAGGAATGTCAAATATGCATGGTTCTGAAATACGTAGGTTTTACCCAAGAAATGGAGTATAGGCAAATATTTATGCAAGCAACCTTATATTTTGACAAAAAAATAAAAACTTTTAATGTATCATTTGTTATGGTAGTGGAAGCTAGGTTAAGGAGGGAGGTGATGATTAGTGAGCAGCAGTATGGTGTCATGACAGGAAAGAGCACCACAGATGTGATGTTTGCTCTGAGGGTGTTGATGGAGAAGTACAGAAGGAGTTGCATTGTGTCTTTGTGGATCTGGGGAAAGCATATGACAGGGTGCCTCGAGAGGAGCTGTGGTATTGTATGAGGAAGTCGGGAGAAGAAGAGAAGTATGTAAGAGTTGTGCAGGATATGTGATGAGTTCAAAGTAGAGGAGGGATTATATCAGGGATTGGCTCTTTGCCCTTTCTTATTTGCAATGGTGATGGACAACTTGATAGACGGGATTAGACAGGAGTCTCCCATGGACTTTGATGTTTGCGGATATTGTGATCTGTAACAAGAACCAGGTTGAGGAAACCCTGGAAAGGTGTAGACATGCTCTGGAGAGGAGAGGAATGAAGGTCAATAGGAACAAGACAGAATACATGTGTGTGAATGAGAGGGAGGTCAGTGGAATGGTGAGGATGCAAGAAGTAGAGTTGGCGAAGGTGGATGAGTTTAAATACTTGGGATCAACAGTACAGAGTAATGGGGATTGTGGAAGAGAAGGTGAAGAAGAGAGTGCAGGCAGGGTGGAATGGGTGGAGAAGAGTGTCAGGAGTTATGAGTGTCAGGAGTAATTTGTGACAGTTGGGTATCAGCAAAAGAGTGAAAGGGAAGGTCTACAGGACGGTAGTGAAACCAACTATGCTATATGGGTTGGAGACGGTGGCACTGACCGTAAAACATAGACAGAGCTGGAGGTTGCAGGGTTGAAGATGTTAAGATTTGCATTGGGTGTAACGAAGATGGACAGGATTACAAAGTCAGACCAGCCCTTCCTAGGAACTCCACTAGAGTTAGGCTATTAGCCAATTATTTATTGTGACACCATTGTGCATGTGTTTATCTTTTTTTTTTTCAAAGTAAATAAGGTTTACCCTGTTGGCACCCCACTTGTTCTGCTTTACCACTTGCCCTGCTACAATGGCTATAACTAAGCAATCAAAAATGTAACTTATTTAGAATTAATACCAATATTATCCCTTTCGTTCAACTATAGCTAAGTCAATAAATCCAATCAGAATAGCTAAAAGTTATGTAAATTCAGGAATGGCAAATTTACACTATTATCTAATATGTAGTATTCATCGATAAGTACATTTTTAATTGAACACCATTACATTGTTGCAAATTAAAAACTTTTAATGTATTACATGTGAATTACTAGGTTAGAAGAATTATTTAAGCAATCAAAACATAAAAAGGATCTTGCGTTATATTTTCTGCTAAACAAGTTAAATACCTAAGCTGTGTTAACAGTTTTTAATGTTTCATAATAAACTGAAAATATAGCAAGATGAATTAATATTTACAGATATCTTAATATGCATTTTAAGATGTCTGAACATGCATATCTCAAAAACAAAAACAGATATTTGAAAATACATCTATTTTGGCATTTTAAGGTATCTCAGACTTCCTGATATCTTAAAATGATAGGCCATACATGTTGAGATTTCAGAAATGTATTCCAATGTATCTCATCTGCAATTCATTTTGAGATATATCAAATATATTTTGAGATATCTGAAATGCATTTTCAGATACGCATCAACTATCACAAAATAACGTCCTTTGAATTTTAAGGCATCTTAAATACATTTTCCGGAAATGTTACAAGTGAAATGTCCTTTAGTACTTCTAGAACACATGACACAATAATTTATATTACTCATTAGTAAATAAAATATACATTGGCTATTCAAGTAGAAGCATAACTGACCAAAGGTAGCAAATCTGCTGTTCATTTCATTTAATTTATATGAAAAACTTTTTACTTTATTCAGCACGCTATATAAAAGAAACTGAAGAAATAGCAACCTAAATCAGCCGAAAGGAGGATATGTCAGAGCACCAGGGATCTCCAAAGTGAAGCCTTGAAATACGATGCAACGGGTTCCTCTTCAACAGTTGCTCTTCACAGCCACGTCACGTACATGAATCTCCAGAAGGAAAATTGTGTTGTGACAGGGTGTGTATTCTGTTAAAAAAAGAAACAAATGCAGATTACTTAAAGACTGCAAATGAGATGAGACATCCTCGAAATCAAAGGCACATTTTTAGTAAGCAGCCATTTGAAGTGCAACATTAAAACAGGTACCTGACAAACGGCAAGGACAGATAAGCAGGTCAACAACACACTGTAAATAAAGCAAATATATCTGCAATAAGGAAAAATAGGTTAATAAAATCCTTTACATATTTTAAACAGGAATTAAAGCAAGTTAAATACTGTATAGTAGGTGTGTAACTAACAAAAGGAGTAGCCATGCAAGCCCTCAGACACCGTTTGCCTGAGTTATTTCATATATACCAGTCAACTCTGTACATTGGAAAGGAGGATTATCAAATGTGCTAGTCAACTTTGTACATCATATAAATAAAATATCCATTTTCTATATATTATATAAAAATACTGTATATGCATGCATATTCTGTATGTGTTTATGTATATAAAATTACATTTAAACATATCTTCTTTATATATAATATACCACTTTCATCCATCCATCCAACCCGCTATATCCTAACTACAGGGTCACGGGGGTCTGCTGGAGCCAATCCCAGCCAACACATGGTGCAAGGCAGGAAACAAACCCTGAGCAGGGCACCAGCCCACACACACATTCGGGACAATTTAGGATCGCCAATACACCTAACCTGCATGTCTTTGGACTGTGGGAGGAAATAGGAGCACCAGGAGGAAACCCACACAGACACGGGGAGAACACGCAAACTCCACGCACGGAGGACCTGGGAGGCGAACCCGGGTCTCCTAACTGCGAGGCAGCAGCGCTACCCACTGCGCCAGCGTGCCACCCGGGGTTTGTTTCCTGCCTTGCGCCCTGTGTTGGCTGGGATTGGCTCCAACACACCACCATGACCCTGTAGTTAGGATATAGCGGGTTGGATAATGGATGGATGGATTTTGTACATAACTTAAATAAAATGTTTGCTTTTACTGTAATATATACATGCACTGTATGCAAATGCAAATTTACATTTAAATTAACAATGCTGTTACCTTCTTTATACATAATAAACCATTTTCCCATGTACTATATAGAGAACTATATACAAGATTATGTACAATTATGTACTAGCCAGCTTTTTACATAATGAAATATTCATATCAACTGTTGTATATGCATATATGCAAGTGCTGTATTTGCATGCATATACTGTATGTGTTTATATATATAGTTACAATTAAACATACAATGCTGTTATTTTCTTTATACACAATACAGTATACCATTTCCACATATACTATATAGAGTACTAAATATAAACACTGTACATGTATATGTTTACATATATATAATATATATGAAGTTACATTTAAACATACAATGATGTTATCTTCTTTATACACAATACAGTATACCATTTTCAGATGTACACTATAGAGTACAATATGTAAATACTGTATATGTGTATGTATTTATGTATGTAAAATTACAACCCTGTTATCTTCAGCAAATGCATATTGGCATAATGGGGCCAAAAGACAATATATGTAGGTTTGATGGAGGGATCTGAAATGAGAAACCTACATGAGAACTACACTATATTAAAATATTTTTTGAGATAGAAAATCACATTATAATAATTAAATAGTCTCATTAATGCAACATTTTAAAAATTATTATTTAAAAATGACATTATTTAAAAGTTTTTTCAACCATTACAATATTTTTGCACATTCTCTCAGCATATATTATAAAATTATTCTTAAATACTCTCTAATACTCTTTAAAATACTCAACTGTATTCACATAGACTAAGTAGTGCCTAGTTTTGAGGATACTGCCTTTATTCAAAATAATAAACAGTAGTTTATTAAAACATTGGAAAAGCTGATAGGAGAATTTCATTTAATTGTAAACCACTCTGGGGTCGGTCCCAAGCCTGGTTAAATGGGGAGGGCCATAAAAAAAAAATCACCTGCATATTATAGCAACCCCATATTAAAATGGAAATGGCAGAGAAAAAAGAAGAAAAAGAAGAATGTCATTTAATAGGCCATGAACACATGAATCCCAAAAGATAAGCATATCAGTCTTTATGTAAAAATAGAATAATTTCCTATAGGATAGACAGACATGTAGACATACTGTAAAACAAGATAATGGAGTTTTGTCACCATTATGTCTATGTAATTCCATTTCCAATTTCATGAAAGCTTGATTTATGGCACATAACAATATACAGTGTATCAGTACATGATGGAATTTAGTATAAATATATAAAAATGTTGAATTTCTTGTCATTTTGTGCCTTTCAAGTTTAATTTATAAGTTTTGTATTAAGCTAAATTTAAATGTAATTAAAGATCAATTTTCATGCTTTAACTTTGATTATGAATGCAAGAAACAGATAGATGACTAGTTAAGACCGTTTCTCAACAAATTAAAAAAAAATCTCTATAAATATATCTACACTTCCATTTTTCTCTTACAGAAACAGTATACATAAGCAGATTGTAAAAATAAAGTAAAATAGAAGAAACAAATAAAGTTACATTCTGAATAGTTATATTTCCACAACTACCTTTTTAATTAATTCACCATACTACCAAATGGAAATGTTTTATTTGGCAAATACAACATGTTATAAAAAGTTGGAAGGAAAAAATGGAAAACATAAAGGTATACATTTACAAATAACCATATTTCAACAGCTAATTTGAGTTTCTATTCAAAATAAATATATAGTTTATATATATATATACTATATATATAAATATACAGTCTTCCTTTTGGGTGCTGTGCAAGCAGCAGCCTCTTACAGAAGCTCTATTTCTCACTGTTTCTGATTCTGTACATATTTACTAAGTTATTAGTCTTCATTCAGAATAGAATTGATCTGGATGCTGGCTAGACACTGATAGTAGTCACTAGAAATTGGAAAAATGGGATTTTGAATAGATCTTAAATGGCCAAATTTCTCCATGGGAAGAAATAAAGATTTATCTATAGATCTATCAATCTATCTATCTAGTCTTATATATAGATAGATAAATTATAATTATATATCAAATTATAATTATAGTTCTTCAC
>JANRMT010027041.1:20282725-20319809 GCA_026402145.1 Polypterus bichir lapradei | reverse complement strand
GATTTATGTCTTTCTTGGGTAGTCCTGAGAGGAGTGCGTTACAGTAATCTAGTCGACTGAAAACAAACGCGTGAACTAATTTCTCAGCATCTTTCAGTGATATAAGAGGTCTAACTTTACTTATGTTTCTTAAGTGAAAAAATGCTGTCCTAGTGATCTGATTAATATGCGATTTAAAATTCAGATTACAGTCAACAATTACCCCTAAGCTTTTTACCTCCGTCTTGACTTTTAATCCTAATGTATCCAGTTTATTTCTAATAGCCTCATTGTATCCATTATTGCTAATCACTAAGATTTCAGTTTTCTCTTTATTTAACTTGAGAAAGTTACTATTCATCCATTCTGAGATACAAGTCAGACATTGTGTTAGTGAATCAATAGAATCGGGGTCAGCAGGTGCTATTGATAAATACAGCTGTGTGTCATCAGGAATTAAATTAAAGGAATTAATAGATGTGTTGCCATTAGTTTGTGGGGTTCATCCATCCATCCATCCATTTTCCAACCTGCTATATTATAACACAGGGTCATGGGGGTCTGATGGAGCTAATCCCAGCCAACAAGGCACAAGGGAGGAACAAATCCCAGGCAGGGCACCAGCCCACCTTAGGGTGCACTAACACACACACACACCAAGCTCACACTAGGGACAATTTAGGATCACCAATGCACCTAACCTGCATGTCTTTGGACTGTGGGAGAAAACCTGAAGTACCCGGAGGAAACCCACAGAGACACGGGGAGAACATGCAGACTCCACACAGGGAGGACCTGGGAAGCAAACCCAGGCCTCCTTACTGCGAGGCAGCAGCGCTACACACTGCGCCACCATGCCATCTGGGGTTCACCTAAATATATCCTTTGGATGAAAATTGGTGCATAGTTTTCTCCATCAAGGTTGCCAATTATTGATTTATGGCTCTTTGTTCACTGAGCAGGTGCATCACAGAGACATATCTGGTTGTTACTTGTGATCAATCAGCCTTAACAAGTCCAGAAACTGCATTCTGAAGCGGCCCACTGGAGAGAAGCTTGACACTCTTGATAACATTAAGCATGTCTGGCAGCTGCTTATGTGCCAAAGCATAACAAGATGGGTAATGCCAATCTAGTCTTTCAGCCCTTTGTCCACATTTTGAACTTAAGATAATAATGTCTCTCTATTATATGAAAAAATCCTTCCTCGAGACTTTTTGTAAGAGAGATTTTTTCAAGTCCCACAAGACGAGACTTTTGCCTTGTGATTTTCTCAAGTCACGGCCTCCTCTCAGACATTTTCAAAGAAGACCACAGTCCTCTCAGCTCTCATTCGTGTGAATGCTTTTGTGAGACACACTTCCTGCTCCCTCAGCTCTTATAAATTTTAACGTTTTCCTCACTTTAAGTTCCCAATTAAGGAAGAGGTATTTTGTCCAAATCTTTTTGAAGAATTTCATCACGAAGGGTTATGAACAAAAAAAATGAGTACAAGGGCAATCCTAGCACTGAGAAACGAGGAAGTCAAATGAATTAACGCCAAATATGTGGATCAGTTACACAGCAGATTGGTTAAATATGTATCAATAGTCTGTGCTGAAACAGTTGGTGATGATCATGCAGAAGATGAAAACATCAATTTACAATATCCTGTAGAATATCTACAACCGTTAACACCATCTGGACCTCCACCGCACAAATTTCTGTAGAAAGAAGGATGTATCCAAGAAAGGTAATGTAGTACATCTTCCAAGGATAACATTAGACAACAAAGGAGATCTTGATATGCCATTTGTATTAAAATGTTAACAGTTTCCTGTTGGAATAGCTTTTGCTATGACAATTAACAAATCTCAGAGCCAAACATTTGAAAAAGTCATTTTATTTAATAGAGGGAAAGAAATGAAATTCAATCATGGGGAATTATATGTTGCGTTGATGCATATGTAACAATTCCCATGAAAACAAAAATCTGTTTAAATTGTACATCTGCATCCCCATATGCGAGCGGCAGAACCACAAAGAGGCTAGCGTGTAGCACAGGCCCGGGGGTTGGCAAGCAAAGCGAGCAGGGGGCAAAGCCACTTAGTTGTCATTAAAATCCTGCAAAATCAGATATCAGTAGGTGTGACAATTTTGTACTATAAAATAATGTTTACATGTGTTGTCCGAAGCAACCATTATAAGCCACCATTGATTCGCAATTATGTCATAAATTTTCCAATGAAGGGAATTTTTTGCTGTGACATAAAGAAGAAGAAAAGCACACTGAATTTCCTTCCACATGTTCTGGAGAAAACTGACAGGAAAGGAACAAAGCATTGCCTACACTAAACCATAAGCACACCTATTTTGATTCTGAGAACTATTCATTGTAATTAGGAAATCCAGCTGATGGATTGTGACATTTGTATACTGATACGTAATAACCTTTGTGCAGGATACGTTTTTAACTGTTATAAATTTCTCTCCTTAAATCCTGTAGGAGGTTCAGAGCAGCATCTCATACACACACAGACTCCGTGTAGGAGGACCAGCTCAGATAAGCTGTACACAAATTAATGTCACCTTCATGGTGCAGGCACTAGAAATGTTATAACCAGTTAGAGAATGTAACCCATCTTGACCACATGAATTTAAAGATCAGAAATAAAAGTTATGTGTGTTTTTCTATTGGAAAGAAAAAGTTCAACTAATCTATCGAAATGTTATGCTTTGTGTTGTTTGTTATTATCCTTTGTCTATTTATATTGTGATAAGGTGCTATATCGGCACCGACCTGACACAGACTGACAACGGAGGCACACATAAAAAATGAAAGAAAGATTTATTTTTCTTCAGCTGGGGGCCACGTTTTTCCCCGTGTCCCTCAGCCCTAACTCTTATTCATGTCCTCCACTCCTCCTGGCATCTTTGTCTCCCTCCTCCTGACTCTGGCTCAAGAGTGGTGGACGCTGGCTCCTTTTATAGTCGACCCGGAAGTGCTGCAGGTGCTTGATCACCTGTTTCCGGTTGCACTTCCGGGTGTGGCTGAAGTACCGCCCAGACGGGCTCAGGAAGCCTTGCAGCACCCCCTGGTGGCCACCCTGAGTTCCAACAGGGCTGTGGAGAACTCCATCTCCCATGGAGCCCTGCAGGAATCTGAGGCACCACTGCCACCCAGGGGGGCTGCCATCTAGCGACCCGGGGGAGGTATTGTGCAGCCCAAGTCTGTTCCCCTGGATTATGTACAGAAGGGGGCGTCCTGGTCGGCCATTGGCCCCCACCGTCCATCACAATAGATATATATATAGTGAACACTACAGGGCGCTGCAACACCCCAAACACTAGACACAATTACATTGATGCAAGTCCCAGTAAACCAAAAAGGTTTATTTTCACAAATACATTTCCAAATGGCTTCAACAGTGGCATAAACACAACACAATTCCTCTTCTCTGTCTCTTTCTCTCTTTCTTCTCCTCCATGCCTCCCAGACAAGCTTTGTTCAACTTCTACATCTGACTCCAACTCACCTGGATGAGGTTCAACGCTTTCTTTAATCATGGACCTGGGTATACTTCTGATACTAGCCCACTGGAAGCACTTCTGGGTCAAATGGCTGCCCCACAAAGTATTGATTATTATTCCTGGTAGCTCCCCCTGGAGGCCCCCATGAAACCCATCAAGGCTTCCCCACAGAACTACAGATTCCAGCATGCCCTGTTGGTGATCCGTGTGGGAATCCTTGCCAGGGATGCTGCCCTCTAGCATATCAGGGGCACCACTGGTCTAAATAGATCATCCTGTCTCTCCGTTACATTGGCTTCCCGGCCAGGTAAGGAACTTTGGTCCAGCCTGCATTTGTTCTTGGCCATTCAGTACGACTGCCTCCTGGCCAGGTAATGAATCATGCATCAACCTGGTCAGGACACCAGCCCATGCCTGCCGTCTGTCACTCTATATATAGTCATAGACATGCGATTGGGAGACAACTTGAGGGTTCATCCAGTTGTAATTAACACCCCAGGCCGAGGATTGGCACTGTTACCTAATGCTTCTCCTCCTTTTGTTCCTACAAATTGGACAACCACCAGTCCCTGTGATGCCACTTCCCTGTTGTCGTCTCCTGGCCCCACCCTTTCCAGTCTGGTTTCCTCTTAACAGGCAGTGCCGCCATCTTTGCCTCAGTCAACAATCTGACTCCAATCTGAAAAAAACATTTGGACCTTGTGCCTCCTTTCCATGATTTTTGCCATGAAATACACAGGGTTTGCCTTCAAGGTGCCCTAACTCTTTCTAACTGTCCTTGTTTTTATTACAGTTTATACACACCAGCTGTGCTATCCATCTAAGATGAGTTGAAATCTAAATCAACTTGGACCTCAGCAGTGGATGACCTCTTCTGAAGTACATGTGGTATGGCTGCTGGCTATTGTGCCTTTCACATCTATCTATTTATCTATCTATCTATCTTATATTGCCTTTCATATCAATTTATCTATCTATTATATATACTGCATTATCTACTGTAAAGTATTTTGTAATACATCAACAACAACAACAACATTTATTTATATAGCACATTTTCATACAAAAAAATGTAGCTCAAAGTGCTTTACATAATGAAGAATAGAAAAATAAAAGACATAGTAAGAAATTAAAATAAGTCAACATTAATTAACATAGAATAAGAGTAAGGTCCGATGGCCAGGGTGGACAGAAAAAACAAAAAAAAAAACTCCAGATGGCTGGAGAAAAAAATAAAATCTGTAGGGATTCCAGACCATGAGACCACCCAGTCCCCTCTGGGCAATCTACCTAACATAAATGAAACAGTCCTCTTTGTATTTAGGGTTCTCACGGAAGGACTTGATGATGATGGTCACGTAGACTTCTGGCTTTTAGTCCATCAATGTTGGAGCATCATGATGCTATGAGTAGGTGGAGGTGGCGCAGGCCGGCACCACAAAGAAACCGGAAAAAGAAACAGAAGAGAGAGTAGGGGTCAGTACGGATTTTAGAGCCACCATGAATAGTTATTATGATGAATTAAACATACAGAGTATCAGGATTAAGTTAAAGTGAAGTTATGAAAAGGCCATGTTAAAGTAATATGTTTTCAGCAGTTTTTTAAAGTGCTCCACTGTATTAGCCTGGCAAATTCCTATTGGCAGGCTATTCCAGATTTTAGGTGCATAACAGCAGAAGGCCGCCTCACCACTTCTTTTAAGTTTAGCTTTTGGAATTGTAAGGAGACACTCATTTGAGGATCTAAGGTTACGATTTGGAATATAGGGTGTCAGACATTCCGATATATAAGATGAAGTGAGATTATTTAAGGCTTTATAAACCATAAGCAGAATTTTAAAGTCAATTCTGAATGACACAGGTAACCAGTGTAGTGACATTAAAACTGGAGAAATGTGTTCGGATTTTCTTTTCTTAGTTAGGATTCTAGCAGCTGCATTCTGCACTCGTTGCAAATGATTTATGTCTTTTTTGGGTGGTCCTGAGAAGAGTGCGTTGCAGTAATCTAGTCTACTGAAAACAAAAGCGTGAATTAATTTTTCACATGTGGTGAATTACATGTGGTAATAAAATGCATTGCATTTGTCATTCCACAGATAGTGCATAACAAACATTAGTAGTGCTTTCATGAATCCCTTACAAAATGGCATATAAAAGATATATAGTAATCAGATGGACACATAAATATTTGTTCTTTTTAAAATTTTTTTAATTTTATTGATTTTATTGAAATCGCACAACATTCCATACAAATAGATCAATTTTACAAAAATAGAATTGAAAACAAATCAACCCCCCACCATTGAGAAAGAGAGCATAGGCAGCAGAATAAAACTTAAACCTAGTAAAAATAAGTAAATAGATAAATTAATAAGTGAATATAGATGAATGGAGAAGAAAAAAAGGGAATAGGGAGAGAATCTGCTTTAAAAGCTTATTCTAAAATGTTATTGATTAGATCCTGCTAGGTTTTGAAAAATTTCTGCACAGATCCTCTAAGTGAGAATTTGATTTTTTCTAATTTCAAATAATATAAAACATCAGTTACCCACTGACTTAGAAGAGGAGAGTTAGGATGCTTCCAGTTGAGCAAGATAGGTCTGCGTGCCAATAGTGTAGTAAAGGCAATCACAATTTGTTTGTACTTCTCCACTTTAAGCCCATCTAGAAAAACACCAAAAACAGCTGTTAGTAGATTAGGAGGGCTTGTGACACCAAGGCCGTCTGAAAGGCATTTAAAAATGTTGGTCCAGAATGACGTTAATTTGGTGCAGGCCCAAAACATGTGACCCAGCAAGGCTGGAACTTGAGTGCAGCTTTCGCAGGTTGGATCTTGCCCTGGAAACATTTTGGACAATTTTAAGCGAGACAGATGTGCTCAATATATAATTTTGATTTGAATAATTGTATGCTTTGCACATATGGAGCTCGAATGAATTCTCTGCATTGCTACCTTCCACTCCTTTTCTGAGATATTGAGTGAGAGATCCTTTTCCCATTGTCCTCTTGGATGTTTGAAAGGAAGGGACTGTAAAATGGTTTTATATATTGCAGAGATGCTGTCTAAGTCCTTGAAACTGATCAATATTTTTTCCAGCATAGAGGGAGGTGGGAGATGAGGAAAAATGGGCAAGTTGTGTTTAACAAAGTTTCTATTTTGAAGACAGTGAAAGAAATGTGTGTTGCAGGAAAGTTAAATTTAGAATGTAATTGTGCGTAGGATGCAAAGACGTTGTCTATGTACAGATCTCTAAGTGATTTAATCCCAAATGTTTTACAGACATTAAAAACTGCATATGTTTGCGAGGGTTGAAAAAGGTGGTTCTCATGCAGAATTGCCACAGATAAAAGATTCTCCATCTTAAAATGCTTCCTACACTGGTTTCATATTCTGCATGAGCGAAGCACAATTGGGTTATTAGTATGTTGGTGATAATTTGCAATTTATTTGGACGCAAAGCAAGGAATATAAAGAAATACTGCAGGATTTTATTTCTATTGCAGACCAAGCCTGTATATGTTCATCTATTTGTGTCCAGGTTTTTATAGCTTGTATGTTTGCTGCCCAGTAGTAAAATTGAAAGTTAGGTAGAGCCATGCCACCTTCTGCCTTTGGCCTTTATAGGGTCGCTCTTTGGATTTGTGGATGTTTTGAATTCCATATAAATGAGGTTATGGTTGAATCTAATTTCTTAAAGAATGATTTATTGATGTATATTGGAATATTTTGAAATAAAAAGAGAAGCTTAGGGAGGATATTCATCTTAACAATATTAATTCTTCCAGCTAAAGTGAGATGAAGGGTTGACCATCTATGCAAGTCTTACTTAATTTTTTCCATACAGACAGCAAAATTTTGTTGATAAAGAGCCTTATTTTTACATGTAATATTTACCCCTAGGTATTTAAACTGATCTGCGATGATAAAAGGGAAGAAGTCCAATCTAATATTGTGTGCTTGAGAATTCACTGGAATGCGCACACTTTTAGTCAAATTAATTCTGAGGCCATAAATCTTTTGAAATTCTGTTAGTGCTTTTAGGACTGCAGGCGCAGTATTTTGTGGGTCTGATATATACAAAACCATATCATCTGCATATAGAGAAATTTGCTGTTCTAGTTGTTCTCTGATAATCCCCTTTATCTCATAAGCATTTCAACAATGAACTGCCAGTGACTCAATGGTGATTGCAAAAAGTAGTGGTGACAAGGGACATCTTTGTCTGGTATCACGTTCTAGTTTAAAGTAGTCTGAATAAATGTTGTTAATACAAACTGAAGCTTCTGGATTGGTATACAGTAGTTTGATCCATGCACAAATGTTCAGGCCAAACCCAACTTTCTCCAATGTGGTGAAAAGGTAGTTCCATTCAATCATATCAAATGCTTTTTCTGCATCCAAGGATAATAAAATCTCTGGGATGTTTAACTTTGCGGGTGAGTATATTACATTAAACAGGCCTCGAAGATTGGACGCTTAATATCGGCCTTTAATAAATCCAGTTTGATCTTGTGATATTACTGAAGACAGTACTTTCTCCATCCTTCTAGCTAGGACTTTGGAGAGTATCTTAACATCATTATTCAGAAGTGAAATTAGTCTGCACATTGCAATACGTCTTTATTTTGTTTAGAAATGACAGTGATTAATGCTTGATGAAAACTTTGAGGTAGAATTTTATTGCCTCTAGTTTCTGTGAATGTTGCTAATAGGAGGGGAGCTAGCTGAGCGGAGAACTTCTTATAAAATTCGGCAGGGTAGCCATCAGGGCCTGATGCTTTCCCACTCTGAAGTAACTTTATAGTATCTAATAATTCTGACAGTGTCAACGGTTTATCCAGTTCCTCTGCACTAAGAGTATCTATTTGTTGTATCTCTAATGCATCCAGAAATGCATTAGATTGTGTGTTGTCTTCTTTAAACTCAGTAGAATATAAGGATTTATAGTAGTCTCTAAATGTGTGCATTATATTTTTATGGTCAATGACTATGTCTCCATTTGTTTTGGTAATTGCTGGGATTGCATTGCGAATTTCTTGCTTGTGGATTTGTTGAGCTAAAAGCTTATTAGCTTTCTCTCCATGTTCATAGTAATGATATCTTGATTTAAAAATGAGTTGTTCAGTTTCTTTAGTTGTCAAGAGGTTGAGTTCTGAATGCAGAGCCTGCCTTTTCCTATGAAGAGCCTCACTTGGACACCTGGCATGTTCTTCATCTATTCTAGTAATTTCATTAGTTAGCTTTGATACCTTCTTGGTTTCCAATTTATTTCTGTGGGAAAGATATGATATAATCTGTACTGTTAAGAAGGCATTCAGGGTTTCCCAGAGTATTCCTGCAGATACCTCTGAGGATATATTTGTCTTTAGAAAAAAACTGATTTGTTTTGATATAAGTTCTGTGAAGTTCTCATCTGCTAATAAAAGTGGGTTAAGATGCCGTCTGCGAGATGAGTATGTGGGGCATAATGATTTTAGCGCCACAATCAGAGGGACATGTTCGGAAATAACAATAGCGTCGTACTTGCAAGATTTAATCGTAGGCAAGAAATGGTTATCTACAAAAAAAATAATCAACTTTTTTACTGGTGAGTAGAACGAATATGTTCTTGAATTTGGGTTTAGAAATCTCCAGGGGCCTGATAAGTTGTGGTCAGTTACAAATTGTGTAATTGTCTTAGCAGTGTTAGATGTCATCGCCCCTGTGACAGTAGACCTATCTAGGTCTGGATTTAAAACACAATTAAAATCCCCAGCCATTATAATTTTATGAGTGTTTACATTGGGAATGGATGCAAATACATTTTGGATGAATTCCCTATCATTCACATTGGGTGCATAAACATTTATCAAAATCACTTTACAGTTAAATAAATTACCCATAACAGTCCTGTATCTCCCTTCAGGGTCAGATACAACATCTGATACTACAAATGAGACTGTTCTATGTATGAGAATTCCCACACCTCTAGTTTTTTTAGTAAAGCTGGAATGGAACATTTGGCCAGTCCAGTCTTTTTCCAGCCGGAACTGATCTTTGATTAATAAGTGGGTCTCCTGTAAAAATGCTATTTTAGCATTTAGACTTGTTAGGTGAGAGAGTACTTTCTTTCTTTTTAATTCGTGAGTTGGGCCTTTAACATTCCAGCTCACAAAATTAACTGTCCCATCTTGGAGACATTGATTCTGAATTTTTGATGTGATTTTGTAGTCTTAACCAAACGTGAGGCAGCTATGACCTTAAATTTCCAATTCTCCCAGGGGTTATTGCCATGCAGTCCATTGTTTCATTGGTAATTATAATTATAAGGATTAAAAGGATAGATTAGAGATAGCTTGTTCACTTTCTCCCCTCTCTAGTCCCCCCCACCCCACTTTGCCTCCCCATGTGAGGCTGAACCCCACTTCACAAAGTCCCAGTCCTCTGACATACCTAGAGACAGAGCACATCCAAAACAAAAGCCCCCAGCAGTGGTGTATGTGAATTAAAATTGAAATATCTATTGCCAATACAGTCTAAATACTATAATCATAACAAAAAAAAAAAAAAAAAAGAAAAGAAAATCTTCAACATTCTTGAAATGTTAAGTTAGTAAGCCCAGGGAATGGTGTTAAATAATGTCCTGGATAAGCATAGTAAACCCTAGTGCAATAATAACAACAATAAACCAAGGATATGATGTTTAACAGTCTCCTTTAGAATAAAAAAAGTTTTACTAATTTCATTTCTTCCACACATACATACATAAACGTGTAAAATTGTAATTAAAAGAAAAACAGATAGTGACCGAGAAGGGAAAAGGATGTATAATTACAGTACCAGTTCTCATTGCAAGCAGATCAGACAGCCTTCTTTAAGATGCCATGTCAGAGTACGACTCACTGTCTTATTTCAGGAAACTGTTGGGATCAGCTTTCTTAACTCTTTATCTGCTTCCTCCCTACTGGTATATATGTAATGTTTGCCTTGAATCTCCACTTTCAGTTTGGCAGGATACAAGAGGCTGTATCTGATATCGGCTTTTCGTAAGCGCTGTTTAATATTATAAAAAGAGGCACGCTTAGCAGTTGTTTGAGGATGAGAAATCAGGGAAAATACGAATGAGGTTATTTTAAAATATAATCTCTTGTTTCTGTCTGAGAAGTGACATTACATTTAATTTAAATTGTAACTTATCAAAGCACACAATAAAAGTCCTAGGTTTAGAATTGTTCGATCCTCGTATGCGATAAGCTGCAGCTATCTCGGTGTCTGATTTAAAATCCTTGTCCTTTTATCAAGGTAGATAGGCTGATTTCTGTCTGTTCAACATTTTCTCTCTGATGGATGTATTCAGCGCTAATATTCACAGTGCCGTGTGTCCATCTGGTGGTTATGTCTCTGTTACATGTCAGTTAGTATGGGATTCGTAAAAGCAGTGCTAATATGTGTGATGCACCATCTGTTACATAACAGAGACATAGCAGCTGGATGGACACAAATATACAGAAGTGCACAAGCACACACACACATATATATATATATATATATATATATATATATACTAGCCATCCCCTGTGGCTTCGCCCGTGTATTAGTGAAACAGGACAGCAAGGTGGGCCCTGCCCAGCTCTCTACTCCTGACGTCACTCTTCCCCTTCCCCTCGGCCCGCAGCCTCAAACGGGTCTAAAAAACTATAAGAAATTTCATTCTTGGACCATGAAATTTTTAAAACCGTTTCTTAGTGAGCACCAATGGGCCAAGTGTAACCTACATTCCAAATTTCAAGTCCCAAGTCCTCATGGTTTGGGAGATTTTGTGATGAGTGAGTCAGTTGTATTTATCTTTTATATATATAGATATATGTACAGTGTATACAGTATATGCATATATCTATCCTCTATTATCATTATGTTATGAAAAAAATGCATTATTTGGTTTATTGCAGTAAGCATGTATGAGGTATTTGCTAGGGTCCTGGCTGGAAAGTGAAACAGAGATTGTGCATAATTCCCATAAGGCAGGGGTGGGCAAAGTCATTCCTGGAGGGCCGCAGTGGCCGCGGGTTTTTGTTCCAACCCAGTTGCTTAATTAGAAAACAATCCTTGCCAATAATTACATTTCATGGCTTGTTAGTGCTTTAACTCTGCTATTTCAAGTCATTCTCATATCCTAGATTTTTTTTCCATTCTAAGGATATCATCCAAATACTTTGAAGTGTAAAACGGATGGTAATTCTCAATCCTTCACTTTCTTTCTCTTCTCTTTCCTTCCAAGTATTTAATTAAACCAAATAGTGCACGATAAATACACACAGGTGTAAAGGGTAACAAACAAAATGGTTTCTTTTGTCATTTGCATCTTATTACTAATAAGGAGCAATTAAAAACCGAGAATGCAGTTTTTTAAGACTTAAATAAGCAATAAGGGTTCAAAATCTTAATGAGGGAAACAACTAAAATGAAGCAGAATGTTTCTAGAGCAATAAGTGCTTCTTATTAAGCAACTGGGTTGGAACAAAAACCTGCAGCCACTGCGGCCCTCCAGGAATGACTTTGCCCACCCCTGCCATAAGGCATTCATACATTATTTGTATGAAAATGTGCTATATAAATAAATGTTGTCGTTGTTGCTGTTTTAGTGCACCTGTTAGACTGAAACTATACAATCAAGAAGGGCTCTTTATTTGTTGAGCTCATGATTGCTGTGCTTTCCAATAACCACAAGATGTCACTATTTTCAAATCCCTGACATTTAGTGGGTTTTTTTTTGGCACAATCGGGAAGAAACCTCAAAAACTTCACAGGGTTTTGTTCACCCATCAGTAATATAAACCCAGAATCTCATTCTAGTAAAATTAGGTGAGTAGGATTGGCAAGCTAGTTGGGTTGAAAGGCCTGTTTTTGTCAAAGAAGTTCAGACGTTTAAATGGTGATATTTTCTAGTGTTATTACACTGGTTGCCCATTTTTCAAAACTGTACTGTAACTCAGTGGGGAAAACCACTCATCCCATCTTACTGGGCAATTGAATTATCTTGCATTAAAAATAATTTAGGGCACTTTAGCAAACTACTGGGGCAACATTTTCAGAGCTAAAACAAAGTAAAAATGCCTAATAGTGGGGGAGTCATGTGAGGGGCACTTGTATTAATTTTCTGTAATTGGAAGTTGGTTTACACAGAAGGAGAGTAAAGGGGGAAGCCCTAACAATATTGGAGCAGTCTGAGGATGTTAGAACAAGCCCTGCAGTGCAGTTCTCACACCACTCCTGTCCAGAGCTGGGATGGTAAGTATGGTGGTTATGGATATTTCTTTATTTTTTTTATGTTGGATGAGCATTGCTAGGAAACAATCTGTAACAATTTTGAGTTTATATGTTTCAATGTTCTAGTTTGCTTAGTTTACACTTTATTTGATGTACATCTGATAAAATTTGTATTTTTGTGCATATATGATATACAATATAAAGTGTTTGGAATATATTTTAAACTTCCAGTGCTTAGAGTCTCTACTCAGTGAAAAGTGTAATACAAAAATAAAATTGAAATGTATTTGTTAAAAAAAATTTACAAATCGAGAACTGGAATTGGAAAGACTTGCATTGGGTTTAGTGACACCCCATCTCAACATCTTTAAATGCTGCATTGAGCTCACACTAAAGTGCCCTAACCCTCGTGTTCTCTTCTGTTATAAGCTCGGTGACAACTGACTGGCAGGAGGAAGTGTGGTCAGACAAACGTGGAACGGTGGACGGTGTCAAAGGTGAGCGAGCCCGAGCTAGAAATAAAGTGAGTGATGCACCACCAGTAGCAGAAAATTCAAATACTGCAGACAATTGTTTTGTGTTAATAGTTTAAGAAAATGAATGACTAATCATACTATCTCTTAATCTTCATGATGTCACAGGGTGACTTTTTAGAATGGCCGCCTCACAGTATTTGGGCCTCATTCAAAGCTGTCACAGCACATCGGTTGGGTGCATTGTTTAATAATAAATAATAATTCTTTACATGTATATAACGCTTTTCTCACTACTTAAAGTGCTTCAGTGAGTACGGAGCCACTTCAACCAACACTCTGATGTGTAGCATCCACCTAAATGAAGCGATGGCAGCCATTTTTTTGCCAGGACACTCACCACACAATAGCTGTTAGATGGGAAAGTGGTGAGAGAGATAGCCAGTTAGAGACATGGGTGGCCAGAATAAATGGCCATGGAAGGAAATTTAGCCTGGACATCGGTATATGGTCATGGCCAAAAGTTATGAGAGAATGAGTGTTGGTTTTCACAAGGTTTGCTGCTTCAGTGTTTTTAGATCTTTTTTTGTCAGATGTTTCTATGGTATACTGAAATAGAATTACAACCAGTTCATAAGTTTCAAAGGCTGTTATTGACAGTGACATTAAGTTTATTTGAAGAGTCAACATTTGCTGTGTTGGCCCTTCTTTCTTTTTCAAGACCTCTGCAATTCACCCTGCCATGCTGCCAATCAACTTCTGGGCCAAATCCTGACTGATGGCAGCCCATTCTTGTAGAATCAGTGCTTGGAATTTGGCAGAATTGGTGGATTTGTGTTTGTCTACCCACCTCTTGAGGATTGATTGGGATTAAGGGATTAAGGTCTGGGGAGTTTCCTGGCCATGGACCCAAAATTTCGATGTTTTGTTCCCCGAGCCACATAGTTCTCACTTTTGCCTTGGCCCAGTGCTCCATCATTCTGGAAAAGGCATTGTTGATCACCAAACTGATCTTGGATGGTTGGGAGAAGTTTTGGTACCATTCTTTATTCGTGGCTTGGGATCAGGGGGCACCACCAGTGCAGAGCTTGCTCAGGAATGGCAGCCAGCAGGTGTGAGTGCATCTGCATGCACAGTGAGGCAGGTGAAGACCTTTGGAGGATGGACTGGTGGGTGTCAAGAAGAGCAGCAAAGAAGCCAAGAAAAACATCAGGGACAGACTGATATTCTGCAAAAAGTACAGGGATTGGACTGCGGAGGACTGCTGGGGGTAAAGTCATTTTCTCTCATGAATCCCCTTTCCGATTGTTTGGGGCATCCGGAAAAAAAGAGAAGAAAAGGTGAACGCGGTACCTATCAGTCCTGTGTCATGCCAACAGTAAAGCATCGTGAGACCATTCATGTGTGGGGTTGCTTCTCAGCCAAGGCAGTGGGCTCACTCACAATTTAGCCTAAGAACACAGCCATGAATAAAGAATGGGACCAAAACATCCTCCGAGAGCAACTACTCCGAACCATCCAAGAACAGTTTGCTGGCCCACAATGCCTTTTCCAACATGATGGAGCACTGGGCCATATGGCAAAGGTTAGAACTAAGTGGCTCGGGGAAAAAAACATCGAAATTTTGGGTCCATGGCCAGGAAACTCCCCAGACCTTAATCCCATGTTTGTTTTGGTCCCATTCTTTATGCCCCAAACGATCAGAAAGGGGATTCATGAGAAAAAATGACTTGACCCCAGCAGACCTCTGCAGTCCAATCCCCGTACTTTTTGCAGAATATCAGTCTGTCCCTGATGTTTTTCTTGGAGAGAAGTGGCTTCTTTGCTGCCCTTCTAGATACCAGGCCATCCTCCAAAAGTCTTTGCCTCATTGTGCATGCAGATGCACTCACACCTGCCTGCAGCCATTCTTGAGCAAGCTCTGCGCTGCTGGTGCCCCCTGATCCTGAGCCATGAATACAGAATGGGACCAAAACATCCTCCAAAAACATCTTCTCCTAACCATTCAAGAACAGTTTGGTGACCCACAATGTCTTTGCCAGCATGATGGAGCACTGGGCCATAAGGCAAAAGTGTGAACTATGTGGCTCGGGGAACAAAACATCGAAATTTTGGGTCCATGGCCAGGAGACTCCCCAGACCTTAATCCCATTGAGAACTTGTGGTTAGTCCTCAAGAGATGAGTGGACAAACAAAAACCCACTAATTCTGACAAATTACAAGCATTGATTATGCAAGAATGGGCAGCTGCCATCAGTCAGGATTTGGCCCAGAAGTTGATTGCCAGCCTGCCAGAGCGAATGGCAGAGGTCTTGAAAAAGAAAGAAAGGCCAACACTGCAAATGTTGACTCTTCAAATAAACTTAATGTCACTGTCAATAAAACTTTGAAACTTATGAAATGCTTGTAATTCTACTTCAGTATGCCATAGAAACATCTGACAGAAAGATCTGAAAACACTGAAGCAGCCAACTTTGTGAAAACCAATACATGTGTCATTCTCAAAACTCTTGGCCATGATTGTATTCTCTTCCCTTATGCTCAGGGATCTTTTATGACCACAGAGAGTCAAGACCTCAGTTTTACATCTAATCCAAAGGAAGACATTCCTTTTACAGCTCAGAGTCCCCATCACTACATTGGGGCATTGGGATCCATATTCCGAGCACAGGGTAAGCATCCCCTGCTAGCCTCACCGACATGTCTTCCAGCAGCAACTCAATGTTCTTCTAGATGGTCTCCCATCCAAGTACTTGCCGGGCCTGAACATGCTTGGCTTCAGGTGGATGACCTTTTCTGAAGTGCATGTGGTATAGTATGATTTGGTGGTACCTACTTCATGAATTTGCACAGATCCATTCTGGGAACACTCTTAAAAATAAAGGTGCCAAAGTGGTTCCTCAGAATATGTCAGGCAATTGTTTTGTGGCAACAGTTTTAGACAATGAATGAATTATCCTATGTATGTCTTAACCTTTATGATCTCACAGGACAACAGGTTCGAATGGCCACCTCACATAGTATGTGGGCCCAATTCAAAACTGTCACATCACAGTGATTGGGTACATGTTTCCATTCTGATTTGGGGTACCTGCTTCATGGATTTGCACAGATGCATTCTGGGTACACTCTTAAATTGGGTACATGTTTCCATTCTGATTTGGGGTACCTGCTTCATGGATTTGCAAAGATGCATTCTGGGTTCACTCTTAAAAGGAAAGGTGCCAAAGTGGTTACTCAGAGTGATAGCATAAGGGGACCAGTTTGAGATCCCAAATGAACCATCCACCAGAAGGTCCCAGATTAGAACCATTATTTGGTTCAAGCTCCATAAGAAAAACATGAATTGATGGTAACAGATTTCTAAAATACCAGTGGATTTTTGATTTTAAGAAGATTCTTACTGCATACAATACCACAGGCCAAGTTCAGTTTTCTTGATCTGTTAGTATCCTGCTAGGTAGCCTACTAAACATTAAAGATTTCTGTTTTATTCAGAAATCAGCAATCTTTTCAAAGACTACAGAAACAATTTAAATGCAAGGAACACTTCTTATTCTTCTTTCGGCTGCTCCCGTTATCGGTTGCCACAGCGGATCATCTTCTTACATATCTTTCTGTCCTCCGTATCTTGCTCTGTCGGACCCATCACCTGCCTGTCTTCTCTCATTACATCCATAAACCCTCTGCACATGTCTAAACCAATGCAATCTCGCCTCTCTGACTTTGTCCCCCAACCGTCCAACTTGAGCTGACCCTCTAATGTCCTCATTTCTAATCCTGTCCATCCTCATCATACCCAATGCAAATCTTAGCATCTTTAACTCGGCCACCTCCAGCTCTGTCTCCTGCTTTCTGGTAAGTGCCACCGTCTCCAGCCCATATAACATAGCTGGTCTCACTACCGTCCTGTAGACCTTCCCTTTCATTCTTGCTGATACCCGTCTGTCACAAATCACTCCTGACACTCTTCTCCACCCGCTCCACCCTGCCTGCACACTCTTTTTCACTTCTCTTCCACAATCCCCATTACTCTGTACTGTTGATCCCAAGTATTTAAACTCATCCACCTTCACCAACTCTACTTCTTGCATCCTCACCATTCCATTGACCTCCCTCTCATTCACACACATGTATTCTGTCTTGTTCCTACTGACCTTCATTCCTCTCCTCTCCTCTCATATCTCCACCTCTCCAGGGTCTCCTCAGCCTGCTCCCTACTATCGCTACAGATCACAATGTCCTCAGCAAACATTACAATCCACGAGGACTCCTGTGTAATCTCGTCTGTCAACCTGTCCATCACCATTGCAAATAACAAAGGGCTCATTGCCGATCCCTGATGTAATCCCACCTTCACCTTGAATGCATCCGTCACTCCTACCGCAGACCTCACCACTGTCACATTTCCCTTGTACATAAGTGCAAGTAACACTTAATGGAACAAATTGATTTTCTGCAAAGTGATGGTTCTATGAGGAACCTCACAACCCAGTAAAGTGCCATTAATCCAATTGACAATGGCACCTCATTTCACTTGAATGTCAAGTTCCACGCAAAACTTGACGAATAATATCACAGACTCTGGAAAATAAAACCACTTCAGATCCCTGGAAATATTCTAGCTCAAATGGTTAAGTGTTTAATTTTTCACTTTTCCGGTGTGCAGATTTCTACACTTGACCAGGTAGCATCAAGTGTGTAAGTTCAGATGCCAAGGTTCTGTCACTCTCAGTGGATTTGCTGCAAGGGAAAATCCTATTAAATTCATTCCAAATGTTGATTTTGGTAAACTGGTAGAATTGGGCTGAGCTGGATATAATATGATTCAGAACTTGCCTTAATAAACATTACATCTTAGTCCCAGAAATACTTAGTGTAAACTTTTGGGCTAAAGGCGGAAGTTAACTGAAGGATGCAAGTTTGAATTCTGAAAATGGAGCAACACAGACTGGCTATAATGCAAAATAACAACTACAGTGCTTTCAAAAAGTATTCAGGCCCCTTCATTATTTTCACATTTTGTTATGTTGCACTTCTGTTATTTTCCCCATACTAAACACCCCAGAATAACAAAATGAAAACAGCATTTTAGAAATATTTGCTACTTTAGTAGAAAAAAAAAAAATATATATATATATATATATATACATTGGCCCAAGTATTCAGACCCTTTGGTATGACATTTAAAATATGCCTCAGGTGCATTCCATTCTAGTGATCATAACTGAAACACTTCTACAACTTGTTTGGAGTCCACCTATGGTCAATTCAAATAATTGGACCTGATTACGAAATACAGACATCTGACTATATAGAAGGGTCCACATTTGACAAACACCAAGTCCCAAGGTCATAGGAACTGCGTCCATAGTTTAGAGGCAGGATCTGCGGAAGGTTACAAAAAATTACTGCAGCATAGAAGGTTCCCAAGAGCAATGTGGCTTTCATAATTCTTGAAGTAGGTTAGAACAACAATGAGTCTTCCTAGTTTTGGCCACCCATCCAAACTTAGCAATCATGGAAAGGACCATGGTAAGCGTGGTGGGCCAGAACCCGATGGTCACTCTGCCTTGGCTCCAGAAACTTGTGGCTTTATACCAGAGTGGCTGACAGGAGCCTCTTCTCAGTAAAAGACCCATGAAAACCTCCTTGGAGTTTGCAAAAAGGCTCCTAAAGGACTCTGTGACTGCGAGAAAGAAAACAAGATTCTCTGGTCTGATGAATGTAGAGAAAAGCCAAGCAAAATGACTCCTTTTATTGGCAAACTAAAAAGATTACAATATGCAAGCTTTCGAGGCAACTCAGGCCCCTTCTTAAGGCAAGAAGAAATACAGAAACTGGAGTTCCCTGTGTTTATATAGACAGAACAGGACAGATACAACATTGGAAAGAGACAGATAGATAGATAGATAGATAGATATGGATGGATGGATGGATAGATAGATATATAGATAGATAGATATGAAAGGCACTATATAATTGATGGATGGATAACTTGTTGGTTAAAGGTCCTCAGTATTGGTGTGTCAAAGAGAGGATGTATAGCATTGTTCACAATGGCACTCAGTTTTGTTTTAATTCCCTCCTTTGCTACAACCTCCAGGAGGTCTATAGTGCATCCGATAATGTGGCTTGTTATTTTTATTAGCTTGTTGATTTGATGGCTCACACTCCAAGTGATCTTACCAGCCCAACACACCACAGCATAGAAAATCACACTGGCCATTGCAGAGTTATAGATGTGAACGATGTCACTTCCCACATTAATGGAATGCAGCCTCCTAAGAAAAATGAGCCTTCTCTGCCCTACCTCCTCTAGTTCCTCTGTGTTTCTAGACCAGTCTAACCTGGCACTAACATGGACCCCTCAAGTATTTGTAGAAGTGGACCACCTCTACATCCACTCCCTGCATAGTGACTGGACTCAGTGTCTCTTTGGTGCTGTGCACGTCGATAAGCTGTTTCTCGGTTTTGATGTCAAGCTGCAGACAATTTTCTTTGCACTATGAAACAAACATTCTCCACCTAACTCTGCTCCTCTGTCTTATGCCCTTTATTAATTCACCTCATAAGTGCAAAATAATCTGAACGTGACTGGGTATTATATTTATAGGTTAAAATACAGGGATATCCTTAATGATGTCCTGTTCCAGAGTGCCCTGAACCTCAGATTAGTCCAGGGGCTCATCTTCCAACAGAGCAAAGGCAGCACAGAAGTGGCTTAGGAACAACTCTGGGAAAGTCCTTGAATGGCCAAACCAGAGCCTGGACTTGAACCCAATTAGACATCTCTGGAGAGACCTAAAAGTAGCTATCCAATGAGAGTCTCCATCAAATGTGACAGAGTTTGAGAGGATCTGCAGTGAAAAATGGCAGAAAACCCTCAGATAAAGATATGTGAAGCTTGCTGCAGTAAACCCAAGAGGTCTCCGGGCTGTAAGGGTGCTTCAACTAAGGACTGACTTAAGGGCCTGAATACTTGTCAGTGTGATATTTTATGTTCTTTATTTTTAATAATTTGCAAAAAAATCTAAAATCCTGTTTTCAGTTTGTCACTCTTGGGTGTTGAGTGTTGTTTGATGTGGTTAAGAAATGAATGTAAATGATTTTAGCATAAGGCAGAAATACAGGGTGCCACAGGACAACAGGAAATTTTCAATTGACGTGTAATGCACGAACAAACACATTACAAAATACATTTAATGATGAAATGTATTGTACAAGATATGCAATTAATGATGGTTAATCATTATTAATCAATAATCAATATTCATTCAATATTTTATGTTTTGAGGAAAACATCATGAAGGCGTTGTCCATTTCTCCATCCACATTCTGACAGGCTGTTGGGGAAATTCTGCAGAGAATGCCAGCGATTTCCACTTCAATCCTCCTTTTTTAGTTCAGCAATGGTTGCAGGAGGTGTGCGGTACTCTTGGCTTTTAAGATGTCCCCACAGAAAAAAACAGTGAGATCTGGGGATCTCGGAGGCCATGGAATGTTACCGTTGTGTGAAGTGGCGTGCCTTCCAAACAATCGTCGAATAGCTGCCATCGATTGTCAGGCAGTATGCGAAGTGGCTCCACCTGGGGACTTCTTTTTTAAGGCTGCACCCGGTTCTTTGAAATTACGCGCTCATGTTGTAATCGCATGAGCAAATAGAACACGATCACGATGTTCTAACTGGCAATGACGCCGAAATTCCCTTTACGCTGCAGTCACACTATCACCGTTCTTATAAAAGGTTTTCACAGTGAACGTGCACTCCACTGCTCCATTATAACTAATGGCAAGGGGTTCTAAATGGTCTGAAACAACTGCCAACACCCCAGGGTCGCCAACACCTAGTTCTAAAATTTTCCCGTTTCCCTACGCCACTCTATATAACAATTTTTGTATAAAGTGAAGGGGTCTGAGTGCTTTCTGAATGCACTGCAAATATACTGGTCAAAAAAATTAAAGGAACACTTTTTAAAGAGAGTATAGCATCAAGTCAGTGAAACTTGTGGGCTATTGATCTGGTCAGTTAAGTAGCAGAGGGGCTTGTTAATCAGTTTCAGTGGCTTTGGTGTTAATGAAATTATTAACAGGGGCACTAGAGGGGCAACAATGAGACGACCCCCAAAACAGGAATGAATGGTTTAACAGGTGGAGGCCACTGACATTTTTCCCTTCTCATCTGTTTTTTAACTAGTTTTGCATTTAGCTACAGTCAGTGTCACTACCGGTAGCATGAGGCGATAGCTGGACCCTATAGAGGTGGCACAGGTAGTCCAAATTCTCCAGGATGGCACATCAATACGTGCCATTCCCAGAAGGTTTTCTGTGTCTCCCAGCACAGTCTCAAGGGCATGGAGGAGATTCCAGGAGACAGACAGGTAGTTACTCTAGGAGAGCTGGACATGGCATGGCATAGAAGGTCCTTAACCCATCACTAGGATCCACCAGTATCTGCTCCTTTGGGCAAGGAGGAACAGGATGAGCACTGCCCGAGCCTACAAAATGACCTCCAGCAGGCCACTGGTGTGAATGTCTCTGACCAAACAATCAGAAACAGACTTCATGAAGGTGGCCTGAGGGCCCGGCGTCGTCTAGTGGGCCCGGTGCTCACTGCTCGGCACTGTGGAGCTCGATTGGCATTTGCTGTAGAATACCAGAATTGGCAGGTCCACCTCTGGCGCCCTGTGCTTTTCACAGATGAGAGCAGGTTCACCCCTGAGCACATGTGACAGACGTGAAAGGGTCTGGAGAAGCCGTGAAGAACATTATGCTGCCTGTAACATCGTTCAGCTTGACTGGTTTGGTGGTGAGTCAGTGATGGTCAGTCTGGGGAGGCATATCCATGGAGGGACACACGGACCTCTATAGGGTAGACAACGACACCTTGACTGCCATTAGGTATCGGAATGAAATCCTTGGATCCATTGTCAGACCCTATACTGGTGCAGTAGTTTCTGGGTTCCTCCTGGTGCACAACAATACCCGGCCTCATATGGCGGGAGTATGGAGGCAGTTCCTGGATGATGATGGAGTTTATATCATTGACTGGCCCCTGCACTCACTCACCTGACCTCAATCCAATCGAACACCTCTGGCTGTGACATTATATTTCAGTCCATCCGACATTGCCAGGTTGCACCTCAGACTGTCCAGGAGCTCAGTGATACCCTGTTCCAGATCTGGAAGGTGATTCCCCTGGACACCATCTGACATCTCATTAGGAGCATGCTAGGCATGCATACAAGCATGTGGGGGCCATACATACTTTTTTCCCTTTGATATGTGATGAGTTTTCAAAGTGTTCCTTTAATTTTTTTGAGCAGTCTATATAAGTACTGGTTAATTTTTTGAGCAGTCTATATAAGTACTGGTTAAATTCATTCTGGATGTGCTTTGCAATTATCTAATTATATATTTCAGATTGACTAATGCAAATCTTTGTGAAAACCCTGACGGGGAAAACCATCACCCTAGACGTCGAGGCCAGTGACAACATTGATGATGTGAAGGCCAAAATCCAGGAAAAGGAGGGGATTCCACCTGGCCAGCAGAGGCTGATATTTGCTGGCAAACCACTTGAAAAGGGAAGAACCCTGTCTGACTACAATATCCAGAAGGAGTCCACTCTTCACCTGGTTCTCAGACTCCGGGGTGGCATGCAGATCTTTGTGAAAACCCTGACTGGCAAGACCATCAACCTGGAGGTGGAGGCCAGTGACACCATTGAAAATATAAAGATAAAAATCCAGGATAAGGAAAGCATTCCCCCTGATCAGCAGAGACTGATTTTTGCTGGAAAACATCTAGAAGATGGGAGGACCCTGTTTGACTACAGCATTCAAAAAGAGTCCACATTGTACCTTGTCCTGAGACTTCGTGGAGGCTGGTGAAGGTGATGTCAATCGATGCTTGGGTTTCACTGTTCAGTTTATGTCACTGTCAGATTAGTCATTGTTTCAGACACTTCAAAGTGGCTTCATTAAAATTTCACTTTGATTTGGTTTGGCTTCATAACTCAGTTGGCTTCACTATAAGCTGTGCCCTATTTCTCAAAACGTAATGCAAAAGCTGTAAGAGCTCAAGAACTGAACAATAAATATAATGTGTTGAAAGACGACTGTATTTTGTTGAGTGAATTCTAATTTAAATCCTTCAGTCTTAAGCCGATGTCACATCACGTGACTTTTTGTCATGTCAGATTTATCGACCGAAATCGCAGATTTTACAAACAGACATTGGTTTTTATATATTTAGAGATTAGTTATAATAAATTCAATATATACACATTAATAATAATATATAGTCCCTATTGTCACACATGTGTGTCAGAGGGTCACTTTCCAGTGTCCTCAAAAGTAAGCACTACCACCCCAGGACAGCAGGTGGCACAATTGTTAACCACCTTGTCTAATTTTCCACTCACAGCTCTGAGAAGATGCCCTGTGGGCACAACTGTTCCTGACCCTTCTAGTCCAGAAGCTTGGGAAAGCAGATCATAACCTAGTTCTGCCTTAGCCTCACTACAAACCAAGAGTGAGGGAGCTACCTACAACCACACGCTCATTTAGGAAGTGGTCCCCTGAGGCAGAGCAGGCTCTGAGAGACTGCTTGGGAACTACAGACTGGGATATACTGCAGGGGTCACATAGTGAGAACACTGAGGAGGTTGTTGACTGCACTACTGACTACATCAACTTCTGTATGGACATTGTAGTTCCAGTAAGAACAGTATGCTGCTATGCTAACAACAAGCCATGGATCAGTGACATCAAGGGCCTTTTGAACCAGGAGAAAAGGGCTTTTAAAGGCGGTGATCAGCATGAGCTCAAGCGCGTGCAGAAGGAACTCTGAGTCCAGCTCAGGGTGGCGAAGGAGCAGTACAGGAAAAAGTTGCAGAATAACAGCATGAAGGAAGTGTGGGATGGAATGAAGATCATCACTGGCTGCAGCTCGAAGCGGGTTGCCACCATCGAGACAGACGTGGAGAGAGCAAACCAAATGAACAACTTCTTTAACAGGTTTGACCACCCTAACCCACTCTCACCTTGGAGTACTGCACCCTCCACCCATCCCTCTGCTGATACCAGCATAGGAGAGACATCCCCACCCACAATTACAGCAGCCCAGGTGAGCAGAGAGCTGAGAAGACTTCGTGCCAGCAAAGCAGTGGGTCCAGATATAGTATCGCCACGACTGCTGAAGACCTGTGCGCTGGAACTGGGGTGTCCTCTACAGCGCATCTTCAACCTGAGCCTGGAACAGGGGAGAGTCCCAAGGCTTTGGAAAACATCTTGCATCACCCCAGTCCCAAAGTTATCATGTCCTAGTGAGCTGAATGACTTTCGGCCTGTCACCCTGACGTCACATTTGATGAAGACCATGGAGCGGCTGCTGCTTCACCACCTGAGGCCGCAGGTCGCCATGCCCTCGACTCTCTGCAGCTCGCATTGCAGGAGAAGGTGGGAGCGGAGGATGCCATCATCTATATGCTACACCGATCCCTGTTCCACTTGGACAGAGGCAGTGGTGTTGTAAGAATTATGTTTCTGGACTTCTCTAGTGCCTTCAACACCATCCAACCTCTGCTCCTTAGGGACAAGCTGACAGAGATGGGAGTAGACTCACACCTGGTGGCATGGATCATAGACTATCTTACAGACAGACCTCAGTATGTGCGTCTCGGGAACTGCAGGTCTGACATTGTAGTCAACAACACAGGAGCGCCACAGGGGACTGTACTTTCTCTGGTCCTGTTCAGCCTATATACATCGGACTTCCAATAGGATTCGGAGTCCTGCCACATGCAAAAGTTCGCTGACGACACTGCTATTGTGGGCTGCATCAGGAGTGGGCAGAAGGAGGAGTATAGGAACCTAATCAAGGACTTTGTTAAATGGTGCGACTGAAACCACTTACACCTGAATACCAGCAAGACCAAGGAGCTGGTGGTGGATTTTAGGAGGCCCAGGCCCCTCCAGGACCCCGTGATCATCAGAGGTGACTGTGTGCAGAAGGTACAGACCTATAAATACCTGGGAGTGCAGCTGGATGATAAATTGGACTGGACTGCCAATACTGATGCTCTGTGCAAGAAAGGACAGAGCCAACTATACTTCCTTAGAAGGCTGGCGTCCTTCAACATCTGCAATAAGATGCTGCAGATGTTCTATCAGTCAGTTGTGGCAAGTGCCCTGTTCTACGCGGTGGTGTGCTGGGGAGGCAGCATAAAGAAGAAGGACTCCTCACGCCTGGACAAACTGGTGAGGAAGGCAGGCTCTATTGTAGGCACGGAGCTGGACAGTTTAACATCTGTGGCAGAGCGACGGGTGCTGAGCAGGCTCCTGTCAGTCATGGAGAATCCACTGCATCCACTGAACAGGATCATCACCATACAGAGGAGCAGCTTCAGCGACAGACTGCTGTCACCGTCCTGCTCCACTGACAGACTGAAGAGAACGCTCCTCCCCCACTCTATGTGACTCCTCAATTCCACCCGGGGGGCAAACGTTAACATTATACAAAGTTATGGTCTGTTATACCTGCATTTTATCACTCTTTAATTTAATGTTGTTTTTAATCAGTATGCTGCTGCTGGAATATGTGAATTTACTCTTGGGATTAATAAAGTATCTATTTATCTATCTATCTATCTATCTATCTATCTATCTACAATGATGAAAAAAATAAATACGAGTGGATTGATGTGAGCTGAATAGAAAAACAAAGTATCGCAAGTGCTCTAAAATGGCTCACATAGGATTGTCTGAACTGAACCACAATGCTTTTTCAAGGCGTGGCTCCTTTTTTAGTGGGGATGAGATAATCACACGTTGCCTGACGTGATCACGTGATACTTCATGCAATACAATTCTTGTGAAAGTATTCCAACCTTCATTCTTTTCACAGCTTCAAAGAGACCTTGGTGTGTGTTGGTGAAGGTCCTAAGTATATATTTATGACTGACATAGTAATTCTTTAAGATTGTGTCAGTGGCGCCCAGGGATTGCTTGTGTTTCTTTGGGTAACAGAGGAACGCAGCTAAATACCTTGAGATGAATGACAAACACCTTAAAGTTGATTGCTCCACCAGAGAGCCACACCAAAACCAATATGATGAGGTGTCTGAATACCTTAACATGAAGGAAGAAGAAAAAATTGTCCCTATTGTCATGGAAGAGCCAGGTCCTTGCAGGGAAAATGTTAAAGATGATGAATGCTTAAAAGTGGAGACAAACAAACCAGATGCCACTGAGGAGTCAGAAAGGCCATGTCACACTGGGGCTGGTGAATATATGGAGATTAATGAAGAAGAAAAGCAAGGACATTCAGTGGACATAAGAGAAGGAAAAGTTGGTGAAAGCCTGAAAGAGGACCATGAAAACTTGGAAAATACTTGCCTTGCTAAAGAGCAGGAACATAAGGAGGAGAATGAGCCAAGAGAAAGCATAGTCATTGATCAGATGCATCAGGAAGAGGCTTCAGTTTTCTTGGAAGAAGAAGGGAGAGATATTGAAGTAGACGAAAACATGAAGCTGCAGGAGAACGTTCTCTGTGTTGAAGAAAATGAGCAAAGGAGTGATCATGATACTGAAAATAATGTATTCAGAAATGATATGACAGAGCAGGACTGGAGCAGGGAAAAAGAGATTACATTGCTTAAAATAATCAACCAGCGACAAACAAGAGAAATAGTACTTCTGAAAGATCATCTATCAAAGAGAGAGTTCTACATTAATGAAAATGCAATGATAGTCCAAGAGCTATTAGAAGATATCTTCCTTCTCAAAGAACAAGAACTGAAAAGACAGATGGAATTCAATGAAAATTTAAATTTGATAACAGATCTTCATGAACAAATTCACCGCCTCAGGGAGCAGGTACAAAGAAGAGATGCACAGATCCAAGAAGGTATCAGGAGGGCTGAAATACAACGGGAAGAAATCTGCCAACTCAAAGAGCAGCAACTGAGGCAAGAAATCAAATTCAATGAAAATGTACAGATGATTCAAGATCTTCTGGAAGAAATTTCCATCCTTAAAGAACAGGAACAACTGAGAGAAACTGATTTCCACGAAAATCCACAAACAAACTAAGATCAATGGTAATTGTGTTACTAATTGAGCTATTAATAATAAATCAGTGAAAATGCATAAGGAACATTTGACATGGAAACAGTGAGGTAAAGAAATGAAACATGGGTATGGATGAAAAAACGGAGCAATAGAAGAATTAGTTTTATTCTTGATAATCAAACGCATGCCATCGTGTCTTGAAGA
Organism: Polypterus bichir lapradei; assembly: GCA_026402145.1. NCBI lineage: Eukaryota > Metazoa > Chordata > Cladistia > Polypteriformes > Polypteridae > Polypterus > Polypterus bichir. The sequence continues at coordinate 20,292,321 of JANRMT010027041.1, read as the reverse complement.
AGTAGGAACAGAAGCCATGCAAAGGCACAAAACCTTCAAAAGGAATACTACTTATCGTGAACATATGGACTTTATACAAAAAAATATCTGGTGGTCCTGTGAGCTTCAAAAATGTCTTCATAAACCAAGGAACAGGAGCAATTTCATAAGAATGAGTGAGACCTCAAGATCTAGACCCTAAATGCCCTCAGGCTATGAGTGTAGAACATCATTTTGTTCCTCGGTTTATGGAAGATACAAAGAAAAGCCAAGAGAAGAATTGCAGAGGATCCAATAGTTTGAATGAGAATAAGACAAGATGCTAAACATCATCTAATATCTGGTTTATTAAGACACTGACGCATGACGCTGCCTATTGTCCCATACTGACCACAGCATATTTTGGACTGGTGCCAGAAAGAAAATGTTTCTCAAGGTGCTGTTTCTTAAAACATTTTGTAACTGTTTCCTCTCTTGACTCAGATAACTAGTAAAATAACATACTGTAATTATAGTTAATTACACTTTGAAATAAAATGAAAGGGTGACTCTGAAATAGCATTTACAATTTTGGAAAAAAGAGGAAAGCAGTGCTGCAAATGCTGGGAGAGGTATGGCCAACTTTTTATAAATGAATTATCTCTGGTACTAAGGGTGCAGAAATCAAGCTGTGGTGGAAAGTTTGATCTGTGAGAACAAATGGCAATGTCTTCATTAGCCACCTGTAAGATAGAAGTTCCCATTTAGGGACATTTTCGGAGATGGTTTCTTCCAGCAGTCCATCATTCTTGTGGCACTATGGCAATGATTGCTTGAACTGGAGCAGCCTAATAATCAACTGGAGCCAAATGAGTCTAATAACTGCAATGGCATAATGCTTGGTAGTTAGCAGTGGTTTTCATATGTGCTTTCTTTTCTTCTCTATACTATATTCAGCTTTCTAATAGGATCCACCTGTAATAATAATAACAATAATAACATTTTATCAGGACACCTTACCTTGTCCGTGCAACTTACACAAGAGGCTTAATACCGAAGAGAGCTGCTCCCTCTGTGTCACACCAAACACAAACCTCCAACACATTTTCACATGCTGTAAGTCTGCAATATCAAAGGGATGGTACAGGTGACAAGACACAAATAAGTCCTGAGGAAGCTGGATGAAGCAAAAAAGCTTCTGGAAGCAAATAGAGGTCTGCCACCATCAACAAGACAGTACACCCAGTTCATTAGGCAGAGCGAGTGAACTGAAGGCACTACCTCAAGAATTCCAACACAAATCCTAGTACCTGGCAAGGATTGGAAGATGAGAGTCAACCTCAGAAAACAACTCCAGTTCCCCCAGATGATTGTCTCATCCTATCTATGGTCAGACATAGAGGTATGGTAGATTATTGCCAAAACACTGCTCCACATTGAGCTGACCATCCCATGGAGCAGGGACAGGACTATGAGCTGGCTGGTGAGTGCATGGAAGCTAGGTGGAGATCCATCACTTGTGCTGTTGAGGTAGGATGCCGTGGGTTCATCAGCTTGTCAATGTGCCACCTGCTCAAAGGCTTTTGGGATATAGGTACTAAGTGACAGAGAGTGGGAAGAGACCTGGTAGAAAAGGCATTGAAGGGTAGCTTTTGGTTGTGGCTCAGGAGGAAAGATAGGGGCTGGGGTGCTAACATCTGACCCAAAGACAAGCTGCGGCAGGGCAAGGGGAAGTTAATGTCACCTCTCTGCCGCAAGGAGATGTACCGGGATAAGGAGCAAAATATCTATGAATGGTGATCATGTAGCTGGCCAAAAGGCACCATTGAAGGAGCACCAGGATGAGATGCCAAGCAGGTGATAACACACCTACTTTTAACAGATATTGTTGCGATCTTACCTTTTTTAAAAGGATATTTCTCAGAGCAGGACAGTTGAACAACCAAGCAAGTGAAATAAACTGTTAATTATGGACACACATTGTCATTTCAAGACCAAGGTTTAAAAAGATGACTGTAGCAATTGACTAAGGTATATGTTGTGGAGACCAGCCTTGACACAGACACCAAACACCAACGGTTCAAACACCACCACATGTTTATTTACAATATTTACAATAATCAGTCCCACACACAACCTAGTGCCCCTGCACCACACACCCTCAGTCCAGGCTTCTCACAATCCTGTCCTCTCTTCGCTACCTCCACTCCTCTCTTCTGAGCTTCATCCTCTTCCACCCGACTCCAGATGATAATTGGAGGGAGGTGGCCCCTTTTATCCCCACCCGGACGTGCTCCAAGTGTGTCCTGATGAGCTTCACTCCGGGTGCCCCTGGTAATACTTCCGCCAGCATCTCCGGGTGTGGCGGAAGTGCTGACGTCCAGGGCTTCAGAGTCTTCAGGGCACCCCCTGGCGGCGGCCACGGGCCCCTATAGAGTTGAGCTTCCATGCTCAATTCCCGTGGCCCCCACACAAACTAGGATGGCTGCCCTCTTGTGGTCCGGGGAAGGCATAGTCCATCTCCCAGTCCTTCTTGGCATCCCGGCTGGGCACAGCCCCCAGCTGCCCGCCACAGTGTCAGGAAGGGAACCCAGGGTAAAAAGAGAAACTGATATCCGAGGAGGAAGTTGTCCATACTGGTGCTCAGACTGAGGGGAGAATCCCTACTTTCCTGACAAACCTTGAAAAGACAGTAGACATCATGGATAACACCTTCTGGCCTTTTGACAACATAGAGCTCAGGAAAAGGGTACTAGACTACTAGAGAGCAGTGCCCTGCTGTATACCCACTGTCCAGCCTTTGGGTTGCCTAAACTATACACGGGTACAAATACACCAGGAACCTGCTAGAGGGAGCACTGGAGTCCTTATTAAAATTTACAAAACCAACGCTAAGCTGTCGCCATTGTAAAACTACCTTGTGCCCAGAGCCTTAATGATTGTAAACTATGGAGGGTGAGCTAGGGGCAAACATGTGAGTGGCAGAAGGTGGAGAAGCAAAGGAATAAGAGAGGAATGGGAGGAGAGATGAGAGAGTATTATGTCCACTACTGCTGTGAGAATCTGTTTCCTCCAAGTGTACCTTTGAATGAGTAATTTGCTTTGATCTGTTTGGTATATCATTGAAGTATTTAAAATCCATAGCGAAACACTCAAGATAGCTAAACACAGTAAACTGTTATGATGTGGGAATGCTGGGCTACCAGTGATGCGGCACAGAGCAGCAGCCAATCAGCAGCAAGGAGAAATGAATAACGCTGTCGGATTGGCTACTTTCAACATCCTAAGGTGCATTTTCCTCTATGGTTGCTTTGTGTTCTCTCTACAGTACAGTATTGCCACAAAAAAAGCCATAAAAATAATCGCGGAGGATATTTGCGGTTTCTGCTAACAATTATTAGTTAGGTTCTAAGGAAAAATCCACAAATGACCGAGGCCACAAACTCTGAACTACGACTTTGCAGGGGTCTACTGTATTTCACATCTTTCAAGTTTTCGGCAAATTGAAAAAAAGTCATATCGCCCGAGTATCTATCAGATTCTTCCAGTTAAAGGCTGACTTTGATTTTTGCCAAACGCATCTTCTGGTACTGTGACTGAATAACTTATCTTTGTCTCATCTGCCCAGAGTGCATTGTCCTGGTCTTTGATTAGGAGTTCAGGGGCAAATGCATGATGTTCTTTCTGGACAGCAAAGGTTTCTTCCTGGTACACCTTCTATGTAGATCTAATTTGTGCAGCCTCTTCCTAATGGCAAACTCACATCTCCAGCAGTGGCAAGAACTACTTGTAGGTCCTGTGATAAAATTCTGGGCTTCTTGAAGATTTCTTTTAGCATCTTGGGTTCCGTTTTCAGGCATTACTTGCTGGGATGGCCCAGGCAAGTTGGTAATTGTTTGAAATCTTCTCTGCATGTGCATGATCTCCCAGGCAGTGCAATGGTTGATTTTCAATTGCTTGGAGATCAATGCAAATACATACCCAGACTCATAGGCATCTCTAATCTTCTTTCTGAAGGCCTCACTTCAACAACAAAGAGCAAACCAAACTAAACGACTGAGGTTTAAATAAAACAGCATCAGACAAGATCCTCTCTAATGATGTTCTGATCATTAAAACCCAATTGTAATTTCTGGTGTTCGAGGTAGTGATAAATGGAGGGGAAAGCTTACTTTTTCCACATGTCAAATTTGCATTTATGTTTATTTAAATTATACAATCGACTAAAATATGCAAATGTGGAATAATTTTTGTTGTATTATTTCACCTTTATCTATAGATACTGTTTCAATGAAGATTAAATCTCAAGATGGTTTGCATATGTTAAGAAACATTTCATGGAGTTTACCTTTTGTTCACATTTGTATATTGTGACAAAAAGACGCACTTGTTTTATTAAGAACAACACTTTTTTACTCTTTTTCTTAATACTGGTAGCATTGTGCATTCAAGTAATGCAGACAACCACTACACACGGCAATATTTAAATTAAGCTTGCCTCCTTTAGTCCTGATACCAGAATGCATACACAAGGCAGCATCAGCTAATGGTGGTAGACAAACTCAAACCCCCCCCCCTCAAAACTCAATACAACACTCTCATTGACAAAAGTTACAGAGCTAAATTAAACACAACAAAATCTTCTATACGCAACATCAAAAAAATGTTAATTATAAGGTCAAATTTTAGCCTCCTGGGATGTCAAAAACATCTGTTACTACAATATGATTACAAAATTACATTGAGTTGGACGTTGCAGTTCCCAAGAACTTAAATGTCTGTACCACACTAACTGTAAACTTGTTTTTGTATACTGGAGGAGTGGAGACCTTTTTATGACGGTCAACGATCCTTTCAAATATAAAATGTGTTGGGCTCAGAATGTTTGTTTTTTTTTTTTTTTAGCACATTGGGATATCAGACGGTCCATCTCACTCCTATACACTTTTCGCTTTGTCATTGGTAGTGAGAATATTGAGAGTTACACATCAGCAAATTTGAGAATTTTGAGTAAGAGGTCTGTAGAGGTGCAGCCATTGGCATACAGAGAAGACAACAGAGGGGACAGCACACCACCTTGAGGAGCTGGAAGGGCCCATCCATACATAAGGCTTCCAGTTTGTTAGGACATTTGAGATTCACTGACAAAACGCTGGAGGAAGTCTTTAGTGGAGTGATTTGGATAAGAAGAAGCCAGAGTACATGTGCCAGAGCAGAGTGGATGCCTTTTGTTAATAACATCCTCTACTGATATGTGACCAACCTGTTAAGGGAGACCCAGAGAGACAGCCAGGTTTTGGTTCCTTTTATTTTGCATGTCTTTATGATCAGCTGTACCTGTGTGCTCTATGTGCCTAATAAATTTCACATTTTTATCCTGTTTGTCCTTCTTTACTTTATTCTGGTTCAGAGCGGGCATGACAAGAGCACCCCCTAGTGTTCAGAGGCATTCAGTGCACTGTAGTCAAAGTGCTCTGCATTTATGCAAATCAATCAGGTGATCAGCCTCTCTGGATTTTTACTACTATAACACCCAGAAGGGTCCTCTTACAAATGTCACCATCATACTTTCTGCTGATCACGTCCAATGGAAAAACCTAAGACAAGTGACAGACAAGCAGAATGCCTTGATACAAATAGCACTTGTTTCAATTGCATTTGATTTGAGGTTGGTGTTTTTAGATTGAAAACAGTTTCTGGTAATAAAATCAGTTCAAATCAGGAATCAGCATCTTTTGTTAGTTTTTATGGGTCCATTCCTCTTTTTCCTGACCAGATTTAACTAATCTTAATGAGTATAGTGTGTGTGGGTGGCATAGTTGCACATTGGTATTCTCCCCGAAGGCTGGAAGAGAACCAGGAGACGAAACATAGTCGAAACCTAAAGGATTACATACAAACATTACGACTGTTAACCAGAAATCAAAATCAAAGGGAAAACAGAGGGACTGAAAACCAGAAATTCAGGAGAGAAATTTCAATTGTGTTTGATTGTGGTTACATCCAAATCACCGATTCTGAATGATTGAATGCATGAGAATTTAAGGAGTCACGCTGATGATGTAAGATGTGGCGACATCCAAAACCACATTCCATGGCAACAAAATAACATCACAGCCTCATAAAATACAGTAAATTAGAACATTAGAACAATCAAGATGAGAAAATGTCATTCACCTCAAGAAAGCTCAACAGTCCTATCCACTGAATTCTTCTTCTCCCTAAAGTTCTACTGTCTTCTGCGCTACTTGGTAATATATTCCATGTGTCTGTGGTTCTTTGGGTGAAGAAAGCTTCCTAAAGATTTTAAGAAATATTCTCTTAACTGTCCCCGTGTTCTTGATAAAGTCATTTTAAAGTCACAGTCTTGATCCACTGGACTATAATCTCCTTTTACTTACACTGTAAAGGCTCATCTCTTTCAGTCTTTCCTCATAATTCATCCCTTGTAGTCCTCTAATCAGCCTAGTTGCTCTTTTCTGGACCTTTTCTAGCACTGTTATGTCCTTTTTATAGCCTGGAGACCAAAACTGCACCCAGTACTTCAGATGCGGCCTCACCAGTGTGTTATAAAGACTGAGCAGAACCTCCTGTGACTTGTACTGCACACATCAAGGTGCTATATAACCTGACATTCTGTTAGCCTTCTTTATGGCTTCTGAACACTGTCTGGAGGTTGATAGTGTTGAGTACATCAGAACTCCTTAATAATTTTCATAAGGTGTTCTTTTGATTTTCAGACCTCCCATTGTGTATTCAAACCTATCATTTTTAATCCTACATATAATACTTTACATTTACTTACATTAAATGTTATCTGCCACAGATCTACCACGCTATCCAGCGATCTGAAACATAGAGTGGACTCCTTCGGTACTGTCTACTGCTAGTTTTACTCTGTGTCGTATGTGCGGTTGCTTACAGAGTCCCAAATGAGGCACCCTACTTGCATTGTGAGGGAGCCGTGTGGTGCAGTTCACCGAGGGTGATCCGGCTCACAGCTGGACAAGGTCAAGGGGACACCCACATAACACCTGGCTGTGGCAGATAGATGGTCATCTGCACTGGACTGCATAACTGCCTTGGGGATTGCAAACCTGGATCTCAAGCTGTTTTGTCATATAATGATTGCAGCAATATGCTGTACCAGTGCATGCTCCCTAACCTGACCTGCTACAAATCTGCCGAATACTGCATGCTGTCCAAGTCCCTCTGTGATGATTTTTGATTATCTGCCAATCCACCTATCTTGATATCATCTGCAAAATTAACTGGCTTGTTTTTTAAATTCCTATCCATATCATTAATATATAGCACAGCACTGACCCCTATGGGATAACACTGTTAATGTCAGCCAATTCTGATAATGTTCCCTGCACAGTCACTCTCTGCTTTCTGTGTCTGAGCCAATTCTGTACCCATCTATACATCACATCCTAAACTCCCACTTCTTTTAGACCGATGCCCAACCTCTCATGTGGCACCTTATCAAATACTTTCTGAAAGTCAAGATAAACAATATTATGTGCACCACCTCCTCCCTCTGAACCCATGCTGACTGTTCATTTTAACTCCAATTCTTGCCATGTGCTGCTCAATCTTTTCCTTAATAATTCCTTCCATTAATTTACCTTTGATGCACATTAAGGGTGGCGCAGTAGTAGCGCTGCTGCCTTGGAGTAAGGAGACCTGGGTTTGATTCCTGGGTCCTCCCTGTGTGGAGTTTGCATGTTCTCCCTGTGTCTGCATGGGTTTCCTCCCACAGTCCAAAGACATGCAGGTTAGGTGCATTGGTGATCTTAAATTGTCTCTGGTGTGTGTGTGTGCCCTGAGTTGGGCTGGCGTTCTGCCTGGAATTTGTTCCTGCCTTGCGCCCTGTGTTAGCTTGGAGTGGCTCCAGTGGACCCCCGTGACCCTGTAGTTAGGATATAGCGGGTTGGAGACTGACTGACTGCACATTAAGCTTATTAACCTACAGTTGCTTGGATCTGCCTAAAATAGAATAAGACAGTTGTATAATAAATAATATCTTAATATAGTCTAACATTCTCAAACCTGCTTAATCAAGTTCAGGTTTATGAGTTGATATCTAATATATAAAGCCGAATGTGTGTTGAACCTTTATTTGACACATTTTGCAGAAATTCCCATTTTGTAGATTCTGTTTTGCTCCAAAATTTGGTTGGTGCCCCCATCCTGAGCAGCACTGGGTATTTCTAATTTTGTTTGTCTGGTATGCAAATCCACATCGTTGAACCTATCACCATCAAACTGTGCTCAGATTCCCCATTTATATCTTGGAACAACTTTGGCTATTTTTTATTCTGAAATTTATCAGGTGTACCCATCCCAGACAATGCTGAGTACCTCTGCAAGTTCTATTATCTTATAATGCAGTATGGTAATACAATCGAGTTACTGCCTCACACATCTAGTGTGCTGGGCGCCAAGCCCACTCCTTTTCACTGATTTATGTCATTTTCAAGTTTTTCTTTCTGTATGAGTTTTCTTTTGGATGCTTTGGTTTTTATTCCACATACCCTAAGTTGAACAGGATAAGTAAACTAGTCAATTCCAAATTTTCCCTTTGTGAGAAAGTGCATCAATGGACCCTAATGGACTGGTGTTCCTTTCTAAGATGATTCATGACATGATCCCAAATTAGATTAAGTAGATGAATAGATTAGATTAATAGACTATTCTATTACAGTCTTAGGGTTTTAATGCAAAATTTGCCATTTTTCCAAATTGCAAATGCAGGGCAGCATGTTAGATTAATAGAAATTCTGAACTGGATAGGCATCAGCCCTGAGACCCAGAACTGGATTAAGCAAATCAGAGAATTAGGCAGGCATAATATAATTAAATTTAAGAGGCATTGCAGGACCCCAAACCAGTTATAACTACAGCGACACAAGTCCCTGTTTCAAATGAAAGGTTTATTGCAATAAATTATCTTAATAAAGGATTATTTGTAATAATAACCCCAGCACAAGCACAATCACAATTCTCTTCTTCTTTCCTCCGCACCTCCCAGGTGAACTTTGTCCATCTTCCATCCAAACTCTGCCTTGCCTGGATGTGGAAGAGCAGCTCCTTTTATCTGCTTCCTGGTCATACACAAGCCAGACAAAGTAGAGATCATGGACCCTTGCAGCACCCCTAGATCCCAATTGGGCAACCCTATGGCACTACAATCCCAGCATACCCTGCAGGTAACCATACGGGTACCATACCCAAGAGATGCTTCCATCTAGCATGTTGGGGAAGTAAACATTTCACTACATGTTATACTTGTATAATTGTGCATGTGAAAAATAAAGAATCTTGAATCTAAACAGTCAGTGGCCACCTGACCAGGTAAGCATCTTCAGTACCCCTCTGCTGGGATCCCATTGTGTTTCCTTTGCCAAGCTCCTACTTGAGGCAGGGAACATACTGCCTTCCTTCTCTCTTACTTATTATCATGCCCTCTTGGACAGGTAAGGTACTGGGACCCACCCTGACATATGGCATTAGCCCATGCATGCTGTCCATGATGATAGATATATAGATAGGAAAGGCACATTATGATAGATAGATAGATAGATAGATAGATAGATAGATAGATAGATAGATAGATAGATAGATAGATAGAT
>JANRMT010027041.1:20265354-20281895 GCA_026402145.1 Polypterus bichir lapradei | reverse complement strand
ATTATTATTATTATTATTATTATTATTATTATTATTATTATTATTATTATTATTATTATTATTATTATTATTCAGCCATTGCTAATGATTCCATCTAATAATCAGGTTGTGGTCAGATGTGCCACAGGCTTACATGTTAGGACAATCAACACTTAACACTTAAATAAAGGAGATCTGTGTCTATGGATAGAACATAATATTCACTGATGCAAGCTTGTCTCTTTTCACAGTTCTCCTCCTGCAGCTCCTCATGTACATTCACATTTTTGTGGACCTCAGCATTTTGCCTGCACAACTCCAGATTGAGGAAACAGATTTCCTCTTCAAGTGCATCATACCATTGTCTTAGAGCTCAATGTCTCTTCTCCACACCATACCCCTCAGTAACCAAATTGCATTTTGTAGCTCTTGAATTATCTTTTTGTTTTTCACCAACCTCAGCATCTTCTTTGGCAATTTCCTGTGTCTTGGCCATTCTATTTTGATCTTGCTGTTTTAGATAGAGACAGTCCTCTTCCTTTAGTCGAAACATCCAACCATGTTCTTGAGCATCCTTGCTTTTATTTTGCTCTTCACTGCTCAGCATAACATCCTCAATCAGCTGTGGCGTCTCCATTACATTTTCTCTAGGAGCCTGTTCTTTTGGCAAACACGTGTCTCCTTTATTCTTAATGATGCTGAAACTCTGGTTCATTGTTTCATAATGTCTCGTATTGATTACTGTAATTCCCTCTTCATTGGCCTCCCTGCAATATCTATACAGAGTCTTCAGGACGTTCAGAACTCCACAGCCAGAGTCCTCACCCTCACAAAGCGTTTTGCTCACATCTCCCCTGTTCTCTCCCAACTTCATTGGTTACTGGTTCCATCAAGGATTAAATTCAAGATTCTGCTTCTCACCTTCAAAGCCCTGCATAACCTTGCCCCGCTCTACCTCAGCTCATAGCTCGTTACACTCCTTGTCGCTCTCTGAGGTCCTCGAACAGTAATCTCCTTACTGTCCCACGCACCAGACTCTCCACTCTGGGAGGCAGGTCCTTCAGTGCTATAGCCGCTCAACTCTGGAACTTTCTTCCTCAGTATCTCTGAGATTGCTCCTCTTTCAGTACTTTTAAATCTCAACTGAAAACTTTCCTCTTTTAAGAACTTTTGTCTTCTGTCTAATGTATGTAAAGCGACCTTGGGTTTGTGAAAGGCGCTCAATAAATGTAACTTATTATTATTATTATTATTATTATTATTATTATTATTATTCAGCCATTGCTAATGATTCCATCTAATAATCAGATTATGGTCAGATGTGCCACAGACTTACATGTCAGGATAATTAACACTTAACACTTAAATAAAGGAGGTCTGTGTCTATGGATAGAACATAATATTCACTGATGCAAGCTTGTCACATAATACATACAAGTTTTCCACCTTAATTTGTGTTTCTTTGATTTCTCTGGTTTTCCTCCCATATCCACAAAAATGCACAGATTAGGTTTAATCTTTATTTCAGATTAGCACCTTGCACCAAAGATCGTCTCTGCTGCCCCACTGTAACCCCACTGTAACCGAACTGGATTAAGGACAGTAGATCTGAGAACAGTATGACATATATGATGACCTGGTTAGGAACGATATAAATAAGCTGTTAACCAACTAAACAATTAATTAAGTGAGAGATTTCAAAATTTATGATGGATTCCCTCACTCAGTTCAATATCACATTATAACTCAACAGAATACATGTCATGTCATTTTCAAATCCAGACCAGGGTTGCAGGGGGTGCTGGAGCTTATCCCAGCTATCACAAGGCAAGAACAAGCCCTGGCCAGGATGCCAGTCCATTGCAGGGCAAACACAGTAGGGCCAATTTAATATCACCAGTTCATCTAACCTGCATGTTTTTGGACTGTGGCAGGAAACAGGAGCACCAGGCAGAAACCCACACAGATAAGGGAGAACATGCAAACTCCACACAGGGAAGACCTGGAACATAAACTTCTGTCTCTTTACTGAGAGGCAGCAGCACTACCACCGTGCTAACATCCATCCATTATCCAACCCACTATATCCTAACTACAGAGTAACGGGGGTCTGCTGGAGCCAATCCCAGGAAATAAACCCGGGGAGGGCGCCAGCCCACCGCAGGACACACACACTAGGGACAATTTAGGCTCGCCAGTGCAACTGCCAGTGCAACTAACCTGCATGTCTTTGGACTGTGGGAGGAAACCGGAGTACTCGGAGGCATGGGGAGAACATGCAAACTCCACGCAGGGAGGACCCAGGAAGCGAACCCAGGTCTCCTAACTCTGAGGCAGCAGCGCTACCACTGTGCCACCATGCTGCCCTACGTGCTAACATGCCATCCTAAAACTGAACACATTGCTTGTGATTTTCTTAGTAACTGTTAGTAAAATGTACACTCAGATCTCATTTTACTGTATCATACAGTTCATTATAAAGTGAGATATCAAAATAGCAGCACCCCAGGAACAACTTTGCAGAGAAGACCTCTAGGCAATGGTGATTTATCTTTAAAATCTGGAGATGATTTTCTATTACATTGCTGTCAATTATTGAAATCAATCATATATGCAGAGTGTAATTTTTGACAGCTCTAGATTCATTGACTCTGAGATGCTGCATCATTTCTTTACAAAATGTATTTATTTTTTTCTTGTGATTTGCAGTTTTACTTTATTACTCTCATTTACTAACATTTAGTAAGGAGAGAGTGCATATCCTTTGTGGACGGTGCAGTTTCCTTCAGGATTAATAAAGTTTCAATCTATGGATAAAGTCCATGCTGTGCGTGATTTCAGTTCATCATGATGAAAGCTTTATTTACCTCAAGTATTTGTGAGGTCTTAAATATCAAGATGGTCACAACGTTTTGCTGTTTCAAGCTATTATGACGCTCTTCAGAATGGTAATGGACCTACAAGGTTGCAATCAGTTTAAGCCACTCTTTAGATTTTCATGCGTCATTCTGACAGCATCCTCAGCTGCTGTGTGGCATGTCTGTATATTACAAAATGTCTTTCTTCCCTTGTTACACGGCTACTGTTATCCACAGTTCTCCATAGTGCCCTCTGTTAGTGTTTGTGCCTTTCCCTTAGGACATTTTTGGCCAGCTGTATGTCCTTCTGTGTTTTGCACCCAATCTCTCCTTGAAGTGTGTTCCCTGAAAGAGTGAATTTCTTCTTGCTTTGCCTGAATACGTTGCTTGTTGTCACCTATCTCAATATCCTGAGTCCACAGATGCTCTCTCAAAAAGTGAATTTCTTCCTGCATCTCTCGAATCAGTTGCATGTTGTCCCTAATCTCTACCTCTCTCCTCCATATATGCTGTCTCAAGAAGATGATTTCTTCCTGCAACTCCTGGATCGCCTGTCGCATACTGGCGATCTCCGTGTCTCTTCTCCATAATTCCTTAATAAGGAAGCAGATTTCCTTCTGTAGATCATGAATTTCACTATTGTTGCCATCTGCCTTTCTCTGCTGATTTCTGAGAAGGCAAATTTTATCTTGAATCATCTTGACATGCTCTATTCTTTTTGGACCACCAAATGGCTTCTGCTCCTTGAGAAGGCAGATTTCCTCTTGCAGCTCCCGAATCCTCTTCACATTGTCATTTGTCTCAGTGTTCCTCGTCAGCTCCTGCTCCTTCAGAAAACAGTTCTCCTCCTGCAACTTCTCATGTACATTCACATTTTTGTGGACCTCAGCATTTTGCCTGCACATCTCCAGATTGAGGAAACAGATTTCCTCTTCAAGTGCTCTGTGCATCTTACTATTGTCTTGGAGCTCAATGTCTCTTCTCCACACCATACCCCTGAGTAACCAAACTGCATTTTGCAGCTCTTGAATTATCTTTTTTTTTTCACCAACCTCAGCATCATCTTTGGCAGTTTCCTGTGCCTTGGTCATTCTGATTTGATCTGGCTGTTTTAGATGGAGACAGTCCTCTTCCTTCGGTCGAAACCTCCAACCATGTTCTTGAGCATCCTTGCTTTTATTTTGCTCTTCACTGCTCAGCATAACATCCTCAATCAGCAGTGGCGTCTCCATTATATTTTCTCTAGGAGCCTGTTCTTTTGGTAAGCACGTGTCTCCTTTATTCTCAATGACCCTCTTTACCTTTTCACCAGTCTCCACTTCCAAGCTCCACTCTTGGTCATTCGTGGAGTCCTGCTCTGTTTGATTTTCTTGAGTAATACTCTCATCATCTCCTATCTTATCTTCCTTCTGCAGGTTGTTTATTCTGAGAGGAGTCACTTTTGCTTCCTTCTTGAGTTCTTCATCTCTCTCCCACTCCTCCTTTTTAGAGAAGAGAGTGTCTATCAGAGGATCTTGGTCCATTTTTCCATTAAATCTCATCTGTGCTTCTATGCACCACAATTCCTCTTTCAGTAGAATCATTCTTTCTTTTAACATACGATTAATCTTCGCCTTTTCAGCAAGCTCACTTGCTCCCTTCTGTCCTGGGTCTTTGAGGACACAAGATTCTACTTGCATTTCCAGATTCATCTTAGCTTTTTCATCAATCTCATTGTTTTTTTGGCACAGTTTGACACTGATGAAGCAACCTGGACTTAGTGCTTCTTGAATCTTCTTCCCTTGAAAGACGTGAATTTCATCTCGGGGTTCTGATTTAATTTTGAAAATTTCACTAACCACTGCATCTCTACTCAGAATGTGGTCTTCTTTTACACTGCATTCATTTGACAGCTCTGGATTCATCTTTAAAATTTCTATGATCTGCAACTTTTTTTCCCATACCTGTTCACCAAGTGAGCAAATCTCTTCTTGCAGCTTCTGAATCTTCTTCCTTTCTTGATTCATTTTAGAGTCTATCCTCAGCTCCCACTCATCAAGGGTATTATTTTTGCCTTGTTTTTTGTGATTTGTGATAGGCGATTCTCTGATCTCAGTGTCTGCCGAACATACTTCTACATTCAGGAAGCAGGTTGAACTTTGAAGCTCTCTGATGGCTTGAATTTCCTTTTGAAGATCTTGATTCATCTTTACAATTTCCCTTAATTCAACTTCTCTCTTCTGCTCCTGCTGTTTTAAATTATGGATTTCTTCTTGAAGCCCCTGAATTATTGGTCTGTTTTCATTAATGTCTGCGCTGGTCCACATCATTTGTTCATTGACTTTGTAGGTTTCTAGCTGCTCTTGGGTTGCATTTCTGTTTTCATTGAATTCTATGTTTACTGCTGGCTTCTGATTCTTCTGGAAGCAGATTTCTTCTTGAAGCTCAAGATTAGTTTTTTTGTGCCCCCCATCCTCTGCTTCAATGCACTGCATTTCCTGGTTGAGAAGATTAATCTCTTTCTCTAGGGCTTGCTTCATCTTTGCATTTTCACTGGCCTCAGTCCCCCTTCTCAGCTCCTGCCGCTTGAGAAACTGATTTTGTTTCTGCAAATCTTGGATGATCGTGGCGTGTTGATGAATGGCGCCATCTCTCCTGCACACCTCCACATTCAAAAAGCAAATTTGTTCATCTAACTTCCGGTTCTTTTCTAAACATTTGCTGATCTGAGCATCTCTCCTCTTCAACTCCAGACTCAGGTAGCCGATTACATTTTGTATCTGTTGGATTGTCTTTATATTTTCATTAATATTAACATCTTTGCTCTGCTCATGCTCACTGAAGACACAAATGTCCTCCAGCTGGTCAACATCCGCCTTTACATTTTCATTGATTTCAACTTCTCCACTTCTCACTTGTTCATTAAGGAATCCAATTTCCTCTTGAAAGTCAAGATTCATTTTCATACTTTCATTGACCTCCACCTCACTGTTCAAGACCTGCTCACCAAGGAGTTTCTGAAGTTCTAAATCCACGTTTGACTCTTGGTCAAATTTCTTAACTCCTTGCCGGTTTTGATCTCCAAAGAGGCACATTTCACCTTTGAACTCTCTATCTGCTTTCTCATTGTCACTGTTCATACTATCTCTGTTTATTCCCAATCGCTTGAAGGCATGCTTTTTCATGGACTTTGCCCGGTTTACATTTTTCTGAAGCTTTGTCTCTCGCCTTGATAACTCCACATTGAGGAAGCGTATTGCGCCTTTTAATTCTCGAATCATCTGGCCTTTTGCCCCCGCTTCAGTTTTTTGATTTGGTTTTCCCTCTTCATTTTCAACTATGTCCATGACCCACCTTTGGTCCTCTTCTTTTAAAATGAACTTGTCATTTTGAAGCTGGGGTTGAATCTTTCCTGCATCTGCAATTTCAACCTCTTTTTTTTGTATCTGCTCACTGAATTGGGAAATTTCTTTCTGAAGTTCTAGGATTCTTATTATTTCTTCATTGAACTTCATATCTGTCTTCCACTCCTGCTCCTTAAGGCCATAGATGTTTTCTTGTAGATCACAATTCATTTCTACATTGTGATGGATTTTATTTTCTTTAAATGTTTTCTTTCCCTTGAGAAATTGAATTTCTTCTGGCACTTCCTTTTTCACATTCTTTCCTGTTTCTGTTTCCTGGTTTTGCACTAACCCTTTGAGGAAGCAAGCTGCAATTTGAAACTCTTGAGTGCTCTTCTCGTTTTCACTGTCTCCACTGATCTGTTTCATTCCTTGTTCCTTCAGAGCCTCATTTTCCTCCTCCAACTCTCGATTGGTTTTTGCAGCTTCTTGGATCTCCACATCCTTTCTGCACACTTCTACATTTAGGAAGCAAATCTCTTCCTCCAGGTCTTTGTTCAATTTCATATTTTCACTGATTTCAGACTCCTTTTTCCATAGATCCACATTGAGGAACCAAATTGCATTTTGTAAGTCTTGGATTGTCTTTATATTTTCTATCAACTCAGCCTCTCTCCTTTGGTCTTGCTCTTTGAGGAGGCAGAGTTCTTCTTGTAGTTTGGTTATTATACTCACATGTTTATTAATGTCAATGCTGTACCTCCATGGCATTGGAGTTTTCAGGAGGAAGAATTCTTTTTCCAGCTCATGGTTCAGCTTTGCATTGTCAATAATCCCAGCATCGCCCATCTGCTTGTTATCCTTCAGAAAAGAAATTTCATTCTGTAGTTTAAGGTTCATCATTATATTCTCCCTAATCTCTGCTTCCTTAGTGTGAGCTTGCTCATTGAGGAGACAAATTTCCTCCTGAAGCATCTGGATCATTTTCATATTTTCAGTGATCTCAATGTCTCGCCTCAATTTCTGCCTTTTGAGGATACGATTCGCCTCTTGAAGTTCCTGGATCATTTTGAAATTTTCATGCATCTCAGCATCTCTTCTGCGTACTTCAATGTTAAGGAAGCACATTTCCTCTTCAACTTCTCTACTCAGCTTCACAGAATCTGCATCCCTAATGTCATACCACCATGATTCATCATTCAGAAAACTGGAGGAATTTTGCATTTTACTGGCCATTCTTACATTTTCATTGATATTGACTTCTGTTCCTACCTGTAATTCTTTGAAATTGCATATTATGTCTTGAAGCTGTTGGTTCATTTGTACATTTTTATATATCTCTGCATCTCGTCTGCACAACGCCACATTGAGGAAGCAGATTTCTTCTTCTAGGTCTCTCTTCACTTTTAAGTATTTACTTATCTCAATATCTCTCCTCCATACTTCTACTTTGAGAAAGGAAATTGCATTTTGCACCTCTTGGATTATTTCTATGTTTTCATTGACAGTATAGTTTTTAATCATCTCCTGATCTTTTAGAAGCTGAATGTCTTCCTGGACCCTATTCATCCTTTAATGTTTAGTAAGAGTTATGTTTAGGTTGTCACTACCAAACTTAAAAGAAATGCTCGTCTGTTGTTGAGGCTGGTGTGTCTGTCACTGAAGCACATGTGGATTCATCTAAAAAGTGTGTATCTCTGTTGCGCTGTGCAAAGAATGAAGTTCTGCACACTCTCACTGGTCTTGTATGCCCATTTAGTTGCTAGGTGACCTTATAAAAAGCGCGAGATGACTTGCTAATGATATGAGACTTTTTTATTGCTCTTTGTTCTACTAAATATCTAGGAATATTGTTAATTAGATTTAGATATAAACACATGAAGATAACATTAGAGATGCTAAGAGGAAAAATCTACAGCGGCACAAATAATTTGTATTTTAATTTAAAATTTAGCAACACTGCTTTTTTTCTTATCTTTTGCTATTATAAATTGTATCTGTAAGCAGTAAGCGGTAACATCTTTGCGGATGGGACACGAGTCACATTTACTACATTGCATTCACCATTACTAAGCAGGTCTGAAAATGACTGACTGACTGACATTTCTTTAATGAAGATTTGATACCTTGGGAATATTGCATTGTGAAGCATGAATTGCAAAGTGAATTGTATTATGGGATAAGTTTATTTTCTCATGTCTTATGTAAAGTCATTTTCTAACCTGCTTAATCCAGATCAGAGTTGCAGCTGTGGCCTGGAGACTAACCCAGCTAGCATAGGGTACAAGGCAGAAGGAAACCTTGGACAGGGCACCAGTTCATCACACAGCAAACGCACACACACACACACACACACACACACACACACCAAGGCCAATTTAGCATTGCCAATTCCCCTGATCTGCATGTATTTGGGGACCTGAAGGAAACCAGAGCACCCAGAGGAAACCCACACAGACATGAGGAGAACATGCAAGCTCAATATCGGGGAGGACCACCCTGGTCTCCCTCCTGTGTGGCAGTATGCTGCCCACTATGTCAATGTACAGGTGCTGGTCATAAAATTAGAATATCATGACAAAGTTGATTTATTTCAGTAATTCCATTCAAAAAGTGAAACTTGTATATTAGATTCATTCATTACACACAGACTGATGTATTTCAAATGTTTATTTCTTTTAATTTTGATGATTAGAACTGACAACTAATGAAAGTCCCAAACTCAGTATCTCGGGAAAATTAGAATATTGTGAAAAGGTTCAATATTGAAGACACCTGGTGCCACACTCTAATCAGCTAATTAACTCAAAACACCTTCAAAAGCCTTGAAATGGTCTCTCGGTCTAGTTCTGTAGGCTACACAATCATGGGGAAGACTGCTGACTTGACAGTTGTCCAAAAGATGACCATTGACACCTTGCACAAGGAGGGCAAGACACAAAAGGTCATTGCTAAAGAGGCTGGCTGTTCACAGAGCTCTGTGTCCAAGCACATTAATAGAGAGGCGAAGGGAAGGACAAGATGTGGTAGAAAAAAGTGTACAAGCAATAGGGATAACCGCACCCTGGAGAGGATTGTGAAACAAAACCCATTGAAAATTGTGGGGGAGATTCACAAAGAGTGGACTGCAGCTGGAGTCAGTGCTTCAAGAACCACCACACACAGATGTATGCAAGACATGGGCTTCAGCTGTCGCATTCCTTGTGTCAAGCCACTCTTGAACAAGAGACAGCGTCAGAAGCGTCTCGCCTGGACTGCTGCTGAGTGGTCCAAAGTTATGTTCTCTGATGAAAGTAAATTTTGCATTTCCTTTGGAAATCAATGTCCCAGAGTCTGGAGGAAGAGTGGAGAGGCACAGAATCCAAGCTGCTTGACATCCAGTGTGAAGTTTCCACAGTCTGTGATGATTTGGGGAGCCATATCCTCTGCTGGTTTTGTTCCTCTGTGTTTTATCAAGTCCATTGCAGCCGTCTACCAGGAGATTTTAGAGCATTTCATGCTTTCCCTCTGCTGACCAGCTTAATGAGATGCTGATTTCATTTCCCATGCCTACGCTGCCGAAAGTACCAATAATGATCATGGTATCACTGTTCTTGATTGGCCAGCAAACTTGCCTGACCTTAACCCCATAGAAAATCTATGGGGTATTGTGAAGAGGAAGATGCAATACGCCAGACCCAACAATTCAGAAGAGCTGAAGGCCACTATCAGAGCAACATGGGATCTCATAACACCTGAGCAGTGCCACAGACTGGTCGACTCCATGCCACGCCGCATTGCTGCAGTAATCCAGGCCAAAGGAGCCCCAACTAAATATTGAGTGCTGTACATGCTCATACTTTTCATGTTCATACCTTTCAGTTGGCCAACATTTCTAAAAATCCTTTTTTTGCATTGGTCTTAATTTATATTCTAATTTCCCGAGATACTGAATTTGGGACTTTCATTAGTTGTCAGTTATAATCATCAAAATTAAAAGAAATAAACATTTGAAATACATCAGTCTGTGTGTAATGAATGAATCTAATATACAAGTTTCACTTTTTGAATGGAATTACTGAAATAAATCAACTTTGTCATGATATTCTAATTTTATGACCAGCACCTGTATGTCTTCTTCTTCTTTCTTTCTTTTTTTTTTTTTAAATTGAACCATTATTAGCATTTTGTTATACTCAACTATTCATCCATCCATTTTCTGAACCTATTTATTTTTCCAGCTAGATTATTAGGTTTAGGGTCATGGGAAGCCAGTTCTTTTCTGGTAGAAACCAATCTTATTCAAGATGGCAGTCTATTACAAAGCATTTTTACACACTCATACCATGCTCATCCATACTGGAACAATTTGGAGTTGCCATTGAATCTATCCTGTCTGTTCCAGTTTAGACTGGAGAGAGCTAAGATCTACCCTAAGGCAGGAGATAAACCAGATTCACACACATTCACACCTGCATCCACTCAAGTTGAATCCATATAAAGATGCCAATCAGTGTAAGCAACATTAGGAGTAACTAGGGAAACCCTACATAAGATCCAGTAAGAACATGCTATCTTCAAACAGAAAGTATAGTTTAAAGAGAGGAATCAAAACAACATAAAGAGCTGGGGACCATCCTGTACATTATTTAATGTGTCAAAAAATAAGAAAAAAAAGTTCAACAAAAATATCACTGACGTCTCACTTCCATGGGGGACCTTGACTTGCCAATGCTCTGTGACTCTCCAATGTCCTCAGTAAATAAGTCTCTTCCTCTGAGCTAAATATTCTTTGGACGCAGGTTCCCAAGTGAACGCTGACTTCTGCTTCCTTTTTTCGTAGTGAACGGTGCAGAAGCTTCAAGAAAAAAATGGACGTGTCATCATGGACTGTCTTGGGACTCATCCTCCAATCTTCAGGGAAATCAGAAGAAGGTGTCAGTGACTGTATTACCTCAAATACTGGGGACGGGTGTCACTCAAGTCCTGTAGATGCCTCCTATGAGACATTAGCTAAATTAATTTGAATCTGCTCTTTGGAAGCATTAAAATGGCAGCACTTATCAATAAGCCACCACACTGGATTTTCTTGTCTGATATCTAAAATAATGAAGAACAAATGGCAGAACATAAATTAAACATTATTATTGTTTCTATTATGATTAACATTAATACATTGATCTTTTAAGTGTGTTAGGTTAGCAGGTCTCACTATCAAATTAAAATAATAATAACAAAAAAAAAATAATAAAAATAACCAGATAATTGATAGATCATTAGTAAAACCAAAATTCCCATAAAAATACTTGAGCTGATGTCAGGACTGTACCATGTTAGAGAATAAGGAGAGAAGAAGACACAAATATTTGAATTTATTTTGTAAAAGTTAATTGAAACAATATGAGAGGAAGAAATGAAAATTCAATCATCATCTTCCTTGTATTATTATAATCCAATGTTATCTCGATAAAATTACTTGATTTATTTTAGGAAACTAATATATTGATCCACCCCTGCAGAAATATGAATGAGTCCCAGAAACTGCAGAAAACTCCACCACGTCTGTTAGCTCAGCGCACTCCTGCTGTGGTGGTGTATTTAGATGTTAGTATGCTCAGCGTTAGATGTGAGGATGAATCAAATGTCAATGTATTATAATACATAGCTACTTCATCTTACTTTAAAAAGAGTTTTCTTTGGAAACTAGTATTGTTTTTCTGATTCCTTAGCTGATTATATCACAAATTAATGCTTTTGGTATGTTTGCCTTTAATGTACCAAAATAAAGTTAGCTTTTTTTATGGTACTAATATTTTATTGGGAATGGCGAAGGTGTGGGACTGCAGAGACCTGGATTTAAAAAATATTTACACTTACTCAATTGATAAAATGCCAAATATTAACTACCCATACTAGCCTCTCTGTGACAATTTCTTGAAATTGTACAGGATGTTTTTAGGGATCTTCTACTGCGGGTAACCCTCCATTATTTTTGTTTCTTGCCCTGCATTTTTAGCATTTGATGTAATTAATGCTTTTCAGAATTTCCTCACAATCTGCTCAATATATTATACTATTTACAGAAATTCAATGTATGGCAACGTACCAGGGAATGTATGGACCTATTGTCAATTAAATATGTCTTTAGTTCCATTACCTACTTAATTATCTACTTTATAATTTATTTTGAATTTCTTTTGATTCACCATAAGTAGTTCAAGCAAATAGCTGCATTAGCTTGCATAGCCTGTAAATGAACAGGTAAGGGTTTATTTCATGCTAGTTTGTATACTTGTTATTTTTATAAATCTTGTCTTTTATCTGTTGTAATTGTTTGAATCTATTATCGATTATCTTTCAGAGGGAAAGATACAGAAACTCGGGCAAGAATGCTTATGTTCAGAAAACAAAGGGATACAACCAAAGCTCTACTTTTATGATTCTGCCATTTTTAAGGGTAACTGGAACTGAGTTTACTCATTAATGACTCCTCCTGAAAGAAAAAATGCATAAAGACCTGAACAAATTTGTTGGTACTCCTCCACAAAAATAGAAAAACCCACAATTGTCTCTGAAATAACTTGAAAATGTGAAACGTAACTGGCACCCATTATTATTTATTCTGTATTGAAAAAATCAGACTTTGCTTTAGAGTTTTGACTCAACAGATTATTTCACATAATAATACATGTGAAAATGGCATGGGCAAAAATGATATGACCCTTAACCAAATATTTGGTTGCTTGACCTTTAGGGGCCATCACTGCAAACAAGCCTGGAGCTCTCCATGAGACATCTGCTCCTGTCCACAGGTCGTTTGGCCCACTCGTCCTGAGCAAACTGCTCCAGCAATGTCAGGTTTGAAGAGGGTCTTCTCCAGACTGCATGTTTCAGTTCTTTTCATAAATGTTTGATGGGATTCACTGAAGGCCACTTCAGAACAGTCCAATGTTTTCTTCTCAGCCATTCCTTTGTGCTTTTAGCTGTGTGTTTTGGCTCCTTATCCTGTTCCATGACCTGCGACTGAGACAGAGCTTTGTGACACTGGGCAAGACATTTCACTCCATAATGTATTAATAGTCTTGAGATTTCATTGTTCTTGGTGCAAACTCAAGGCACCCTGTGCCAGACACAGCAAAGCATCCCCAAAACATTAACCCAGTGTCCTCCATGTTTCATAATAGGCATGGTGTTTTTATCATTGAACGTTTCATTTTTTCGTCTGTGGACATAAAGCTTATGTGACATGCTAAAAATCTTGCTTTATGTCATCTGTCTAAAGGACATTCTCCCAGGAGAGTTGTGGCTTGTCAATGTACATTTTAGCAAATTCCAGCCTGGCTTTTTTATGTTTTTCTTTCAACAGTGGAATCCTCCTGGGTCGTCTTCCATTGAGCCCACTGTCACTCAAAAAGTAACTTATGGTGCAGTAAGAAACTGATGGACCTTGACCTTGGTTGTATCTCTTTGAAAGGTGTCCTTGGCTTTTTGTCTACCATTCTCACGATCCCTCTGCCCATTCTGAGGTCGATTTTCCTCTTGCGGCCGCATCCAGGGAGGTTGACCGTAAAGAATTCTTAACAATATTTGCAGCTATTGTCACAAGAACATCAAGCTGCTTGGAGATGACGGTCTTCTAGCCTTTGCCTTTCACATGCTTGTCTAGAATTTTCTTTCTGATCTCCTCAGATGACTCTCTCCTTTGCTTTCTTTGGTCCATGTTCAGTGCGGGACACACCGTGATACCAAACAGCAGAGTGACGACTTTTCTCCATTTAAATCGGCTGATTGACTGATTGCACGATTGGAGACACGTGTGATAGAAATTCAAGAAAGCAGCAAACTTGAAAAACCTCTAATCTATTAGTTATGATTTTTTCAAGGGGTACCAACAAATGAGTCCAGGCCATTTTTGAATATCATTGTAGAATAAGCAATACTTGATCTCTCGTCACACTTGCTTTGCTTTACTCGATGACATATCAAAGGAATGAAGGTATAGACGGGATAATTGTTTTTCATTTCATCATTTTTCAGGAAGCATATAGCACCTTTCCAATGAATATGCCTGTATATGTAGAAATGTTTGTAAATGTATTTCAAATCAAAAATAGAAATCCCTCATTCAAATAAGTATTCAGATCCTTAATTCAGGACTTTGTAAAAGACCCCTTGATAGCAAATCCAACTTTGAGCCTTCTTTGGTAAGTCTCTAAAAGCTTTGCACAGCTGGATTTTGACAGTTTATTACATTTTTTTTGTAGCAGACCCTCTCAAGCTATGTTAGATTGAATGGGAAGCGTCTGTTAACTGCCATCTTTAGGTCTCTCCCCAGATGTTTTGTAGAGTTTAATCCTAGGCTTTTTTCTAGGCTACCACTCCAGGACAGTCGGAGGCTTGTGCCAAAGTCACTCTGTGTTGTCTTGGATGTATGCTTTATGTCATTGTTTTCCTAAGATGTGAAGTGTCACCCCAGTCTGAGGTTGCACACTCTCTGGAGCAGGTTTTCTTCAAGGACGTCTCCGTTTTTGGCTGTACTCATCCTTCTCTCACTTCTCTGCTGTCACCACCATGTTTCATCTTAACAATGGTAAAAGGCAGCTGATGGTCAGTGTCTGATGTTCACCAGACATAGTGCTTAGAGTTCTGTCCAAAGATTGTTTTTGTCTCAACAGACCATAGAAGCTTTATGTGCCATTGCGCACACTCCAAGTAGGCTCCTCCTGGGTCGTCTTCCATTGAGCCCACTGTCACTCAAAAAGTAACTTATGGTGCAGTAAGAAACTGATGGACCTTGACCTTGGAGTTCAGCTTGTATCTCTTTGAAAGCTGTCCTTGGCTTTTTGTCTACCATTCTCACGATCCCTCTGCCCATTCTGTACTATCATTGGCCTTTTATTCATGAGTGGCTTCTATCTAACCACCCTACCATAAACACCTGATTGATGGAGTGCTACTGAGGTGGTTGTACCTTCCAACAAGTTCTCCCATCTCAGCAGAGTGACCATTGTGTTCTTGGTTTTCTCTCTGATCAAAGCTCTTCATTTCCGTTTACACAGTTTGATCAGATAACCAACTCTTGGAACAGTCCAGACTTTCTGAGTTACTGAGACCACTGTGCTCCTTTTAAACATTGAAAGCTTAAAAAAAATTGTTCTTACCATCCCCTTGGCCTGATCTGTGCTTCAACACAATTTGCATTTCATGACTTGCTTTTTGTCCTGACATGCACTGTGGATTTCAAGTTCTAGACACATTGCAAAAAAGAACTAAAGCAAACAGGATACATCTTTGTACAATTTGGAGTGACACAGCAAAGGGTCTAAATAAGAGATTTCAGTTTTTGACTTAATAAATTAGCAAGCCTTTCCTGTCATTATGTTTTATTGAGTGTAGATAAAAGGGCATAAACAGGAAATTCATTCATTTGATATTAACTCTAGAACACACTAAAGAGTGCAGAAAGTGGAGGGGCCTGAAATACTTTCTGAATCCTCTGTAGTTATTGCTTTCTGCATATATTTTGTTGCTCTTTTTGACTTTGTGGTGTTGTCGTTATTCTGAGGAGACATGCAAGTGAGAACTTCATTTTAGTGCGTACATGTGAAAATAAACTTGATCTTGTAAGTACAGTAATCCCTCCTCGATCGCGGGGGTTGCGTTCCAGACCCCCCCGTGATAGGTGAAAATCCGCGAAGTAGAAACCATATGTTTGTATGGTTATTTTTATATATTTTAAGCCCTTATAAACTCTCCCGCACTGTTTATAAATATTCCCTGCAGAGTTATACAGCATAATCCCTTTGTATTCTCTTAGATATTAGGTAAGATTCATTGAAATTATGTATATAAACACACTCTTTATATACAGTAAAACCTAAATATTATTTTAAAGATATTGAGTGTCTCCGATATCACATATGTTACAGCCATTACGATAGACAGGCCACCAGCAATAAATACGTACAATGCAAGAAAATAGTATACAGTAAATGTGTGTACAGTGACACTAAACGTACGTACATGTACTAAGCACTGTAAGAAGAAAATTAATTATGGTTACTCACCAACAATGACACGATGACTTGTCCGATAACAATGAGTTTAATTTTACTGCACAACAAAGGAGAGCGTTACAGCCCTTGTAAAGGAGCCACTTCAGGCGATTGTGTAGCACTGCCGTTGTTCTTCTTCTGGCAGTCTTCAATCCAAATCCCTAAAGCAGATTCCATCCAGACTACTGCCTTATTACATCCACTTGCAACTCGTTTTGCACCCTGGTTAAAAGGACGCTGCAGCCGTAGATCTTATATTCCTTTCCTACTTTTTAAATAAAAAGAATCGTAGCCTTCAACAAATCCAAAACGTTTACCTTTTCGGCAATCGTTAACATCTTCTTCTT
>JANRMT010027041.1:20241701-20264954 GCA_026402145.1 Polypterus bichir lapradei | reverse complement strand
GCCAATAGCGTCCCTTGTATGAAATCAACTGGGCAAACCAACTGAGGAAGCATATACAGGAAGTAAAAAGACACATTGTCCGCAGAACCCGCGAAGCAGCGAAAAATCCGCGTTATATATTTAGTTATGCTTTCATATTAAAATCCGCGATAGAATGAAGCCGCGAAAGTCGAAGCGCGATATAGCGAGGGATTACTGTACTCAAATAGGCAGTAAAGTAGAATTATGATTATTTTATTTGTACCCGTGATCATATTACTTCATTGCATACAATATATTTGTAAATAAAAATTTGTTTAAAAAGTTAAATCAAAGCAATATTAGTTAAAGAATGCTACTGGTTTTTGAATTAACTGTGGAGTTTGCAGCATTTAAAAAGTCTCTGAAACTTTACCAATTTGCAGTGTCCATTAAATATAAACTTAATACTGGATTTGTGTACTCAAAAGATATTATATTATATTATATTATATTATATTATATTATATTATATTATATTATATTATATTATATTATATTATATTATATTATAGTAGGTGTTTCCTGTGACTCCGCCTGTGTAGTAGTGAAACAAGATAAACTTTAAAAATCCATTAAAAAAATTGTAAAACTTTGTACTGAGAAGAATTTAAATTGATAGCTCTTGTATCCGAGGGCCTCTTGATATATAATATTTCTGGTTTTGCTATCAGGGGCGAGAATGTAGCTGTGATTTCTTTGGCATAAAAAGTTGGCAAGGTATCTCTGGCCAAGTGGAAGGTAGTTACGCTCCAACGTCAGACATTGCCACTGTATCTGATTGTGTTCAGCTCTGACGGGAGAGTGTCCTCCGTGTGGGAAAAGAACACGTGGCCATGATATCTCTGCCAATGAGCAGGTATCCTCTAAAACGCACGTAGCTCTGTTCTCTCTCTCAAAAACATCAAACGTTACTCTTTAACAATCTCTAGATGATGATGTCTGCTGAACAAACAGGTATTGCTAGCTAAGGCAAGGTACATGTGGCGAGAGGTAGAGCGACTCGAACGGAGGCTGGCGCGTGAGTGAGGAAGGCCCCACCTGGCTGCCTACTCTTGAGGTCCCGCCTCCTCCACTCCTTGGCCTGCTGCCTGTCTCTTGGATTCGAGCGAATAAATCACTGCGGTAACCAACAATGATACTTAGCACAACGAGAGAAGTCACAAAATCAACCAGAATGTTCAAGCAAATTATAGAAAAAACCCAATCTAAATCCGTTAAGTAGTTCTCTCGTGAAAAGCAGACAGACATACAGACAGACATGCATTAGATTTTATATATTTTATATTATATTATATTAATTCTTTACATATCCATCCATCCATCCTCTTCCGCTTATCCGAGGTCGGGTCGTGGGGGTAGCAGCTTAAGCGGAGAGGCCCAGACTTCCCTCTCCCCGGCCACTTCTTCCAGCTCTTCCGGGAGAATCCCAAGGCGTTCCCAGGCCAGCCGGGAGACATAGTCCCTCCAGCGTGTCCTGGGTCTTCCCCGGGGCCTCCTCCCGGTTGGACGTGCCCGGAACACCTCACCAGGGAGGCGTCCAGGAGGCATCCTGATCAGATGCCCGAGCCACCTCATCTGACTCCTCTCGATGCGGAGGAGCAGCGGCTCTACTCTGAGTCCCTCCCGGATGACTGAGCTCCTCACCCTATCTTTAAGGGAAAGCCCAGACACCCTACGGAGGAAACTCATTTCAGCCGCTTGTATTCGCGATCTCGTTCTTTCGGTCACTACCCATAGCTCATGACCATAGGTGAGGGTAGGAACGTAGATTGACTGGTAAATTGAGAGCTTTGCCTTACGGCTCAGCTCTTTTTTCACCACGACAGACCGATGCAGAGCCCGCATCACTGCGGATGCCGCACCGATCCGCCTGTTGATCTCACGATCCATTCTTCCCTCACTCGTGAACAAGACCCCGAGATACTTAAACTCCTCCACTTGGGGCAGGATCTCGCCCCCAACCCTGAGAGGGCACTCCACCCTTTTCCGGCTGAGGACCATGGTCTCGGATTTGGAGGTGCTGATTCTCATCCCAGCCGCTTCACACTCAGCTGCGAACCGCTCCAGAGAAAGCTGAAGATCACGGCCTGATGAAGCAAACAGGACAACATCATCTGCAAAAAGCAGTGACCCAATCCTGAGTCCACCAAACCGGACCCCTTCAACACCCTGGCTGCGCCTAGAAATTCTGTCCATAAAAGTTATGAACAGAATCGGTGACAAAGGGCAGCCCTGGCGGAGTCCAACTCTCACTGGAAACGGGCTCGACTTACTGCCGGCAATGCGGACCAAGCTCTGACACCGGTTGTACAGGGACTGAACAGCTCTTATCAGGGGGTCCAGTACCCCATACTCCCGGAGCACCCCCCACAGGACTCCCCGAGGGACATGGTCGAACGCCTTTTCCAAGTCCACAAAGCACATGTAGACTGGTTGGGCAAACTCCCATGCACCCTCCAGGACTCTGCTAAGGGTGTAGAGCTGGTCCACTGTTCCGCGACCAGGACGAAAACCACACTGTTCCTCCTGAATCCGAGGTTCGACTATCCGACGGACCCTCCTCTCCAGAACCCCCGAATAGACTTTTCCAGGGAGGCTGAGGAGTGTGATCCCTCTATAGTTGGAACACACCCTCCGGTCCCCCTTTTTAAAAAGGGGGACCACCACCCCAGTCTGCCAATCCAGAGGCACTGTCCCCGATGTCCATGCGATGTTGCAGAGACGTGTCAACCAAGACAGTCCTACAACATCCAGAGCCTTAAGGAACTCCGGGCGTATCTCATCCACCCCCGGGGCCCTGCCACCAAGGAGTTTTTTGACCACCTCGGTGACTTCAGTCCCAGAGATGGGAGAGCCCACCTCAGAGTCCCCAGGCTCTGCTTCCTCATTGGAAGGCATGTTAGTGGGATTGAGGAGGTCTTCGAAGTACTCCCCCCACCGACCCACAACATCCCGAGTCGAGGTCAGCAGTGCACCATCCCCACCATATACGGTGTTGACACTGTACTGCTTCCCCTTCCTGAGACGCCGGACAGTGGACCAGAATCTCCTCGAAGCCGTCCGAAAGTCGTTTTCCATGGCCTCTCCAAACTCCTCCCATGCCCGAGTTTTTGCCTCAGCAACAACCGAAGCCGCTTTCCGCTTGGCCTGCCGGTACCTATCATAGTGTATCTTATTATTTTTTAATATTTTCTGAACATTTCTATCAAACATCCTTTAATATTTATACACTTATTGTTGAGAATGTTGCTAATATAGTCGGATATCTGCAATTAATCCAAACTAGACATTTAGTTAATAGATAAATTATTATTTGTAACAAGCAACAGAATACTTCACTTACATCAACTGTAACTGTACTCAGTTGTCTTATACAGTTCTTACCATGTACATTGAATGTGGCTAGTAACCTAGAATGTTATATAAAATGCATCTGATTGTGGTATCCAGGACAAAGGTTCAATTTTGAGAAACAGCATCCATCCATCCATTCATCCATTATTCAACCCGCTATATCCTAACTACAGGGTCATGGGGGTCTGCTGGAGCCAATCCCAGCCAACACAGGGCGCAAGGCAGGAAAAAAAAAAACCCTGGGTAGGGTGCCAGCCCACCGCAGGGCAGAAACAGCATTTGTACTTCAATATTATTGAACTCCTCAACCTATCACAGAGAGTGAGCCTAGCAAGCCCCCTCAGAAACCTAATCTTTGCCATTTGTGCTCATCATTCATACTTCAATCACAGCCCGCATTTCATAACCACAGGTGAGGATGGGGATGTGGACTGAACAGTAAATTGATAGCTCTGACTAATTTATTAGTCCGTCTTACAATCTTCACTGCTCTCTGTCATGACCAATAAGGCAATGTATTGAACTCCTTAGCTTGGTGTTCTGCAGAGCAGGTGGACTAAATAGGGACCAGATGAATAACTTACCAAATCACAAAGCAAAATCCTAAATCATAATGGAAGTTTCAGGAAGAGAAACTAAAAATTAGAAACAAAACAACTAAATTAGGATCACTTAGGATCACTGCTCATCCCCTACCTGAATAGAACAAGGCATTCTTTTCCGGGAGAGGACCATGAGCTCAGATTTGGATGTGCTAATTCTGATCACTAGTGCATCAATCTTGGCTCTTAATCATGCTGGTGTGCACAGAAGATTACAGTCTGATAGGGGCCAAGAGAAAAGCATTATCTTGATAAGTAGCCAGCTAATAATGAAAGGAGGAGAGAAAGACCATTAAATGATAGACCTGTAAAAATAAGTATCCAAGATGTTCACAATGATTTATAAAGAGGCAAAATCAAACCTTCCTTCCCATCCAGACATACCATTTCATACACGTGCTAATGAACATAACCGACGAAGCAGAAATTAAGATAAGCTTATTGTTTCATTTGTGTTTTTGGAAATTTTTAATCATTTGTGCACTGTGGGTAACACATTGTTTTAGAGAGGGTTTGGGTTTGAGTGCATTTAGATTAGATTAGAGTAGGTTAGATTAGATACATTTTCTGAATCCCATGAAGAATAAGAAGAATAAGAACATCTCAAAAGACAAACTGAGTTTGTTACCATGAAGACTAACTGATGTGGTACCAAATCACAAAGCAAAATCCTAAATCATAGCAGAGGTTTCAGAAAGACAAAATAAACATTAGAAACAAAACATGATCGTAACATTTATAATTAACTACTCATCTCCTATTTGAGTAGAACAATTATATTTTAATATAATCTTTATAAATATAGTGATCCCTCGCTATATCGCGCTTCGACTTTCGTGGCTTCACTCCATCGCGGATTTTAAATGTAAGCATATCTAAATATATATCACGGATTTTTTGCTGGGTCGCGGATTTCTGCGGACAATGGGTCTTTCAATTTATGTTATATACTTCCTCAGTTTCATACAAGGGACGCTATTGGCGGATGGCTGAGAAGCTACCCAATCAGAGCACGTATTACATATTAAATAAAACTCCTCAATGATATACGATATTCTTCCCGCGCGCAGCTTCGCACACTTAAAAGCTCTAACAGCCCGTATTGATTTTTCATTGTTTGTTTTTCTCTGTCTCTCTCACTCTCTCTGAGAAATACAGGCAGATACTTATCCATCATGCAATACCATCAGGGAGGCGTATGATTGGCCCCATTCTCTGCTAATGATGGAGGGGATGTGAGCAGAGGGGCTGTTTGCACAGTGGCTGTTTGCTTAGAAGATACGGACTCGCCTGTAAAAAAAAATGCTGAAAGGCTACCTTCACATTGATCCCTTCATTGCGCCGCTTTATCGCGGTGCTTGCATACTTAAAAGCGCAGCAGCCCTATTGATTTTTGATTGTTTACTTTACTCTCTCTCTCTCTCTGAAATTCTCCGCACCTTGAAGAGGAAGATACGTTTGCATTCTTTTAATTGTGAGAAAGCCATCTCTGTCTTGTCATGGAGCACAGTTTAAACTTTTGACTAAAGGGTGTTACATCATGTCTAGAGGGCTCTAATAATGTTAAAAAACATATTTAGAAAGTCGTAAACAGGTTTTCAATGCTCTAACTGCGAAAATATTTATAAATAAAGATTTATAAATAAAGAATTCTACTTCTTGGAAATTCATTTATCTGTCTGGAACGGATCAACCGCTATAAACGAGGGTTTACTGTATAACTGTGCGGAGAATATTTATAAACAGTGTGGGAGAGTTTCTAAGAGCTTAAAATATATAAAAATAACCATACAAACATATGGTTTCTACTTCGCGGATTTTCACCTATCGCGGGGGGTTCTGGAACGCAACCCCCGCGATCGAGGAGGGATTACTGTATAGTATCTGCTTTTTAATGTGTTTGCATATAAAGTAAGAAGCCCCTACTGTGATAGCCATGTCTGTCTATCTGTTTGTTCACTTAAAAAAAATTGGCACCCCATGGACCAATTTTGTTGAAATTTGGCAAACTTATTCTTCAAAGATATTTGTTAATTTTTATTAAGATATCATAAACAGATCACACTCTACAGAGCTTTGAAATTTCAAAATCTCCTACTGAAAAGCATTGACATATCAGCGAATTCGTCTATCTTAAAACAGAAACATTCTACACAACTTCAAGTACAAATTAGTTTAATTAAACAATTTTACCACGACAGCAGTTACATTAGCTTTAATATTTTGTACATTTTCCTCTTTTATGTTTCTATCAGTTGTCCTGGATCCCCAATATAACGCCAGGGAAAGGGCCCAGGTGCCAGCAGCTCATACAGCAGCCCACTTCTTCTGGCACTTTAGGTAAGTGAACAGTAAAAGTACAAAAAATTGTCATTTGTCTTGAAATGAATGGAGGAGGAAAGTAAATATGTAAGCATATACTGTATAAGGCTGAATTGACTGAACTAAGATTATCTGGCCCGTGGCCTGTTTAAGACGTCAAAAAATATTATCGCATCCAGGGCTGGTAACAAGGCAATTGTGTCAGGGTGGCATTTTCATGTAATTTTATTTTATTTTTTTAAATTATGAAACAATAATGCAAAAAAGAATTTCATATACATCCAGTACCATATTTATATACTACCTTTAAAAATTTTGAGAAATAAAAATTTATTTAAAACCTTCAAATTACAAGTTTCAGAACACCTTGCCACACGTCAGGACATGGTACTGATATTCATTTCCTTGATTTATGCATACCGGCATAATTTGCAAAGAAGAGGAAAGAAGTGGAGTTTATGGTAGTCCTACAGCAATACTAAAGAAAAGTACCAAAGCCAAAAAATACTATTTTTTTCTCATGTCATGCTTCTGTAAAAAGACTGAATCAATGTCATATCACATACATGCAAAATGTTTCCTTTGAGTAGCACTAAAACCAGAATAAGTCTTCAGTACCTCTGTATATAACTTGCTGGTCTGCCAGCTAGCTTACAGTGCTGATTGCCCTAATATAATGACAAAATTCTATGAAATAGAAATGTAACAATTATCCTTAACATTATTCAAGTTTGCAGTATCTTTGCTAATTTATTCAAAGAAAGAAACATAACCACCCAAGTAATGCATGGTGTTAGTTCAGTGAAATAGAAATTACAGAGAACTTTTTTGGTGTACTAGGAGCAAAGGTATAGGTAGAATAGTGTTTTCCAAGTTCTTTTTCTGTGGTGGCACAATTTTTGTAATCCAAAAAATACCAAGGCACACCACAATTCTACCAAATACTAAAGCATTCACTCTCTAGACCTACTAAGCCATAGACATATATAGGTAGACGCCACATTCACTGTGTTGCCCAGTCGATACGATACATCAGCGCGTCCGTCCTATTGCAAGTGGCAAAAGCGTCAGTTAAACTAATACAGGTAAATGTGGAAACCGGGTTTTCTGACGAAAAAACAATAACGTTTAAAACAATATCGTTTACATACAACAGATTTTGGCGAATCGTTTAAATACAATTATTTATATCCATTTATACACTAATAATGGCAATTATTGAGATGAAAACTTGAACAATGTCTGAAAATTAAAATAGTAAGACTGGAACTGGCAGTCTGGTCTTTCTTTTAACAGTGAAATGATACACTCAATGACAAAAATAAACAATTTTATTGTATACAAATTGGCTTAATAAAATCAGGAAAACATTTCACACACACTGTCTCACACACATACGGACACACACACAATGTGGTTACTTAAATATATACAGGATAGGATCTAAAATCCTTGAAAGAGAACTGTCTTCCATAGCTTTTTCTGTGTGTTGCCACTCTGTAATTTGAGAGTATTCGGTCTGCCGATATAGTGCAGCCTTAGTTTGTAGAAGACAGACACAACCAAAACATGAGCATAAAATGATGGTTGTCAATTTCAAACTGTGTTTCCTCGATGTGTTCCTTGCAAAAAAACACACCATCTGAACCAATCTCATGGTTCAATCTCTAATGTCGACTGTCGGATAGCACGCTCATCTACTTTGACCACCTTGACTGTACCCTGTAATGTATGGCCAGCTGTTCATCCCGGCCAATACCTCCACGCCACCAGGTGGAGCCCTCCCTGCAGTATGGAGGTGCCCCGAAGACCAGCAGGGCATTATGGACATTGGAGTCTTTATTCACAGCCCTGCTGGATACCATGGGGGCCGCCAGGAGTCGCTGCAGGGAGGCCCAGAGACTATTTACCTTACGCCCAGGAAGTACGTCATAGTCACATGGACAAAGAGAACGATGTGCTTCCTGGGTGAAGAAAAAAGGAATTTTTATCTGACCCGGAAGTGTTCCAGGTCACATGGACAGAGAGGGTGAAACACTTCCGGGTTAAGCAGTATAAAGGACTGTGGGAAATCCCAGACGGACGAGCTGAGTTGGGAGGCAGGGTGGCTAAGCGTCTGGGAGTGGAGGATTGGTTTGTTGATTATTGTTATTGGAGAATTGTGGAGAGGAGTGTGCTTTGTGCACTTTATTATTATAATAAATAATTATTTGGACTTTTATCTGGTGTCTGACGTGTGGTCCGAGGGTACAAGGGTGCGAGGAAACCCTAAACTGTCACAACCCTCAGAAGGAATCATCAAACCTCCTTTGTTTTTTAATGTGAGCAAGTGGTAGCTTTGATCATATGATGCCAGTACAGCATCTGTTACCAAACTAGCATGGCACACATCACAGGACAGCTTTCTCAAAATCTATCGAATGACAAGCCCTGAGATGTAAACAAGGGAATTTTCCACGAGGCCACCAAAGCGGGTTGGTAAGTAGCTATGGTTATACACAATTGCAGGGATATTTGCAAAAGGGGATGGAAGCTCTTCTTCTGCTGCTGCTGGTGTAGAGGACATCTCAACAGCAGACAGGGAGACAGTCTCATTCTGTGCTGCCACTTTTCCAGATGTGCTTGGAGAAGGCACCACACCGAACCATGAGACAATGGAAAATGGCCAGGAACTGACCAGCTGAAGGGTTGTTATTCCAGCCCCCTAAAACACACAGGCAAAACTTTTACAAATCTTTACTCTTTTTCAGTTGAATTTCTTGAGAAAGAAAAAAAAAACTACACTGCTACTAACAGTTTGGCTTTATAAATTGTACAAAGTGATAGATTTACATGCTTGTCTGTCCGTCCCCATAAAGTCGATCAATCACAGCTGTCAGTCTGAGGATATTATAAAGACAATGCAATTACCATGGTAACACAGGATAGCTGTGACTGGTCACAACAAGGCACCATGGTAAACAAATAGTCATAAGCAAACCTTTATGGAAATAGACAGATATACATACATACACACAAAATGGTGTGAGGTTAAATAAATAAAACTAAATTCTAAAATACCTAACCAATGCCCTGATTGAATTAAATAGGAGCTCTAAGTCATCTTGACTGAAACGATAGGGGCAGATTTATCGCTGACACTGAAGCAGTTCTGGAATCATCATCATCAGGGTGTTAATGATGATGATGATGAACACCACAACAGATAGGTACCTTCAAAAGAAAACGTTTTGTCAATATTATCACTGCAAACCAAGATACTTCAAGAGCGCGCAATATAAGACAACTAGAAAAAATAAAACAGAACTGGCCAAGGTTGAAAATATGAACACTGCCATACATATGGCATACTGTACAGTAGGTGTCAGGATGCCATACTGCCATTATGACACCTCAAAGAACTGGAAAAACAAAAACAAAAAAACAGCAACAACAACAACAACATTTATTTATATAGCACATTTTCATACAAAAAGTAGCTCAAAGTGCTTTACATAATGAAGAATAGAAAAATAAAAGACACAGTAAGAAAATAAAATAAGTCAACATTAATTAACATAGAATAAGAGTAAGGTCCAATGGCCAGGGTGGACAGAAAAAACAAAAAAAAACTCCAGACGGCTGGAGAAAAAAAAAAAATCTGTAGGGATTCCAGACCATGAGACCACCCAGTCCCCTCTGGGCATTCTACCTAACATAAATGAAACAGTCCTCTTTGGATTTAGGGTTCTCACGGAAGGACTTGATGATGATGGTCACGTAGACTTGTGGCTTTTAATCCATCCATCATTTTTGGAGCATCATGATGCTTTGAGTAGGTGGGTGTGGCGCAGGCCGCCACCACAAAGAAACCGGAAAAAGAAACAGAAGAGAGAGTAGGGGTCAGTATGGATTTTAGAGCCACCATGAATAGTTATTATGATGAATTAAACATACTGAGTATCAGGATTAAGTTAAAGTGAAGTTATGAGAAGGCCATGTTAAAGTAATGTGTTTTCAGCAGTGTTTTAAAGTGCTCCACTGTATTAGCCTGACGAATTCCTATTGGCAGGCTATTCCAGATTGCAGACTCCAACAACATTAGAAGCAGAGAACAGAGCATCATATGAACTTATGATGCAGCATGTAGGAAAAGAAAACACAGTAGGATTAATAATGTAATACAAGTCAAAAGTTTAGACAACTACTGTTTAAGGGGCTGTTTTTATGACTAAAAATATGATATAACACAGATGGGATTATGAAGTAAACAAAATAAGTGTACACAAAGCTAACGGAAAGGAATTCCTTCCAGCAGTCCTGAAAGACTTCCCGTATGTGTTGAGCACTTGTTGTCTCTTTTGAAACATACTTTGTTTTTCTTCAGTTAAAAAAAAAAAATAAACATGAAATGCACGCCTAAACTTTTGACTGGTACTGTATGAACATAAATGAAAGCATCAACAGCCATCTCTACAATATTCAAAAATTATTTTGTCCATTTCTCCCAGCCTTGAAATAACATCATATGAAGTTGATGTCATGAACTTATGAACTCATCATGAAAACAAAAGCTTCACTATTTCCTAAAACGTCTTTGATCGATGTTTTTTCATCAGAAAACCCTGTTTCCACATCTACCTATATTAGTTTTGCCACTTGCAATATGGCGGCGACGTTGACGTACGATGCTGCTGGTTATGCGGCGTCTACGTAATTCTAATGTGCTAAACTATCAGAAGGGGCGGGACTATTAGAGACGCCGGCAAAAACAAAAAATTAGGAGACTTTCTTATATACTCAGATATGGGGATGGATATTTGAGGAGTAAACCACAGGATAATGATTGTCTGCTCAAGTGGCTTCCGTTTGTTTCTTCCCATCTCAATTTTTCCTTCTCCCTGCCAGGTGACTTGCCTGGTTTAGATGTTTCAGCTGTGTCTATGCATGGCCTTGATTACCTGTTTTAAGTAAAACAATGTAAGGTGGAATAAAACTCATAGATCACAGTGGCACACTACAGTTCGCTACAGTTGCCTCCTTCCCATTATAACCCCCCTTCTTAATAAGACTTACAGCCCTTATTTTAACTTGGATCAATGGTAACACACACGCTAAATTTCATAAAAATCAGTTTAGCATTTTTTGTGTGATTAGTGAACAAAAACACACGCACAATGCAATGCGTACATAATTTTATTTCTATATTTTACTGTTCATCTTTCCAACCCCATTATAATTCCACTTTTATTTAAGCAGTTTTTCCAAAATAATATTTTTTATCTTCTACTGTAGTTGGAAGCAATTTTCGTCACCATGTCAATTCCTTTCTTCTTTTCTTTGCAGTGAAACACAATGACGGAAGCAAACAATTCAGGCACTATGGACCTACTAGCTTGCTCGGTGTGTCTGGACATATTGAAGGATCCTGTCACTACTCCATGTGGCCACAACTACTGCATGGATTGCATTACAGGCTGTTGGAATCAAGCCGAGGTTTACAGATGCCCTCAGTGTAGAGAGACCTTTACTCCTCAACCAGTGTTGTGCAAAAACACACTTCTGGCTGAAGTCGTACAGAAGCTAAAGAAAACAAGGCTCTTCCCTCCTTCATTGAGGAGTCACCCAGTACCCCCTGAAGAAGTGGAATGTGATTTGTGCAGTGGGAAAAAGCTGAAAGCTGTCAAGTCCTGTTTGACCTGCAAGGCATCTTTCTGTGATATACACATCCAGCCACATTATGAACAAATGGAGTGGAGGAATCACAGATTAGCCTGTCCAGTGAGTAGTCTGCAAGAGAAACTCGACATAAAGCAAATATCAGGCCAAGGAGATCAGATCTGTTTTTCCTTACTGGGAATGGGTGGTGGTGGACCTGAAGGAATGGAAATTCAAGCCACAAGAGCTGAAAAACAGGTAGGAGGTGTTGCTCTGAGCAGTCATATTGGACCCTGTTCTAGTTAGGGCTTAATCTGGTGCTTAAATGATCAGCTTCATTTTCTAATGCTTGGTTGAAGACATTTCAAGATGTATTCAAGTGTTTCTACTGCACAGGATGCATTGTTTAGCTTACTTTATCCTTATAATACCTTTATACAATCACTGAGCAAGTTATTAGGAACATCATACTAATACTGGGCAAAGCATCCTTTAGCTCTGAATTCTTCAAGGCATTGATTTTGCAAGATGCTGGAAGCATTCCTTTGAGACTCTGACCCATGTTGACATGATTGCACCATGGAATTCCTGCAGACTTGTCAGCTGTACATTCATGCTATGAATCTCCTATTCTTCCACATCTTAAAGGTGTTCTGTTAGATTCTGGTCTGGTTACTGGACGGGCCACTAAGAAACCCTGAACTCATCGACATGTTCATCAGACCAGTTAGAGGCAACATTTTCTTTGTAACATATAGTAGATTTCTTTTCACTTAACATCACATACTCAAGGACAGCAGTGGAATTGACCAGGGGAATTGCCAGAAAGCTTTTTTTTTTACATAAAATAGTTGTGGGAATCTGGAACAAACTATTGAGCCATGTAGCTGAAGCAGAAACCTTGACAACCTTTATGAAATATCTGAATGAGATACTGGTACAGCTTAGCTGTTAGTGAAACAAATTAACTTGATGGACTGAATGGCCTCCTCTCGTTTGTCAAATTTCGAATGATCTACAGTTGTGTTTGAAAGTTTGTGAACCCTTTAGAATTTTCTACGTTTCTGCATAAATATGACCTAAAACATCATCAGATGTTCACTCAAGTCCTAAAAGTAGATAAAGAGAAACCAGTTAAACAAACGAGACAAAAATATTATACTTGGTCATTTATTTATTAAGGAAAATGATCAAATATTACACATTTGTGAGTGGCAAAAGTATGTGAACCTCACGGATGATCAGTTAGTTTGAAGGTGAAATTCGAGTCTGGTGTTTTCAATCAATGGGATGACAATCAGGTGTGAGTGGGCACCCTGTGTTATTTAAAGAACAGGGATCTATCAAAGTCTGCTCTTCACAACACATGTTTGTCGAAGTGTATCATGGCACGAACAAAGGAGATTTCTAAGGACCTCACAAAAAGAGTTGATGATGCTCATCAGGCTGGAAAAGGTTACAAAACCATCTCTAAAGAGTTTGGACTCCACCAATCCACAGTCAGACAGATTGTGTACAAATGGAGGAAATTCAAGACCATTGTTACTCTCCCCAGGAGTGGTTGACCAACAAAGATCACTCCAAGAGCAAGGCGTGTAATAGTCGGCGAGGTCACAAAGGACACCAGGGTAACTTCTAAGCAACTGAAGGCCTCTCTCACATTGGCTAATGTTTATGTTCATGAGTCCACCATCAGGAGAACACTGAACAACAATGGTGTGCATGGCAGGGTTGCAAGGTGAAAGCTACTGCTCTCCAAAAAAAACATTGCTGCTCGTCTGCAGTTTGCTAAAGATCACGTGGACAAACCAGAAGGCTATTGGAAGAATGTTTTGTGGACGGATGAGACCAAAATAGAACTTTTTGGTTTAAATGAAAAGCGTTATGTTTGGAGAAAGGAAAACACTGCGTTCCAGCACAAGAACCTTATCCCATCTGTGAAACATGGTGGTGGTAGTATCATGGTTTGGGCCTGTTTTGCTGCATCTGGGCCAGGACGGCTTGCCTTCATTGATGGAACAATGAATTCTGAATTATATCAGAGAATTTTAAAGGAAATGTCAGGACATCTGTCCATGAACTGAATCTCAAGAGGACATGGGTCATGCAGCAAGACAACGACCCTAAGCACACAAGTCGTTCTACCAAAGAATGGTTAAAGAAGAATAAAGTTAATGTTTTGGAATGACCAAGTCAAAGTCCTGTCTTTAATCCAATAGAAATGTTGTGGAAGGACCTGAAGCAAGCAGTTAATGTGAGGAAACCCACCAATATCCCAGAATTGAAGCTGTTCTGTACGGAGGAATGGGCTAAAATTCCTCCAAGCTGGTGTGCAGGAATGATCAAAAGTTACCAGAAACGTTTAGTTGCAGTTATTGCTGCAAAGGGTGGTCACACCACTGAAAGCAAGGGTTCACATACTTTTGCCACTCACAAATATGTAATATTCGATCATTTTCCTTAATAAATAAATGACCAAGTATAATATTTTTGTTTAACTGGTCATTTGTTTAACTGGTTTCTCTTTAACTATTTTTATGACTTGAGTGAAAATCTGATGGTGTTTTACGTCATATTTATGCAAAAATATAGAAAATTCTAAAGTTCACAAACTTTCAAGCACAACTGTAGATAGTAGTATCAAAGTAACCATTAGAAGATCTGTTCTGGCCATATTGCTCAAATAGGCAAGCAATAATAATTTGTTATTAAGAGACCCAAAGTATGCTAAGAAAACATTCCCCACATTATTACATTATCACCACTAGTCTGGACTGTTGAAACAAGGCAGGTTGGGTTCATGAATTCATGCTGTAGGCACCAATCTCATGACCCTACCATCTTTGTGCCTCTGAGATTAATCAGACCTGGCTATGTTTTACTAGTCTTCAAGTTCCAGGTTTTGATGAACCTGTGTCCATTGCAGCCTTGTCTTTCTGTTGTTGGTTAATTGGATTGGAACCTGACTTGGTCCACTGCTGTTTTATCCCATCCACCTCAAGGTACAACATGCTGTTAATTCTGAGATGCTTTTTTTTGCTAACCACAGTTGTACAGAGTGGTTATCTGAGTTACTGTAGCCTTTCTGTGAGCTCAGACCAGTCAGAACATTTTCCTATGACCGCTGTCATCAACAAGGTTTTTCAATCCACTGAACTGCCACTCTCTGGATGTTTTGGTTTTCACACCATGCTGAGTAAGCCTTATAGACTACTGAGTGTGAAAATCTCAGAAGATCATATCATGGTTGAAATCACTGAGGTGACATTTTTTCCCCATTTATAAAACTGTGCGTGGATTTTTAATGTGAAAATATGGACACACCAAAAAAACAGTAAAATGCAGATGCTACAAAAAATCTGATGTATAAAACCTGGCATATGCATGTTTCTATGTAATTTATAAATTACAATCACCTTGTAAATGTGCATTCGTGAACACACCTTGATGCTAACTAACCTCATACGTATGCAATCACAATGTTGCTGAGTTTCATTGGCTAACGGTTTGTCAAGGCCCCACCACCCACATTCAAGAGCATTTGGCTGTACTCCGCAACTGAGCTTGCAGGATCACGCACAGCATTAGAGCACCTCTGCTGCGTTCTGGGGGTCTGGAAAAGGAATAAGGTCCTAGCATCTGAGCGAGTAGCCTCTATCTCCTGATAGCTGATAGTAACAGGCCATATGAAGTAATAATAGTAACAGGACATATGAAAAAGCGAGGGTTCAGCCAAATACCTTACCAACCAGCCAGTTACCACATACAGTACATTACATTTGCTAAAGCTACTTTGCCTCATAATAAATGAATTGCAGTTTGGCGCAGGCCATAGTGACATGTATGTCAGTCTCATCTTGGCAACACGTATGACTTGCTCGTTAATATCATGTAACTGCTTACAGTTAACAAAAGCAGCTTCATTCTTTCTAGATGCCCTTATTGCAATAGAGGTGCAGTAAAATGATCTGATAACGGATGTACTGGACACTGCTTGAAAAATTGACTTTTTATGTTGATGAAAACATGTTACGGTTTATGTATGCACACCCACACCATACGAGAACTGTGTACATACATAAAACATGCCGTAGCACATCAGTCAGCTAATGGCTTCCTGCAGAGTGGGTGATAGAGTAAGCTTGGCTAAGATAGCCCTGATTTCAGATTTTTG
Organism: Polypterus bichir lapradei; assembly: GCA_026402145.1. Taxonomy (NCBI): domain Eukaryota; kingdom Metazoa; phylum Chordata; class Cladistia; order Polypteriformes; family Polypteridae; genus Polypterus; species Polypterus bichir. The sequence continues at coordinate 20,248,844 of JANRMT010027041.1, read as the reverse complement.
GCTAGTTTCTTAAGCAGTGACAATAGGTGTACTATATTAACTGAAATACATTGACTATACACTGACAATATATTGTTCTCATCTCTTGCTAAATGAATCCTAGCCTGAGGGAATCTATTAATTTTTTACATTTAAGATTTCTCTCTTAAAGATTTACCAATGTTGTTTCTTGTCCTAGTGTCTATATAAACACAGAGAACTCCAATTTCTGTATTACATCTTTGCCTGAAGAAGGGTGCTGAGTTGCCTTGAAAGTCTGCATATTGTAATCTTTCTAGTTACCCAATTAAAGGTGTCATTTTGCTTAACTTCTCACTATATCCATAATGGCTAACATGGTACAACAGCATAGTACTATATTTTTTTTTTGTTTTGTGGAAAGAGCCCCGAACACAGACAGGCAGACGTCATATTAAGCACCACCACACGTTTATTATACATACCGATATTTACAGTTGTGCACCACAAACCCCTAAAGTCCCCAAAGTCCAGGCCAACTCATAACTGCCTTTTCCTTCAGGCTGCCTCCTTGCCTCCTCCAAGACCTTGTCCTTCCTTCTCTCTCGACTCCAGCCCTTGAATGGAGGGAGGCGGCCCCTTTTATACACACCTGGATGTGCTCCAGGTGCCTCCCGGGAATCTTCCACTGGTACTTCCCAGTGTAGCGCAAGTACCGGCTCTGCATCTGGAAGCACTCCAGGTGTCCCTGATCATCTTCCCAGGTCCAGGGCTCCACAGGCATCGGTGTGCCCCCTGGCTTCAAAGCTCTGTAACCGTGGTCCCCAAATCCACCAGGGTGGTCACCCCCTCACCTCCGGTCCTCCTGGGCGTCCCGGCTGGGTACAACCCCCAGCCGCGTGCCACAGTTTCTATATTTTAATTTTATTGAATTGAATTGGGCCTAGTACTATATTAACTTAAGAAAAACAAAAAAGTTCTTCAGTGCAAATATGCAGCATTGGGCATCTTAAAAGCGAACTAAAATAGAGTCTGTACATCATATTCATCACCGTTGAGGTTGTGGCAAAGGCGCTATATAAGTGTTGACCCGACACAGACTTACAACGGAGGCACAGGTAAAAATAAAAAAAAAGATTTTTGGTGTTCTTAAACAGTGAGGCACGTCTTCCCTGTGTCCCACAGGCCTTACACAGTCCCTAAAACACACACCAAAAGAAAACACCCAAAAAACACACTCTTCTTTCTCCACTCCTCCCAGGCAGCTTCGTCGTCCTCCTCCCGATTCTGGCGCCTCGAGTAGTGGCTGCAGGCTCCTCTTATAGCATCCTTGGAAGTGCTCCAGGTGCTCGTTGACCTACTTCAGGCTGCACTTCCGGGTGTGGCTGCATCACCACCCACACGGGCACAGGAAGCCATGCATCTCACCCTGGCAGTGGCCACAGTGGCCAAGATTGTGGCATAGTGTGCAGCCCATGGCTGTTCCCCCGGATTCAGTGCCAAAGGGGCGTCCTGGCCGTCCGTCACAAGGTTTTCAATGTTTGTCACGTCAATGCAGATTATATTAGCTCTCTACACTCAAATTATAGCTGTGATTTACGTGTTTATACATTTGTAAGCACAATTTTGCTTTATCATGGCTAGACATTAATGTGTAGTGTGAGCAATGTCCAGAGTGAAACTGATAAGGTTGTCTGAAATGAAAGTATTTACAAAGTTAGAAATTCACCAATATTGTATATTAAACCATCTCAAAAAGACAAAATGAGAATGAGATTTAACCTTATTTTGCTTACTACTTACCGTGGATTCAGAAAGTATTCAGATTCCTTTGCTTTTTAGATATGTTGTTATGTTGCAGCATTGCGCTAAAATCATTTAAATGTATTTTTCCCTCACATCAAACAAAACTCAATACCCCTCTTAGATGGGTAGCAGAGATAGTTACAATTATAAAGGTATACGTTGGCTCCTTTGCAAGAGTGAAAGGGAAGGTCTATAAAACGGTAGTGAGGTCAGCCATGTTGTATGGTTTAGAGAAGGTAGCACTGACGAAAAGACAGGAGGCAAAACTAGAAATGGCAGAGCTGAAGATGTTACGATTTTCACTGGGAGTGTCGAGAGTATATAGGATTAGGAATGAGTATATTAGAGGCATAATACAGGTACGACAGTTTGGTGACCAAGTGAGAGAGGTTAGATTGAGATGGTTTGGGAATGCGCAGATGACATATGTGTGAAAGAATGTTGAGGATGGAACCACCAGGCAAGAGGAAAAGAGGAAGGCCAAAGAGAAGGTTTATGGATGTGGTGAGGGGGAACATGATAGCAGTCGATGTGGTGGAAAATGATGTAATAGACAGGGATAGATGGAGACGGATGATCTGCTGTGGTGATTCTTAAATGAGAGTAGCCAAAAAAAGAAGATGACTCTCCATTGCATTTGGACCAAGTGTAATACATATCAGTGTGGCTACAGAGGACTGAGAGACAGCAAACGAGAGCTCAAGTAATGGGAGACAAGACACCTCCTCACCCTGATGCCCAGGCTCTTCTAAAACACATTTCATTATTGCCACTTTACTATTATTATTCATGATCACTTATGCAAAGAAGGTGTGTGTTTTGTTTTATGTGTATAATAGAAAGGACACTAAAGCACTGAATGAAATTGACCCAGTGGCGAAGAGCAGAGAAACGTTAAATGTGTCAGAGATGGGGGCTGTACTTGTGTGACTGGAAGATAGGTTAAGAATACAGAAATGACAAAAAGCTCTTGTCTTTCATTGATCCTATTTACATAAATGATTTATTCTGCTGTGCTGTAGTTTAGATGACTTCTTATTTACAAATCTCTTCTCAGCCTTTGACAAGATGTATTCACATGAGAAGGCAGTTGCTGGCAAAATCAGATGTTTTTTGAACGTTTGGGCTTATCCAACTGCTCCTTCTTGCCAGTATGTGAGTGATTTTCATGCCTAACTCTACATGAATCCAGCTAGTCTGTTTCCACATTTTTTGTCTCACTAACAAAGATGTCCAGAGGCTACCACAAATGGCAGAAAACACTGACAAAGGTACTTTGAAAGACAATTGTAATCAGTTATGCATCACATGCTCTTTTTGACATTACATATGGGAATCAACAATACATATCTGCTACAGATTTGAATTTCACTGAATGTTAGCAACACTTACTAAGGAGTGTTGTGGACATATACTGTTGTGGTGTTCACATCAGCTTTGTAAATTCTAACAAGATGATCGAGATGAGGTAGAATAGAAGCTGGATTGTTACAATATGCATGTTGCCTTATGCAAAATATTGTAGTCTCATCAATTTGGTGGCGATTCTATGTGGACATGACTCCACACCAAGGAATGAGGTGTCTCACATGAATCTTTCACGATGTCTCTCAAAAGTATTTGTTAACTTATAAATATTACTTCATTTACTTTTTCATAACTTTATGTAGATCGGGTAGAGCCACATCTTTTAATATTGAGTAATTGAAGATCCACAACCATGCTGTTGACCAAATCAGCTTCTGACTGTGGGGATATTAGTGATGTCATGACGCTGCCATACCTGAAGATCACTTGACATGTGCATTTGAAACATGCCTCAAAGTAGTGCTTTGGAACACCTGATATTAGAAAGCTTGACACAGAGTCAACACATCAGTATTGAGTGACCCATCCTTACGTTTGGAATGACAACGACAATTCATAAAGCTGGCTACCCATTCAAACTGAGCAATTATGGGGGGAGGACCATGTTAAGAGAGGTGACCAAAAACCTGATGAGCTCCAGAGAACTTCTGCAGAGATGGCAGAAACTTCCAGAAGGTCATCCATCGCTGCAGCACTCCACCAATCTGCACTTTATGACAGAGTGGCCAGACAGATGCCTCTCATCATGATAAGATACATGGAAACATGTTTGCAAAGGGATACCTAAAAGAGACTCTGACTTCTCTGGTCTGATGAAAACAAGATTAGCATCCTGTCTAGAGGAAAGCTGACACTGACCATCACCTGTGCAACAGTATGCAAAAGGTGAAGCAGGTGGTGGTGGCATCATGTTATAGAGTTGTTTTTCAGCAGCAGTGACTGGGGGCCTAGTTAAGATCAAGGGGAACCTGAACTGAGTGAAGTGCAGAGATATTCTTAACACCTCTGGAAAGAGCACTCTGGACGTCAGACTGGGCCAAAAGTTTACCTTGCAACAGGACAATGACCCTAAGCACAAAGCAGAAATAACAAAGGAGTAGCTTAGGGACAATTCTGGGAATGTCCTTGAGAAGCCCAGCCAGAGCCCACACTTAGACCCAATCAAGCATTCCTGGAAAAAACTGAAAATAGCTGTTCATCGATGGTTTCCATCCAACCTGACAGAACTTGAGAGGATCTGCGGAGAAGAATGGTAGAAATCCTCAAGACCAGGTTATGACCCAAGAAGATTCCAAGCTATACTCGCAACCGAACATTCTTCAATGATGTACCAAGGAATGGGACTGAATAGTTATGTGAGTGTGATATTTCAGTTTTTGTAATTCTGGGTACTGAGTGTTGCTTGAGGAGGGAAAAAAATGAAGGGGAAGAAGTGAAAGGGCCTGAATACTTACTGAACCTACCATAAAATCAAGAGTGATTTCCACAGGTGATGATTTGGGATCATGTGAAATAACAAAGTGTACAAATGCAACGAGATGACACATCAACCTAATTCATCAGGAGTGTCAAGGAAGGATTTCATCCAATGCCATATTTATTTTTTTTCAGAATATGCATCTTGAAAAATTGTTTTATTTTTAGTTACAAACTACTAGTGTAATTTACTAAATGTGGAACTTCCACCACTATACTGGACTGTTATGAATGTGTGGGGGTGAGTAAATTGAACATCCCCTTCTGATACATGCACTTTGTGATGCTGAGTGAAGTGAAGAAAATACTTGGTTGGTGTTTAATGGGCACACTTTAATATTTTCAAACTGTTTATTTAAAGATAATGTAGACTATAATTTGTTCCACATATCAGGCACACCTGGAAATGTCCCAGACGATAGTCCAGAGGAGAATCCAGGAAACAGAGATGAGTATAAATGTGTTAAGGCAAGCCATGAACAAGGTGAAGGTGAGTTTCCACTATTTATTATTCTAAAAAGCTAGGAAAGCATCACCTACCATCACAGTTATGTCTGGGATCCTGCACAATCAATCTGGTGCAGTTTTTTGAATGGATGCCATCATGTTATTGTTGTTAGCAGTAATAATCTTGACTACACTGCAAAAAACGAAATCTAGCAAGTGAAAAGTACTTATATCATGATATTAAATCTTTTTTTCCTTATTGTAAGAATTATGGTCAAAAAACTTGTATTTACAATTATTTAGCATGTTTTGAGAAATCTTGTCAAGCAAATTTTGCTTACCCCATTGGCAGATTTTTTTGCTAAATAAAATCAAAACAACTCTCATTTTTTTTCAAGTTTTTTTGTCCAGTTTTTGCATATACATTTTGTGCAGTGTAGCCACTATATGTTGCTCTTCTTTCTATTCAAATTATTGAAGATGATGGCACACAGTAACCAGATGTTTGAATTAAAGTACTCCTGTGGGGAAGCATCGCTCCGGTTTCCTCCCACTTCCAAAGACATGCCGGTTAGGTGAATTGGCGATGCCAAGTTGACCCTAATGTGTGTGTGTTTGACTGGTGCCCTGTCCAGGGTTTGTTCCTGCCTTGTGCCCTGTTGTAATCTTCAAAACAGAGGGAGTTAAACTCTGTAGAGCAGCCATGTGTTTATGCCGGAGCTCTGTCCAGACGTCTGCTCTTCCCAAAGTGAGAGACTCCTCCTTTTGGGAGCATCTCAGCTTTATAGTCCCAGGACTGGTAAGGGTGGGGTTATTTGCCCTCATTGGGTGTGTTCTTGGAGCTCTGGGGGAAAAATGAGACAATACTGTCAAGCTCTAGTGCCCCCTTGTGTCCCGGAGTGGTAGTGCTTAACTCTGATTAACCCAGAAGATGACCCTCTGACACGCATGCGTTACAACTTATGTTTGTGTATTTTATGTTTTTTACTATGTAGAAGATGTTTTTGGATGTGATCACTTAAATGTGATTTTAAAAAGTTTTATTTCATTCCCATTATGTTTTTTTTGTTTACACAACATGGTAAGATGTGCCAGGTGACCACGATCATCACATCAATTACAACATGGAATGTGACATTAAAATATTTTTTCATCAGATTTCAAAACCGCTTAAACTGCAAATCCAGTATAGTTAGCGTTCTAAAACGTAGCATCAGGACTTGCTTTTGGTTTTTTTAGCCTGGGACGAGACGTGACTTTTTCAGGGAGATACTTTCAAGTCCTGTGAGACGAGACTTTGTGCCAAGAGATTTAACCATGCCCAGGGCCGGAAATAAAAGACAAAGAGTAGATGACAAAGTAGAACATCGGAAAGAGGTTTAAAAATGTTGGTGCAATACACATGCAGAGCAGGTTAGAGATTATGAAAGTACTAAATTTCAAAAGTGTCAAAAAAATGATAGTAAAGATCATATTAGCGCAAACAAATGGAAATTACTACTCGGTGAAATATTGGAATAGCGAAGAGATTGAATATATTGTTAGGATTTAAACTAAGTCGGAGACTTGTACATTGTCTAATTTGTGTTGCAATCAGGGAAAAGTAGTGTTTCTTCTCAATGAAGAGGTGTATCCACGAGAATGAAAAGATTTGTTTTTTGGCGAAAGTGAAATCCACATGCATGAGTGGCAGAGACGCAAAGTGGTTGGCGAGTGGCGCAGGCCAGGGGGTTGGCGAGCGGGGGCAAAGTCCCTTAGTAATATCCATCCATCCATCCATTATCCAGCCCGCTCTATCCTAACTACAGGGTCATGGGGGTCTGCTGGAGCCAATCCCAGCCAACACAGGGCGCACACACACACACACATCCACACACCAGGGACAATTTAGGATCACCAATGCACCTAACCTGCATGTCTTTGGACTGTGGGAGGAAACCGGAGTACCCGGAGGAAACCCACACAGACACGGGGAGAACATGCAAACTCCACACAGGGAGGACCCAGGAAGTGAACCCAGGTCTCCTTACTGCGAGGCAGCAGCGCTATCACGGTGCCACCGTGCCACCCTCCCCTAGTAGTATATAT
>JANRMT010027041.1:20224011-20241301 GCA_026402145.1 Polypterus bichir lapradei | reverse complement strand
TATATATATAAATCCTGACAACTACAGAACATAAGTCCATCATATTTAACATTCACATAATCCAGATTAATCAAAAACTCTTGCACGTATTTGAAGGAATGGGAAAATGGGACAAAAATTGAGACAATATTCAAGCTTTACACAGATAGTGCCCAGACCAAGATTTGATCATCACCAGTATTGAGCAATTTTACCCTTTATTTTAGCATAAAGGAAAAGGCAGCATGGTGGTGCAGTGGCAGCTCTGTTGATGTACAATAAGGAGAGCAAGGTTCCGGTCATCCCTGCATAGAGTTTGCATGTTCTCCCCATGTCTGTGTGGGTTTCCTCCGGGTGCTCCAGTATCCTCCCACAGTCCAAACACATGCTAGTTAGGTGAATTGCACCACTAAATTGGCCCTAGTGTATGGTTGGTGGGTGTGTGTGTTTGCCCTGTGGTGGACTGACAGCCTGTCCAGGTAATTGTTTCTGCCTTGCACCCTGTGTTAGCTAACATGTGCTCGAGCACTCCTTGACCCTGTTCAGGAATAGGTTGGTTAGAAAATGATTGATTGATTTTAGCATAAAGGACTGTTGTACTGTAGATGCATAAATTAGTTTTGTAACTACATTTAGTGTGGTTTTAAAGAATTAGATCCTGCTTAACCCCAGACTGAGCAGCTCTGCTTTTTCCCTCCAAGAGGTTTCTGCAGACAGAGAAATTCATGAAATTGAGAAGAACATCAATGAATTCATCCATTCTATTGAGGAAATGCAAAAGAGGCTGACTGATCTCATCAGAAACCAAGAGACCAAAGTAGTGAAAGAGGCTGAGGGACTCTTGGAGCGTCTTGAGGTAGAGATGGATGAGTTGAGGAGGAGAGACACTGAGCTGGTGGAACTGTTAGAAACAGACGATCACATTCATTTTTTACAGGTAAAATTGATTTTTGAGAAGGTACCAGAAGTCCCCAGAAAGATCTCCTTGAACCTAGATGTCTGAATAACCACGATGAGTGTGTTTTCTGTCTCTTTTCTTATTCTTGGCTCAGCATGTACAGTCATTTCCACCTTTGTCTGAACCTCCTAGAGACAAACACTCATCCAGCATTTCTGTCAGTGCAGATTTGTCTTCTGGGATCTTGAGAAAGGAGCTGGCCTCATTGAAAGAGTGGCTGGATGAGATCAACAAATGGGAGTTTGTGAAAATCAGTGAATCAGGTAGGCCAGTTTTGAATGATTCCTTTTCAGAGATTACCAAACAGCCAAAGAGAGAGAATATGAAGAAGGAAACTCCACTCTGAAGGATTCACCTTTATTTGTGATGTTCTCCTCTTTAGGCAGTGGTGCAATTACAGTCTTCAAGCCACCAGAACTGAGGAATTGAGGCCGTTTTTTAAAATCTGAAGCTCCAACACCCCTTGACCCTGTTCAGGAATAGGTGGGTTAGAAAATGACTGATTGATGATAACATAAATGACTGTTGTAGATCAGGTGTGTCAAACTCCAGGGGGTATTTTTTGTGTGTGGATTACTCATTTATCCGAATGTAATTGTTGATGACTTGACATGATCCTGGATCTGTCGGTTTTTCAAAACTCTTGCTGGATGTGTTGTCATAGCAGCACATCCAAATCCTCAAACCTGCTCGGAGCAGGTTTGTTCTATGTAAACAAGGATTAGCTGACACACTTAATCAGTGTCCGTGAGTGGAATTCATTCATTCAAGGCTTTGCCGTTCATGAATGAGCAACCAATTGATATCGGTGCGCAAATTAGAAGAAGAGAATTTCCTATAGAGAGGGTTTTGCGTGATCAGCAAGATCCTTTATTGCTCCCAGAGGAAATTCTTTTCAAAAGATACCGCTTTACCCGGGTGGGGCGGGGGGTTAAGGGGGGGGGGGGTTTGGGCATATAATATTGTACCTCAAAGATTTATTAGCACCTTATATTCGAAGTCAAACTAGGCAAAGTTGGGCTCTCACAACAACACAGACAGTATGCATTGCTTTGAGGTTTTTTGCAAACAGAACTTTTTTATATACTGTAGGCGATGCGGAAAAACTATCTAAAAGTGCAGTTTGCCAGGCAAGTCGTAAAGTCTGTTTGGCTCTGAAATATTTCCTTCGGGTTTTCATAGTGTTTCCTGGACATCTGCGTGTGCAGACAATAAAAGAGGCATTTCATGCCATTGCAGGTACACAGGCAAAAACACCCTCAGTTCCATAAAGAATCTCACAATCAGCCTAACATTCTCATTACCCAGGATTTCCTAATGTGATTGAGGTGCATGGGACTGATCAGAGTGGAGTTTGATCAAACATTATTTGGAAAATGTACCTCTCCTCCTGATGAATAATCAGACACAGTGTCTTCATCAAATATTTGACCTTCATCAATATCTTGTTGGTTAGACACAGGTTCTAGGGATATGACATTCCCTGCAACTGACCCAACAAAAAAGAGGGCTATATGGAACATACCTATGGCACACATTGAGGACAAATATATGCAATGACCATCCTTTACCTGAAATGAAGTGACCACTGCATCCTGCCACTGGTTCTGAGGAGGAGCTTCCCCCTGGAATGCCCTCAGAAACAGGGCGATGGGCATTTTCCTGGAGAGCCAACTCTTCTGCAGGGGTTAGGTCTGGACCACATGGACCTTCACCTGTTTTTTTTTTGCTTGTCTGCCTTCTTCTTATTCGCTTTAAAATTAATGTTTTTATATTATATATGATTCTTTATGTCAACAATTCTTTAAATAGTTATATACCAATATTTACCAGTTTGAAGTATATTCTTGTACTTCACTTTAACCTGTTCCCATGTTCTCCTTGTGCTCACATTTGATCTGGAATTATGACATATTAAATAATTAGTCTGACACATAGGAAATGAAACGCTGCATTTGGTAAATACAATGCACACTACTTACGCTTTTAATTTATCGGCCACTTTTTACCAGCTGTCTTATCTGGTTTGGGCTGCTTTCTCAGTGTTACCCCTTGTGCATATTAACTCTTGAAATTCTTTATATCCTTCGAGTAAAAGGTCCTGCTGCGCTTGTGTGAAAAAATGCGCCCATTCTTTCGTCATTTTGTTGCAGCCTATCAAAAACTTGCTGATCATGTTTACTAGACTCAATATATATATATGGGCTTTTCAATCAGTGTGGACGCACGCAATTGTCTTGAATGAAGGATCCAGCTAGACTAATCTACTACACAGCTGCGTTAGAAAAACCTACTTATCCCAGATGAGTTTCACCGGCATTAACTCATCCAAGATAAGGCATCTGATCTCAGATGATTTAAGCAACGTACTGAAAATACCTCCCAGGACTAGAGGGCCGCAGTGGCTGCAGGTTTTCATTCTAACCCTTTTCCTAATCAGCAAGCAGTTTTCACTGCTAATTAAATTCATTTTCCCTTCATTTTGTTAGCCCTGTTTTTAAGGATTCAGTGTTCTGAATTGACTTTTTTTCTTCATTACATGAAAGCCAAACAGAAATGAGACATGAAACAAGCCAATAGATGACCAGCTAAACTGGGGCTTCAAACTCCAACCAATTTCATTCCAATTACTTTTTTAATGAGAAGCCGATTCTTGCTGTTACTTAAACTATTTATTTCCATGGCTTGTTGCTGCTCTCATTCTGCCACAGCAGACATTTCCAAAACTGTTGACTGTCAAAATGTTTTGGTGATTATTTTCTTCATTAAAAGGAAGGCACACTGAAATAAGATGTGAAGTGAGTCAATAGATAACCAACTAAGTCGGGACTTCAGACTCTCCAACCAATTTCTTAATTAGAAGTTCATTCTTGTTGTTAATTAAATCCATTATTTAATTCCATGGGTTGTTGCTGCTCTAATTTCGCCACAGTAGACATTTCCAGAACTGTTGCTTTTTTCCTAACAGCGCTGTCAAAAGGTTTTGGTGATCTGAGAGATCAACCTTACCGAGACCTTCACCTTTCTTTATTTTCAGATATTGTGTGACGGGCACAGGTGAGCTGGTCATGTGTTTTGTGTCTCATTGTTGTTTGGATGCTAATTAAGGAAAAAGAAACAACAAAGGGGCCTGAGTCAAGTTAATTAAAATTAAGGCAAAATAAGTTAATTAGCAGCAAAAACTGGTCCCTAATTAAGAAGATGGTTAGAATGAAAACATGCAGCCACTGTGGCCTTCCAGGACTGGAGTTCAACACCCCTGTTGTAGATGCAGAAATTAGTTTTGTAACTAAATTTAGTGTGTATTTCGAACAGCTCATGTGAATGTGCCTCTATTCCTAGTTACCACACTTCAGTGCTGCTAAGAAGACAGTGTGATGGAGTAGCGAACAATATGAAGCCAGAACATACGCACTTGTAGACAGCAGTGACGTTCAATCAATATTCAAAGCATCACAGAGATCTAGTATGCTTATGATATATCATTCCTTCAAATACAAAATATATTGTATTTCTACTCATTATTATTATTACTTTTATTATTATTATTATTATTATTATTATTATTATTATTATGTTACATTGCTTGTTTTTTTAAATTATATATTGTTACATTTTGCTTTGATTGTTATGCTTTATCAGACTGTAAGAAAAGTATTTCTTAGTCTATAAGAAAGTTCTTTGTCCACAGAGATTTCTAGCAAAAGCGGTGAAAGTTTCTAGTTAAGCACTGATTAGTTTACTGTGGAAAAAAATATTATTTTAAAGGGAAACAGTCACCATTTTCTATTTTTTAAAAAGGAAAGTATTCTTTTCTATAGGAGTTTTGAAAAAAATCATGTTGGTAAATAGTGCTGTTGCTTTTTGTATGTATCACCGGAAAACAGCAGACTGGTGAGATCACTGGTCTAGTGGTGAATTGGTGGAAGAACTCAAATCTCAAAAATCAACCTGCCAATTAGGAGGCAGGTTGACTGTGGATGTGGATTGATTTTTGGAATTTGAGTTGTTCCCCCTGCTCATTACTAGCCCCGTGGTGTCACCCATTCACTTTTTTCAGGCAGTGTATGCGAAAACGGAGGTATCATTTTTTCAAACCTCCCAAATGAGAAGGTTTCACTATTCAAAGAAAGAAAAATGTGACTGTTCCTCTTTAAGTTATGAGCGTTACCACACCCTGCCACTTGAGAATTCCCACAATTGCTGAATGCTGGATACAAAAGAAGTGCTACAATCAATGACCTGCTCAACCCTGGGACTTCCATAAACTCCAAAACTCCAAACACCAGAAGACAATGGTCAGATTCCTGAGAGCATCTCAGCAAACACAGAAGGAGAGTGCAAGCGCCTTAACTGCTTCAGCAACCTTTACCCTACTGATATTCAATGTGGGTCACCCAGTGGGTCCTGGTGTGGATTGTAAACTGTGTCATTCTTTAATAAAACTTAAGTATAAAATAATTATTTGTGACATTTTTTTTTTTTTTTGTATAGTTGCGCTTATTTTGTTGCCATTGTAAGTGGAACAACATTTCCAAGGTGCCCTTCCCAGCATTGCACCAAGTCCAATCATGGAGCTACTGTTACACCTCATGTTGGATAACAGGACTGTACATCTGCATCTCAGCACTGTAGTTAAGAGCTTGACGGTCACTCATTTGAACAACAACAACATTTATTTCTATAGCACATTTTCATACAAATAATGTAGCTCAAAATGCTTTACATGATGAAAAAAGAGAAAAAAGACAAAGTAAGAATTAAAATAAGACAACACTAATTAACATAGAATAAGAGTAAGGTCCGATGGCCAGGAAGGACAGAAAAAACAAAGAAAACTCCAGATGGCTGGAAAGAAAAAATAAAATCTGCAGGGGTTCCAGGCCACGAGACCACCCAGTCCCCTCTGGGCATTCTGCCTAACATAAATGATCAGTCCTCATTTTATTCAGAGTTCTCATAGAAGGACTTGATGATGAAGGTCACGTGGACTTCTGGCCTTTAATCCATCAATGTAGGGACATCACAGTGTTTTGATTAGGTGGTGGTGGTACAGGTCGCCACCACAGAAAACCGGATAAAGAACAGAAGAGAGAGTAGGGGTTAGTATGGATTTTGGAGCCACCATGAATAGTAATGATAATTGATTGAATATACAGAGCATCAGGATTAAACTAAAATGAAGTTATGAGAAAGTCATGTTAAAGTAATGTGTTTTTAGCAGTGTTTTAAAGTGATCCAGTGTATTAGCCTGGCAAATTCCTATTGGCAGGCTATTCCAGATTTTAGGTGCATAACAGCAGAAGGCCACCCGCTTCACCACTTCTTTTAAGTTTAGCTCTTAGAATTCTAAGCAGGCACTCATTTGAGGATCTGAGGTTACGATTTGGAATATAAGATGTCAGATATGCCAATATATAAGATGGAGTGAGATTATTTAAGGCTTTATAAACCATAAGCAGTATTTTAAAGTCAATTCTGAATGACACAGGTAACCAGTGTAGTGACATCAAAACTGGAGAAATGTGCTCGGATTTTCTTTTCCTAGTGAAGTGCACCCTGGGACTCAAATCCCCATCTGGAAAATATAACATGGTGCTCAGTGCTTGTGTGTGGGTGTGTGTGTATTTTTTGAGCACATTATTAATAATTAATGGAAATCAAATATGTAAATAGGCTTTATTTGCAACTACTTCATACATCATTAAGATCTTTGATAGGCTGGCCCTCAGATAGCTACATTCCTTGGTTTCAGATCATCTGGATCCTCTGCAGTTTGCCTATCAGATACATACATGGGTGGAAGATGCTCTCATCTACAGTACATGCTCCACAGGGCCTGCTCCCACTTGGACAAAGCCAGCATCACAGTCTGAATTTTTGTTTTTTATTTTTCCAGTGCCAGAGGCTCAGAGCTTTGAATCTTGAAGTCCCAACAGTCCCCTGGATCATGGACTTCCTAACTAACAATTTGAAGTTTGTTAGGCTTAGGGACTGTGTGTCAGAAATGATGGTGTGTAATACTGGAGCCCCACAGGGAACTGTTGTTCTCCCTTCCAGTCCACCCTCTACACAACAGACTGCCAGCATAATATCAGTGCTTCCCATCTACAGACATTTTCAGATGATTCTTGAATCATAGACTGCACTAAAAATGAAGACAAGTCAGAGTACAGGAAGGTTGTGGAGGACTTTACATTGTGGTGCAGGGCCAACAACTTGCAACTCAACATCAGCAAGACAAACAGTTGGTGGTGGACTTCTATCATGCCAAGGAGCCTCTGAGACCAGTCACCATTCAGGGGTGAGAATGTGGAAGTGGTGCAGAGTTTCAAATACATGGGGGTTCACTTAAACAACAAACTGGACAGGTCTGACAACACAGTGGCACCTGACAAGAAGGGCCAGAGCAGGCTAGACTTGCTAAGGAGATTCGGGTCTTTTGATGTATGCAGCAAGTTGCTGGAAAAGTTCTAGCAGTCCATAGGTGCCAGCGTGGTGTTCAACGCTGTAGTCTCATGTGGAAGCAACCTGAGCTCACAAGAAGCCCAATGCCTGAACAAACTTATCAGGACAGCCTGATCCATTCCTGCACACTCTGGAAGCTGTTGTGGAAAAGTGGATGGTAGAAAAATTGGATGCCATCATGAAAAATTGCCTCCATCCCCTCCAGGAGCACTTTTAGCCACAGGCTCATTCTACCACAGTATGGTAGAAGTGCCCCTAGGGGTCTTTTCTGTCCACTTCTATCATGCAATTCAATGCTTCCTACCGACTAACTTGTTAGGTTCATTTTGAAATATCTGAAAAAAATTGATTGATTGGCTCTATTATTTGTCCTGTGAGTCTGTATCCTTTTTTTCTTATTTCTGCTGCTGTATACATCTGAATTTCCCCATGGGATTAATAAAGTTATTAAATGCTAATAAAACTACACAGTTTTGCTATTTATGCTAAAGATAACACCAAATTAGATATCATTTAGCACCAGCCAACCACCTTCTGCTCTTTACCCCCAACATATTGAAAATACTCTTTATTAATGCACTATTGCATTTCACTTTCAAGAAACTGATTTTCATATGCAGCATATTGTACATTGTAAGAGGGAAAGGGAGGGACTGCAACTGCAACATAAATTAAGTGATGCAGGACACAAGACTAGGAAAGAACCGATACTTCAGTATCAAGTCGATACCAAAATCCCAAAAACTAATGGTGCTATATTTTTTACAATATCGGCAATACCAAGTCAAAGTTAGTACTGCAATCAGATGTGACTGTGAGCAGATGAATTACATTGGAAGGCACAGTAATATGTGGGAAAAATGTGAGAAAAAACTACATATTAAAATGGCTCGCAACAGTGATGATCTTGCAGTGCATTAAAACATGTCAAAAAGATAAAACAGCTGAAGTTACGTCTAAAAGAGCTGTGTGTTTGAGGCCTGGGGATTTCAACATGTGATTGTGGCAACAGTGCTTATCTATCCCTACTCTCTCTTCTGTTTCTTTTCCCGGTTTTTCTGTGGTGGTGATCTGCGCCATCACCACCTAATCAAAGCACCATGATGCTCCTACATTGATGGGTTAAAAGCCAGACCATCATCATTAAGTCCTTCAAAGAGAACCCTAAATACAAAGAGGACTGTTTCATTGTTAGGTAGAATGCCCAGAGGGGGATGGGCGGTCCCGTGGCCTCAGAACCCCTGCAGATTTTATTTTTTCTCTCCAGCAGTCTGGAGTTTTTTTTTTTTGTTTTTTCTGTCCTCCCTGGCCATCGGACCTTACTCTTATTCTATGTTAAATTAGTGTTGTCTTATTTCAATTCTTACTTTGTCTTTTATTTCTCTTTTCTTCATCATGTAAAGCACTTTGAGCTACATTATTTGTATGAAAATGTGCTATAGAAATAAATGATGTTGTTGTTGTTACACATATGAAAAAGTTTGGGAACCCCTCTTAATTCTTTGTATTTTTGTTTCTCATTGGCTAAGCTTTCAAAGTAGCAACTTCCTTTTAATATACAACATGCCTTATGAAAACAGTAGTATTTCAGCAGTAACATTAAGTTTATTGCATTAACAGAAAATATGCAATTAGCATCATAACAAAATTAGACAGGTGCATACATTTTGGCACCCTGACAGAGATATTACATCAATACTTAGTTGAGCCTCCTTTTGCAAATCTAACAGCCTCTAGACGCTGTCCTCCTATAGACTTTGATGAGTGTCTGGATTCTGGATGGAGGTATTTTTGACCATTCTTCATACAAAATCTCTCCAGTTCAGTTCAATTTGATGGCTGCTGAGCATAGACAGCCTGCTTCAAATCATCCCATAGATTTTTGATGATATTCAAGTCAGGAGATTGTGACGGCCATTCCACAACATTGTACTTCTCCCTCTGCATAAATGCCTTTGTAGATTTCCAACTGTGTTTTGGGTCATTGTCTTGTTGGAATATCCAACCCCTGCGTAACTTCAACTTTGTGACTGATGCTTGAACATTATCCTGAAGAATTTGTCGATATTGGGTTGAATTCATCCGACCCTCGACTTTAACAAGGGCCCCAGTCCCTGAACTAGCAACACAGCCCCACAGCATGATGGAACCTCCACCAAATTTGACAGTAGGTAGCAGGTGTTTTTCCTGGAATGCGGTGTTCTTCTTCCGCCATGCAAAGTGCTTTTTGTTATGACCAAATAACTCCATTTTTATCTCATCAGTCCAAAGCACTTTGTTCCGAAATGAATCTGGCTTGTCCAAATGAGCATTTGCATACGACAAGCGACTCTGTTTGTGGCGTGAGTGCAGAAAGGGCTTCTTTCTCATCACCCTGCCATACAGATGTTCTTTGTGCAAATTTTGCTGAATTGTAGAACGATGTACAGATACACCATCTGCAGCGAGATGTTCTTGCAGGTCTTTGGAGGTGACCTGTGGGTTGTCTGTAACCATTCTCACAATCCTGTCATATGCCGTTCCTGTATTTTTCTTGTCCTGCCAGACCTGCTGGGTTTAACAGCAACTGTGCCTGTGGCCTTCCATTTCCTGATTCCATTCCTTACAGTTGAAACTGACAGTTTAAACCTCTGAGATGGCTTTTTGTAGCCATCCCCTAAACCATGATACTGAGCAATCTTTGTTTTCAGATCTATTGAGAGTTGCTTTAAGGATCCCATGCTTCAGAGAAATTAGGGTTAGGGTTTTTTAGGGTTTTTTTTTTCATTTTTTTCATTTTTATTACTATTTAATTTAATATTGTTTCTTTGTATCAGTATACTGCTGCTGGATTATGTGAATTTCCCCTTGGGATTAATAAAGTATCTATCTATCTATCTATCTATCTATCTATCTATCTATCTATCTATCTATCTATCTATCTATCTATCTATCTATCTATCAGAGGAGAGTCAAAGGGAAACACAACTTGCAATTGACCACCTTAAATACCTTTTCTCATGATTGGACATTCCTGCCTATGAAGTTCAAGGTTTAACAAGCTCATCCAACCAATTTGGTGTTGTAAGTAATCAGCATTGAGCAGTGTCAGGCATTCAAATCAGCAAAATTACAAGGGGACCCACATTTGTGCACAGCCAGTTTTTCACATTTGATTTAATTTCATACAACTAAATACTGCTTCACTAAAAATCTTTGTTCGGAAAACACCCCAGTAGTCAGATGTTCCTAGGAAATGAAAGACATACCACTGTTATCTTTTTTGTTGAAAGGAGAGTATATTATTATGCAGGCTGAGAAGGGTTCCCAAACTTTTTCATATGACTATATCAGGACTACTCATTATTCCAGTAACATAACGTATTGATGACATAAACGATACAATTAATGGGTAGGTGAGGTGAAACAAATGGCATGCTATAAAAATAGGAAGGCGAATGTCACTGCATTCTTTTTAGGCGAGATTGATGATGGCCTGAAATGAAGATTAAAAATGCTGAAAATGAAATGAAGAATAGAAGTTGACAATGTAAAATGAAGAGAAAGTGAAGGTATGAAATGAATACTAAAAGTTGAAAGTGTGGAATGAGGAAAATGTGATGGCCTGAAAGTGACACTAAAATGCAGAATGTGAACTGAAAAATTCACATTAAAAATCCATCCATCTATCCATCCATCCATTATCCAACCAGATATATCCTAACTATAGGGTCACGGGGTCTGCTGGAGCCAATTCCAGCCAACACAGGGCACAAGGCAGGAAACAAACCCCGGGCAGGGTGCCAGCCCACCACAGACATTAAAAATTCAGAATGTGAAATGAAAACTGATGGACCAGGAAGCGAACCCAAGTGCTCTTGAAAGGCAGGCAGTTGTGATCACTGTGGGCCAGGTAGCCACTGTTGGGGGTGTTGACAGCATAAACTTAAGAATAAAATCTGCACGTGTGAACTTGACACTTGAAATTGTCATTATAATTTGACTACATCATGCAATGGAGATTTAAGAAACAAAATTCTTAATATGAAGCGAAGTTTGAAAAATGACGACTTGAAATCACCATGCCTTGAGGCTGGCTGTTCTTTGTCTTGGTCTGTGTTTTGGGAACATGGCTTAACTCTTCTTGCAGTGTTTCCTATCAATTCTGTTTAACTTGTATATTAAAATTGTATGCCTAAATTTGGGTACCCCAACATTCCTTAAAATACGTAGCGCAAGCTGTGGAAAATTAAGAGTATTCATGACAAACTTTAATTTTGACAACATCATATGCAACAAACTTTTATGTTTCTTACCCATCTAGTCTGTCCCCTTCCACTTGACATTCGGCTCCTGGCTGCAGAGATACATACTTGGCATATGCTTGACCTCGTTTTTTCCCCATAGTGTAACCATTGAACACATTGTGCCTAAAGACATCACTTTCAGTGATCATAAGTGTATTTTGTTTAAACTGTCATTTAATTCTGGCCCTGTTCTGTCTGAACTGGCAAGAAAAGCTTGTATAATTAATGATAAAGTGGTTGCACAATTCTCTGGCATGTTTTGCGATACTGCTGTTGTGAGTGATAAAGTTGAAATCCTAGTTCAGTCTTTTAATGTCCATTATACTCATATACAGTTAGGTCCATAAATATTTGGACACGCCTTCTCCATACTTTTTTCTTGCCATCATTCTGGTAGAGGTTGATCTTGGTTTCATCTGTCCAAAGAATGTTTTTCCAGAACTGTGCTGGCTTTTTTAGATGTTCTTTAGCAAAGTCCAATCTAGCCTTTCTATTCTTGAGGCTTATGAGTGGCTTGCACCTTGCAGTGCACCCTCTGTATTTACTTTCATGCAGTCTTCTCTTTATGGTAGACTTGGATATCGATACGCCTGCCCCCTGGAGAGTGTTGTTCACTTGGTTGGCTGTTGTGAAGGGGTTTCTCTTCACCATGGAAATGATTCTGCGGTCATCCACCACTGTTGTCTTCTGTGGACGTCTAGGTCTTTTTGCGTTGCTGAGTTCACCAGTACTTGTTTTCTTTCTCAGGATGTACCAAACTGTAGATTTTGCCACTCGTAATATTGTAGCAATTTCTCGGATGGGTTTTTTCTGTTTTCGCAGCTTAAGGATGGCTTCTTTCACCTGCATGGAGAGCTCCTTTGACCGCATGTTGTCTGTTCACAGCAAAATCTTCCACATGCAAGCACCACACCTCAAATCAACTCCAGGCCTTTTATCTGCTTAATTGATAAGACATAACGACGGACTTGACCAGACCTGCCCATGAAATAGCCTTTGAGTCAATTGTCCAATTACTTTTGAGCCCCTGAATTGAAGGGATTGTGTTAAAAAAATGCTTTAGTTGCCTCACATTTTTATGCAATCGTTTTGTTCAACCACTGAATTAAAGCTGAAAGTCTGCACTTCAACTGCATCTGAGTTGTTTCATTTAAAATTCATTGTGGTAATGTATAGAACCAAAATTAGAAAAAAGTTGTCTCTGTCCAAATATTTATGGACCTAATTGTACTGACAAAGATTGTCCCTCTAAAAGTGAGAAACAGAGCTGCTGTTAATACCATGTCGTGAGTAGATGATAATATCCATAGTTTTAGATGTAGTTGCTGGCTGATTGAGCAATTATGCAAGGCCAATAATTTGGAGGTGCATCATCCCCATCTATTACCAATAAACTGAGAGCAACCAGATCTTCCTGTACAGTATTGCTAATTTAATAACAAATGCAACCCCAAGGCTCTGTTTGATACAATATCCAGCATTGTTTCTCAAGCCCCATCTAATATTTTAGTTTCTTCTAACTGTAATTGTGAAGGCTTTCTTAAATATTTTGTTAGTAAAATCACAGACAGTAGACCTACGTTTCTATAATATCTTCTTCCTTAGGAGCTGGTCCTGTATGCTTCTTTTTTAAATCTTTAAATCCAGCGTCTCTTGATGATTTAGTGTCTCTGATTAGGAAAATTAAACCATCTTCCAGCACTTTAGATGTTTTACCAACGTCATTAGGGTTTTTAAATGTTCTTGACTCTATTGGCGCCAGCCTGATATCAGTAACTGATTGCTCTTTGTAGTCTGGCTGTGTCCCTAGCTACTGTAAACATGATGTTGTTCAATCTTTGTTTAAAAAACCTAATCTTGATCCTTCAATTCCTAAAAATTACAGGCCCATTTCTAAACTCCTATTTTTCTCAAAAGTCTTAGAAATGGTTATTGAGCAACAGCTGTCTGTTTTCCTTGAGAAATACTGACACTCCTCACTTAACAACCAAGTTCCAGGTCTATGACTAGGTCATTATTTAAATTGGTCGATAAGTTAGTTGCCGTCCCTTACTGATATTTCAAGCATCGTCATCCATGCCTTGTAATTTGTGTGATACTAAACAGGAGCATGTGTGTACTAACCTGCTTCAATGCAAATTGGTTCTCAGAGGAATAAATAAGGAAAGGCTTTAACTTGAACCCAACGACATTTCCTCCCAACAACAATGTGACCCTGCCCTTAAAAGCCTTGAAATTGGGAATTTTTTAATTTTTTTGTGTATGTAGGACCTTTCTGGCATTTTCTTCCAAAATAAAGTCTTGTTTTATCCACATTGAAGATTTGTTCAAGATGGTAGCCACCTTTCTTGATGATTTCATCAAATTGGTCAACAAATTTTTCTGCTGCTTCTATGTCCGCGCTTACCGCCTCACTACTGATACTCTGATTATGCAGGTTGAACCTCGGAGGAAACCGTTGAAACCATCCATGGCTTGTTGCAAATGTTTCCATTGATTGTGTGTCTTCATAGTCTCAAAGATGTAGTGAATAGTGACTGAGTGCAGGAATGAGACTGAGATTGAGAAAGGGTCATGTGAGATGAGATGCTTGATGCTAAGACACAACACTGCCATATCCACAACCAAACTTCTCATACAGTATACAATACCGACTGGTCAGAGAGTTGGTTGTAAGTCCACGCAGTCATTAAACTGGTAGGTCGTTGGGTGAGTGTCTGTATAAGCTTTTGGATCCTTTTCAGTCAGGTTTTCGAAACCATCACTTCACAGAAACAGCTCTAAAGTGTCCAATGATTTATTAATGGCTGCAGACACAGGCAAGTACTGCTTGATCTTAGTTCGGCCTTTGACATGGTTGATCATAAGACCCTCCTAGCTAGGTTAAATCACTCTTTGGGGATCACTGATTTAGCCTTGGCTTGGTTTACCTCATATTTATCTGATGGGAGTTTCTCCATCTCTGTGGGCAAGTAAACGTCTGCTTCTTTGACTTTTGGGGTACTAGGATCTGTCCTTGTTCTTGTTTTCACTTTACATGCTTCTTCTAGCTCAAATGATCATTTCTTTTAATAATATCTCCTACCATTTTTATGCTGACGATATTCAGCTTTATTGTTCTTATAAGCTGAAAGAACTACACAAGTTGTTTTTTTTGGTCGACTGTCTGAAGGAAGGTCAATAATTGGCTACTTGCCAACTACTTAAAGTTAAATACTCAGAAAAAGGAAGTTTTAATCTTTGCCACTCTCAATGTGCACGTGGCAGTTACTCAAAAACGTTCTACTATCTCCACCTCTTCTAATGCATCTCTACGTAATTTAGGTGTCATATTTGATCAATCTCTGAGTTTTAATGCACGTCAGGTGTCTCAGTTGTTGTTGTTTTCTTCATTTAAGAAACTTATCCAAGTTAAGATGTGTTAGTACCAGGGCTGAGATGGAAATGCTTATCCATACTTTCATATCATCACATCTGGATTATTGCAATTCCCTCTTTACCTGTCTAAGTACAACTGGTTTGTCTCATCTTCATCCATTCATCTAGCCATTATCCAACCCGCTATATTACAGGGTCACAGGGGTCTGCTGGAGCCAATCCCAGCCAACACAGGGTGCAAGGCAGGAAACAAACCCTGGGCAGGGCGCCAGCACACCGTAGGGCATACATACACACACACACACACACCCAATCACACACCAAGCACACACTAGGGACAATTTAGAATCGCCAATGCACCTAACCTGCATGTCTTTGGACTGTGGGAGGAAACTGGAGCACCCAGAGGAAACCCATGCAGACACGGGGAGAACTGTCTCATCTTCATTCCACCCAAAATGCAGCTGCCAAGCTTTTAAGACGTACACACAAATGGACCCACATCTCCCCAATTTTGCACTCTCTACATTTAATCCCAGTGGAATTTAGGATCCAGTTATACATTCTGGCATTTACTCACAGATATCTGCATGGTCAAGCTCCCCAGTACATCACAAACCTCCTTCAGCACTAATACTTTAGGCTGTGCTCTAAGATCTCCTTACAGTTCCTCATACCAAATTAAAGACATGTGGGCATCACGCATTTCAAGCCATTGCTCTAAGGTTATGGAACAGACATCCAGTGACACTGAGATCAGCAGAATATGTTCATCAGCTTAAGTGTCAACTTAAGATGCATCTGTTCGGACAGGCATTTGGGTAGCATTGCCATCTGTGGGTGTTTTTCATATTGTTATTGTTTTGTATTTTGTTTTGATGTTTAGTTTTATTCTAAGTTTTATTGTTCAGCGCTTTGTGACTTGTTGTCTGTGATAGGCGCTATATAAATATATTTTTATTTACTTTACTTACTTATTTTACCATGGAGCAATGGAAGAAGGTGGCCTGGTCTGATGAATCACGTGGATGACTGGGTGTCTGTGCGTCATTTTCTTTTCTTTTCTAGGGCATCAGGATGCACTATAAGTAAGAAGGCAAGATGCTTTGTGCAGTGTTCTGCTGAGAAACCTTAGGTCCTGGCATTTATGTGGATGTTACTTTGACATGTACCATCTACCTAAAGATTGTTGCAACCATGTACACCCTTTCATAGCAATGATATTCCCTGATGGCAGTGACCTTTTTCAGCAGAATTATGCCACACTGCAAACATTGTTCATGAATGGTTCTGGGAACATGACAAAGAGTTCAAGGTGATGACTTGGCCACCAAGTTCCCCAGATCTTAATATTATTTTTAGTGATTTTTTATCCTTTATTCACTACTAACAAAATACCCGCGTTTCGCAGCGGAGAAGTAGTGTGTTAAAGAAGTAATGAAAAAGAAAAGGAAACATTTTGAAAATAACGTAACATAATTGTCAATGTAATTGTTTTGTCACTGTTATGAGTGTTGCTGTCATATATATATATATATATATATATACACACACACACACATATAAACATATATATACATATACACATATACATATATACATATACATACATATGTACATACTGTATATACATATACACACATATATATATTGTGAAATATGACGGCCCGGACACACACAGGTGGACACCGTTTTAATCATCACCCCACGTTTATTTAGAATATATTACAAAAAGTTCATTGCACCGCCACCAAATCCCCCAGTTTCCCCAAAGTCAAAAAGTCACTGTTCACACAAACAAACACTCGGGCCTCTCCTCGCCTCCTCTGCCACAACCTTGTCCTCCTCCTCACCCAACTCCAGCCTTGATTGCAGGGTGGCGGCTCCTTAAATAGGCGGCTGATTGCCGACCGCACCCAGCCACCTGTGACAATATATATACACATACATATATATACACACATACATCCACATATATATCCATACATACATATATATACATATATATATATACATATATACATATATATATATACATATCTACACACATACATATACACACATACATACATACACACACATATATATATATACACACACATACATATATAAACATATATATACATATCCACATATACATATACATACATATCTACATATACACATACATATATACATATATATATATATATATATATATATATATATATATATATATATA
>JANRMT010027041.1:20169701-20194011 GCA_026402145.1 Polypterus bichir lapradei | reverse complement strand
ATCTGCCTTGCCAAGCAATATGGAAGAATGGACCAAACATCAGGTTTATCAATGGCTAACTTGTGATCTAAAAGTTGACAAGATTTATGCAGATAAAATCCTGGAAGAGGATGTCTCTGGATCAGACTTACTTTGTTTTCAGAAGAAAGACCTTATTGAAATTGGATTGAAACATGGGCCAGCAGTGAAGATTTGTCATCACATTGAAAGATACAAAAAATCAGAAGTGCTATCATTTATGAGCAAAGAAACTGAAGCCACTCATTCTGCATTAACAACAGGACATGAGAAAAATGAGTTAAGTGATGACAAATCCACAAGTGAGACATCTTCTCTTTCTACAAGCCATAAAGACATCTCTACACCAAATGGTTCAACACCAGAGATGTCTAACAGCATGGAAATAAATAACAAAGACTGCTCGGTATTTAAGCTCCCATCCACAGACCAAAAAGAAAAAGCAGGGCTGGAATCTGTATTTAAAATATCCAAACCATTAATCACTGAGGAATGCACTGAAAGCGTTGAGAAACACACCTCAGAAGAACCTCCAAAACATAGTGATAAACATTTGGAAATAAACAAAGATGATCTCTCTTGCACAAATTCAAGAAAGTCTGATAGCGATATGGTCATTCACTCCAGTGAAGAGTCGCAAGCAGCCGCTACAGGAACCATTAGCAAAGATCCATTACAATGTGATGATAAACCAGTTTCCCAAAAGGATGAGAATGCAATAGATAATAAAAGAGAATCTATCAAAGCAGAAATTTCAAATAAACGAAAACAGTCAATGCAAGATAAAAAGAAAGACAGCTCACTAGAAAAATGTGAACATCCTGAAACACATATAACAACAGAAGGAAACATTAACCATAAAAGTAAGTCTGAAAAAAAACATCTGCAGATCGAGTCTAAACAAGAAAATGCTTTACCGTTCCCATTTGATCAGCCCTCAGCAGCCCACAGATATGTGAAGAATCAAATTCTACCACCAGAAACTGGTCCAGGTAACCTCACAGATCCAGTTCATGAGTATAAACTCTTATGTAACACCGAGAATGCAAATGAAGGGGATGTATTGAAGAAGTTTAGTAATGAAGTCTTTCGCTTTAGTGCAGCCTGCATGAATTCTCGCACAAATGGGACTATCCATTTTGGAGTTGGAGATAAACCCATTTTTAAACATGGACAGATTGTTGGAATACAAGTGCCTTCTCCAGATCTCTTTATTGACCATTTTAACAAAAGTCTGAAAGAATATTTTAAGGACCATTCAGACCAAGCTGAGTGCTGCATTAGGCAGCCACGATTTGTTCCTGTGTTAGATCCTACAAACACTTTAACAGGTTTGTTTGTCATAGAAGTTGATGTTGTTCCTAACTTTGAAGTGTGCAAGGAAAACACCTATGAAATATATATGATGGTCAATGAGAAGAACCAGTGGAAAAAAACCAAAGAACCATTCTTTTTTATTCGAGATGGAACCAGCAGCAAAAATATACTCGGAATTAAAAACCCTAAGGACTTGCAGAAAGAGCTTACATCGTTTATTAAAAAAGTAAAAAATTTGGCCGCAATGAGAAAATCTAAGGAACAAATGACCACAACCCAATCAGTACAGTATAGACATGGAGAAAAGCTCAAGCGATTGTTCACATGTGAAAAGGGCATGTCTGATTCCTCATTATACGATACCTATTTAATTGTAGCAAACAAATGCCATCCAAATCACCTGGAACATCTCCAGTTCTTAACAGAGATTAACCTGTTTGCTGTTCTGGAGTTTGACCCAGAATCTGCAATTAATGGAGTCTGTGCCCATTATCGCAAAAATCGAATAGCCAACCTACACTATCCTCGAGATTTTAATTCCACAGATTCAGAATCAGCTTTGATAGCCAAACTCAATCTGTACAAACAGACAAGCTGGATCTTCTGCAATGGAAGGGCAGACCTTGAAAGCGAATCTGATGGGGCTATGAACACTAGCAACTGGCTGACTAAAAGAGCCGCAGATGTCAAAGATCTCATTTCGTTTTTCTGTAAACCTCAAGTCTTACAAAGTGGTCGATATCTGGTAGTGTTCCTTTTGCTGTCCCCCATAGAAGCAGTGAACGATCCTGTCCTTGAGATATTCTGCACTTTCTATCAAAACCTCGAAGGAGCACAGAATATTTTATGCATCTGTGATGGAGACACTATATTCTCTAGGTGGAAAGAGCTGATAAAAGCCCGATGTGACACCGATATCACAAACCGTAGTATATATCAGTTAAACTTTACGGAGATCAATGGCACTCTAATGAAATTAAAGCCACAAACTCAAACTTCTATCAAATTTTTGCCATCTTCAGGATCAAGTTCTGTTGTATTAGAAAAAAAAGATGAAGACTTATTGACATCTCTAGATGTTTTATGTGAAAATGAGTGTGAGAACACAGGAGTAGAAAAGGGAGAAGAGTTTGAGGAGTTTAAAAATTCGGTAGAGGAAACTTTTTACCGGGGAGGAAAAGTCACTTGGTGGAACTTTTATCTCTCTGAAAGGCCACGTTCCATACCCTTTATCAAAAGGGATAAATATGAATCTTTATTCAACATGATTAATTCTCAAAGTAGATTTCCTACAAGTCAATGTGTTATTTTGAATTTATTTCATCACCCTGGCTGTGGTGGTACTACACTAGCAATGCATGTATTGTGGAATTTGAGAAAACAGTTCCGGTGTGCAGTACTCAAGAACACCACGGTCAACACCTCTGAAATTGCAGTGCAGATTATACATTTATTGACCTGTGGCAAACAAGAGCAGTCGAGCTTCATGCCCGTCCTTCTGTTAGTTGATGACTTGGAGGAATGGGGTAACCTACAAGATTTGCAGAGATGTATTCTCAATGCAGCTGCCTCTAAGCAAATTAAGGACAAACTCCTTGTTATCATCCTAAGCTGTGTAAGATCTCAGGATCCAGAACATAGCTCCAAAAACTGCCTGAATGAGAGCATATACATCACCAACAAGCTGTCTGTCAAAGAGCAAAAGCTTTTTGAAGCTAAGTTAATGGAAATCCAGGCAAACTATTCGCAGTTTGAAACCTTCTATGGCTTTATGATTATGAAGAATAATTTTAGCTCAGAGTACACAGAAAATCTTGTTCACAATATTTTAAAACACTTGGACATTTCCACCAAAGAAGCACAGCTAATTTCATTTTTTGCTTTGCTGAATTCTTATGTTGATGGCTCATCCATTTCGGTATCTATATGCGAGGATTTCTTAGGGATTAAAAATGCCTTTTGGGGTCGGGAGAATGTAGAGGATAAAATAGGTTCCTATTCAACTCTTTTAATACGTTTTAAAGTTGAAGAATATGGAACTTACTGGTCCATGCGTATGCTCCATCAAATGATTGCTGCTGAATGTCTCCGAGAATTAACAAAGACATACGGCCTAAAACTAAGTGACATCACTACAAATTTACTGCACTGTGATTTGTTTTATAAAACTGCAATGGGGAAGGATGAGCTAATTGACTACATCCAGAGTATGTTAATCAAGAGGGAGAAAAAAGATCATGGAGACGAGCGAGATACTCTCTTCTCACCACTGATCGAGAAAATGCAGGAGGAAGGGCAAAGTCAAATCAAAGAAATTTTACTTGAAGCTGAAAAACGATTTGAAAAGAATCCCTTCATCCCCCAAGTATTAGCAAGACATTTCTACCTTAAAGAGAAAAACTTTGAATCTGCTGCCAAGTGGGCTCAAGTTGCTAAACAAAAAAAGTGTAATTCCTATTTGGCTGATACTTTGGGACAGGTGTATAAAAGTCACTTAAAATATGAATTTGAGAAATCTGAAAATGCTGAAAAAGAACTCACTGTTGACGATCTGACAAAATATCTTGATCTTGCCAGCAAAGCAAACAAAGCTTTTCAGGAATCACAAAACCTAGCAAAGCGAGATGATGCGGGTGACAGTCAAGAACAACTGACAAAAAGAAAGAACAACAATTACAATACATCAGGGTATCTCGGGGAGATGGAGGTGGCGATGGTTGTCTTTGATATTCTGGGCAAAATTCCATGCTTTTTAAAAAAAGACAAACTAAAGCAGTTAAAACTGGTGCAGTTTCTGAAGAAAGCCAGACGCCTCTCTGAATTTCACGAAAACGAAACAGACAGCAAATTCATTGATGTACTTAAGGAGCACGAGGAATTTCTGACCAACCTGAAGCCTTCTGTAAAGCAAGTTTTTGAGTTTTTTGAAAATTGCTTTACTTACCTCAAACCAAGGAGTGCAGAAAAAGAAACAGCAGACCTGAGAAATCGAAGAAAAGTTTCTGAATATTTTACTAAATACATAAAATTCTTTTGTGCCTCTGAACAAGACTTAGCAGCTGAGAAGATGAGTAAGCCCAACATTAGCCTACAGCAGAATATTGAAGAACGTCGAATGTTTTTGGAGAGAAAGAGAGCCGATCACTTCTCTGGACTTCTTCAGTATTTACATGGGAATGACATAAACTCAGATCAAATTGAGAGAATAACAGACAGTTACTTGTATATCTGGGAAAACTCAAGCTCAAGAGATGTAAAAGACACTGCAAACTTCATACTGGCTAACATTGTCCTCAACTGCATTAAACCAAAATCAAAAAAGATTAAAAAATATGCTGAGCTCACCCTCATTTTGAACAATTTGTTACAGGACATTGGAACCCATTACCCGTACACCGAACCATATTATTTAGCCCAACTACTTTTATGGCCACAGCATGGCTTTAAGTTGGACAATGGAGCTAAGAATATTTCCACCTATGTGAATTCAATCAAGAATTCCTTCAAAAAACAATATAACTATCTCATCCGATCAAAGCATACCATTGCCCATTTCTATCTTGGCAAGTCATCTGGGCTCAAACGACTCATTCCCAAAGCAAAACTTGACCTGTGCCTTGGTGAAGAAAAGACAAATTCACAGTGGATAAGTGGGGAAGTATGGAGAGAGGAAGCTGTCAAGAACCTTCTGTTCCGGGTACATGGCACCACTGAGTTTGGGGAAGTCTATGTTTCTTACGATGATGTCAAAATCCCAGTTCGGCCAGTTTATCTGGGAGGGTTGAGAAGTGGGTATAGTATTGAAAAAGTTTCTTTCTACCTTGGATTCTCGATTGATGGGCCAGTTGCCTATGACATACAGTACAAAAACAATGCTTAATCTAAACCAAGCAGAACAACGGGTGGTAATGAAGATTCAAAAATGTTTTTAAAAAGACTCTTGAAGGCTGTTTGGATTATAATTTTGGAGATAAATATAATGACATTGCAGTTTTTGTCTCTTGTTTTCATTCTCATGTTTTTTTGAATGGCTAATGTTTACATTATATTATTATACTAAATTCTCCCTAATGTATTAGGAACAGTTGAGAAGACAGTGACATGATAACAGAGGGAGGAAACGGTAAACTCTGTGCATACTGTATATTAGGTGTCCTACATGTCGTTTACCAGAAGCACCAGAGTGTGAGAGAAAGTGTGGCACTCTAACAGTATGCTGGAAAGATTCTTTCAGGGTCCTAGAGAGCTAATACAATACAATACAACAGTGCCACAATGGGCGCTAACAGGCCCTGCCTCTTGACAGCCCCCCATCCTTGACTCTCTAAGAAGAAAAGGAAAAACTCCCAAAAAAACCCAAAGAGGGAAAAACTGGAAGAAAAAGTGGAAGAAAGGCAGTTCAAAAAGAGAACCCTTTTCAGTTAGGTTAGGCACGCAGTGGGTGTCAAAAAGAAGGGGGTCAATACAATGAAATACACAGAACAGAACAAATCCTCAATACAGTATAAAAATGAAAATTTCACAAGTACAGAGCAGAATTTAACAGTAGATGATATCACATAATATGATTTGGATTTGTTTAGAATCCTGGAGACCTCGGTCATCAAGCTGCCTTCCCCATTTGGCCATTCCGCAGCTGAAACAGCGCTGGGCCAGCCAATCTGATGAAAGGACCCCTCTACCCGATGATTCCTGCAATCCTCCATTAGGGATGACTTTACCTTAGGCAGGCAAAACAACTTGGCAGGTGGGCTGTGGCACCAAGTGCCAGATTTGAGTACCAAGAAGAGAAACAGAATAGGGGAGGGTTAGCAACAAATTATAACCATCATATTACTTAAGTTTTAGTGCTAATGTCTAACAACAGAGATGCAGTCTGTACATTTAATCAGCAGCTCTAGTCAGGGTGTGCTAAACTGAAGTAGTGAGTCTTTAGGCCAGGATTTAAAAGCTAAGACCGAAGGGGCATCTCTTATAGTAACAGGCAGACCACTCCACAATTTAGGGGCCCAGTAACTAAAAGCTCGACCTCCCACTGTTATTTTACTAATTCTTGGAATCATAAGCAAAACGGCATCTTGAAATCTTAATCTGCACTCTGGTTTGTAAGTCATGATAAGTTCAGACAACTAAGCCAGACCTTGGCCATTTAATGCTTTATACTGTATGTTAAAAGGAGGATTTTGAAATCTGCCCTAAACTTAACTGGGAGCCAGAGTAAGGATTTAAGAACTGGAGTTATGTGTTCGTATTTTCTTGTTCTTGTAATAATTTTTGCAGCAGCATTTTGGATTAACTGGAGGCTGTATAAAGAACAGTTTGAACATCCAATGAACACCGCATTGCAGTAGTCAGTCCTACTCGAAATAAATGCATGAATGAATTTCTCAGAATCCTGTTTATTTAGAAAGGGTCCCTGTACATTTCCTTTTACTAAAGGTATCCTAGATCCATGTCAAAAAATTCATTTTTTAAATGGGTATATTTCTTGTAATTCTTGTTTAGAAACCATGGGGTTTTAGGATGGGGTTGGGTTATTTCCATGAGGCACACTTATGAAATTGAGACTTAACTCATCAAGCCTCACATGAATAAGCTTCCTTTTTCAATTACGGTTCAGTCAGGTCCACGACTGAAGCATAAGTAAAACTGGGACTTATAAGACTTCTGAACCAAAAAAGGGGGACTAATGAGAGGGACCTGAAATATAGTCACAGGTCTACAACATTCTGAGCTTCTGGTCTACAGAGGAAGGAGAACAAGATGTGAAGAACAGTGACCTCCTCTCAAACAAAATTTATTTGGAGACCAGTGTAATTAAATACTTGCAGAGCAGTTTCTAAGTGTTTTGAATTGTTGTAGATTACTAGCGCAGTTTAACCTGTTTCAGGCATGTCAAAAAGTGTCTGCCATTTGTTTATTAAGATAATTACTGTATGTCAGCTTTGTCTTTTGTATTTTAACAAGTTCTAGCTCGCCTCCATAGGGTCATAAACAATGCTTTAAACACTCAACAATGATGACCTCCATACACAATAAAGAAAGGGACAAGTTCAAGTCCCAAAGTTACTACAACGAAACCAAAACCTTACTGACACTCTATACCTGCCTAAGGTGGTTTGAGTTTCTGTATACATGGTGGGTTTGCTCATCCATTTTTCCACATAGACTAAATTCCTTCCCTTCCTTCCTCTCTTTCTCTTTCCGCATTATAGTCATCTTCGTCCTACTGGTCCTATCTCAAATTTTTAGCATTTCTGTGAGTTTTTTTCTCCTTCTTAAGGTATATTGCAGTTTACAAGGACTTCAGGCTAGTTCTCTTTCTTGGTGACTGGTTGTGTTTCTGCATCCCATACTAAGGTCTTTTGGGCAGCCTCCAAAATGGTATTTTTCTTAAAGGTGTAACATGGTCCCACCAACCACCTATGACCTAACAAACCAGAGGTTTCTATGTCCAACTTCCCACCATCTAACCTGCTGCCAACTCTTTATGGCCTCTCTGTCAGTTTTTAGGTGTCACAAACCCCCACAACTATTGTGGAAAAGGTATTCTAGAATTTAGGGGGAAAACTGCATGTTACAATCCAGTCATGTTTTCTCATTATTTTTGCTAATGTTTCCAGGACTGGAACATCCATGTAACTGAACCAGGCGATTGCCTAGTGTGGAACTTGAACAAAGGCAGCCAAATGTACCACTTTAACCTGTTATGGAAAGTATAAAGAATCTGATGGAAGATCTTGTCATCATACAAAGCTCCTTCTAACCATGTTCAATGGCTGATGAATGTGTCATCTGGAATGTATTACTGGTGTTTCAGTTCTTATCAAAGGGATGAGAGATTATTGATCAACCAAAACATTCTAGTTGTAAATACAAAAAGAAGAGATTGCATATACTCCAGAAATAAAATAGCTGTTTCCTAAAAGACATTGTTTCAGCTAGTCCTATTAAGAATGATCCACACATATCCTGCAGATGTTCAAAACAAAAAGTGATAAAACATCTGCTTCTACAGTGAAATGTCACACATAGCTTAGTGGACTGACTGTACAATACAATACAATACAATACAGTTTATTTTTGTATAGCCCAAAATCACACAGGAAGTGCCGCAATGGGCTTTAACAGGCCCTGCCTCTTGACAGCCCCCCAGCCTTGACTCTCTAAGAAGACAAGGGAAAACTCCCAAAAAACCTTGTAGGGAAAATGAAAGAAACCTTGGGAAAGGCAGTTCAAAGAGAGACCTCTTTCCAGGTAGGCTGGGCGTGCGGTGGGTGTCAAAAGAAGGGGGTAAATACAATACAATACACAGAACAGAACATATCCTCAATACAGTATAAAAATAAAATTTGTAGAAGTACGGAGCAGAATTTAACAGTAGATGATATCACATAATAAGATTTGGATATTTTTAGAGTCCAGGAAACTTCATCCATCAAGCTGCCTCCCCCATTTGGCCATTCCAAGGCTAAAAACAGTGCTGGGCCAGCCAATCCGATGAAAGGACCCCTCTTTCCCATGATTCCTGCAATCCTCCATCAGGGATGACTTTACCTTAGGCAGGCAAAACAACTTGGCAGGTGGGTCGTGGCACCAAGTGCCACATTTGAGTACCGAGAAGAGAAACAGAATAGGTGAGGGTTAGTATTCAATTATAACTGTCATGTTACTTATGTTTTAATGCTAATGA
Organism: Polypterus bichir lapradei; assembly: GCA_026402145.1. Classification (NCBI taxonomy): domain Eukaryota; kingdom Metazoa; phylum Chordata; class Cladistia; order Polypteriformes; family Polypteridae; genus Polypterus; species Polypterus bichir. Next base: position 20,184,983 of record JANRMT010027041.1, on the reverse strand, counting down.
CTAACAACAGAGATGCAGTCTGTACAGTTAATGAGCAGCTCTAGTCAGGGTGTGCTAAACTGAAGTAGAGAGTCTTCAGCCGGGATTTAAAGGCTGAGACCGAAGGGGCATCTCTTATAGAAGCAGGCAGACCAGTCCACAGTTTAGGGGCTTTGTAACTAAATGCTTGACCTCCCACTGTTATTTTATTAATCCATTGAATCATAAGCAGACCGGCATCTTGAGATCTTAATGTGCGCTCTGGTTTGTAAGTCATGATAAGTTCAGACAAGTAAGCCGGACCTCGGCCATTTATTGCTTTATATGTTAAAAGGAGGATTTTGAAATCTGCCCTAAACCTAACTGGGAGCCAGTGTAAGGATTTAAGAACTGGAGTTACTGCATGTGTTTGTATTTTCTTGTTCTTGTAACAATTCTTGCAGCAGCATTTTAGATTAACTGGAGGATGTATAAAGAACAGTTTGAACATCCAGTGAACACCGCACTGCAGTAGTCAATCCTACTAGAGATAAATGCATGAATTAATTTCTCAGAATCCTGTTTATTTAGAAAGTGGCTTAATTTCCTAACATTTTTAAGATGGAAGAAACATGTTTTGGACAACTTTGTAATATGCCCTTTAAATGACATGCTAGAGTCAAAAATAACTCCTAGATTGCAGGCTGATTCAGTAAAATGAACTGGGATTCCAACTGAGTTAAATTAATGACAAAATATTGCTGTGATCTGCGTCATTCCCTCCAACAATTAACATCTCTGTTTTATCTGTATTTAAAGACAAGTAGTTCTCATTCATCCACTCCTTTAATTCGCTAGCACAACTAATTAAAGACAACATTGGCGAAACTTCATTTGATTTAAATGAAAGGTATAACTGGGTGTCATCTGCACCCTAGAGCATGACATGGCTGAAAAACTTAAATAGAAATAGCAGTTAATACATTTGCTGTTGTGAAGGTTTGGTATGCACACTTCAATGTCATCCAGTCATCCCTGTTAAGGAGTAAATTCAAAGATATGCTGGTGGATATACGGCAGACTGGAGCTTGTGAGACTCAAGGATATTGTCTGTGATACAGATGTGATCAAAACTGGAGCATCACAAGGAACAGGCCTGCCTGCTTTTCTCTTCTCTTCACATCTCAGACTACAAATATAACAGCTGGCCATGTCACTTACAGAAATTCTCAGATGAATCTGCACTTATGGGGTGTATTGATAAGGGGGATGAGACAGAGGAGAGGAGTCAGGTGGAGAACTTTATTTATTGCACACAGAATTATTTACAACTTAGAATCACCAAAACCATGGAACTTGTAATTGACTTTTGCTGCACCAAATAGTCTCTACAGTATGTCTGGTCACTGTTCAGGTATTGAATGTAGAGGTGATGCACTCGTACAAGTACTTGGGGGTCCACATCAATGACAGGTTGGACTAGTCTTGGAAGACTGAGGAACTATATAAGAAAGGGCAAAACAGCCTCTTCTTCCTTAGGAGACTGTGTTCCTTTAATGTAGGAAAATAGATCCTTCACATCTTTTACAACTCTGTGATGACCAGTTCAATTTTCTATGCTGTGGTGTGCTAAGGAGGCAACATCACTTCAAACGAGGCCCACTCAATCAACAGGCTAATTGAAAGGGAAAGCTCAGTTATAGGACACACTCTGGATTCCTTGGAAATTATAGCAATGCTGCACATCCTCTCTCTGTGACACACCAACACTGAAGACTTTCAGCCAATGCATCATTCAGCAGAAGTGTGTCAAAAAACGCTACAGAGGCTCATTTATACCTAAAACAATAAATTGACATAATGCCTCACTTTGACTGGGACTGGCAAGTCACAAGTCTTCTTTCTTTTTAAATTTTCTTCTTTTTACTAATTCTGGGGTGTGTTCAGACTATATTGTGTGTTTAGATATACTTTTATCTATCAGTCTATCTATTATGAACAACCAGGGCGTGTATAGCTGCTCTAACCTGACATAGACATGTAGACACAAGTTTGCCACACAGTACAGTTTATTTACATGTGGGAGCGCTTCCACAGCAACCCAACAGCCACAACACAGTACAGCAAAGTAAGCACAGTCCCTTCTCTTTGCCAGTCCTTTCCTTTTCCCAATCCTTCCACCTCAAATTCTTTTCAGCAAATTTCATCCACCTCCTCCTAAATGAAGTGAGGCAGCTCCTTTTATTCTAGTCCTGGGAGTGCTCCAGGTGGTTCATTAGTATTTCCTGGAATCACTCCCAGGTGTGGTGGAAGTCCCTTGTAGGGTTCTGCAGCTCCCCCGGCAGGCCCCATGGAACCCAACAGGGCTGTACCAAACTCCATGTCCCGGTGTGTCCTGGAGGAATCGGTGGTGGCACAGCTGCCCAGGAGGAATGCCCTCTAGCTTCCCATGGGAGGTAGTGTCTCAGAGATGCTCTCTCCCCCAGTCCTTCCATCCTGGTGGTATTCCAGCCAGGTAATGGCTGAGGCCGCTTGTAACACTATCTATCTATCTATCTATCTATCTATCTATCTATCTATCTATCTATCTATCTATCTATCTATCTATCTATCTATCTATCTATCTATCTATCTATCTATCTATCTAACTAACCTAATTTAAGTAATGATTTTATATTTATTAATGTAACAATGTCTTTTTATTTGTTCAAGTATGCTGCTTGTGTGGTTTATGTAGAAATGTTTTCCCTATAAATTTCAGCTGATGCCTGCTGATGCATACATGTGAGAAAAATGTTGCATTACCGAGAGATTTGCATTAGCGCCAGCTTTGTGCATTGAACTGTCATTAAAGCCTTACATACCTTGCAGGGATCAAGTCCTTCATCATTTATTTCCTGCCACCCACTTATTAAGAATTGAGAGTGTAAGTGCCATACAATATGTTTAATCTGTGTGTTTATGGCAGATAATGGATTGCATGAGGCTCTTATGTTGTGTTGCATGTTCAAAGGAAGTTATATAATTCTGTTTTGCCTAGACAGACAGAATGGCGTGGGTCAAACATGATTCTTGGTCAGTCCTATTGCTTTTCGGGCACCATGCCTTACTGGGTCTGGTGACCCATTGCAGTCAGACAGTCCCACGTTGGCATGTCAAAACCTCTCCTACTGCCAGTGTGATTGTCTTTCAGTGAGTCTTCCATTAAACTTTTTCCTGCTTTGTACCGTTCTTTGTGACTTTGCCCCTGCCAACCTCTTGGAAGCATATGTTTTCATCAGATTAGATTAGTTCAACATTATTAATCCTATTGGAAATTTCAGATCCACACAGCAGCAGAAACATAAATAATAAAGATACAGACTAAAAGGACAAATACAGCCAATTAATCAATAAAATAAATCAATGCATATTGGGCAGATATTTAAAAAAAGTCTAAAAGAGTACGCTGGGTGGAAGCAATGCATTGCCTGATAACACTGGGCAGAAAAGACCCCCAGAGGTGCTTCTTAGCACACTGTGGTGGAATGAGCCAGTGGCTAAAAGTGCTCCAAGAGGGGCCTTCTGGAGTGGATGGAGGGGATTTTTCATGATGGCATCTAATTTTGCCACCATCTTCTTTTCCACAACAGCTTCCAGAGTGTTCAGGGTTCACCCTGTGATGGCGCAGGCTGTCCTGATAACTTTGTTCAGAAATTGTGCTTCTTTTGAGCTGAAGTTGCTCTCTTTGGAGACAACAGAGTGGAACAACACACTGTCTACTATATACGCTGGTAGAACATTTTCATCAGCTTTCTGCACACAACACAAAACCTGATTGTCCTTAGCAAGTCCAGTCTTCTCTGCCTCATCTTGTCCAGTGCCACTGTGTTGTCAGTTTGTTATTTGTGTGAACCCCCAGGTACTTGTAGTTCTGCACCACTTTCATGTCCTCCCCCTGAATGGTGTCTGGTCTCAGAGGCTCCTTGGTGTGATGGAAGTCCACCACCAGCTGTTTAGCTGTTTGTCTTGCTGATGTTGAGTTGCAGGTTGTTGTCAAACTCCTCCACAACATTCCTGTATTCTAACTTGTCTCCATTATTAATGCAACCTATAATGGAGGAGTCATTTGAAAATTTCTCTAGCTGGCAAGCACTGGTATTGTACTGGAGGTCTGTTGTGTGGAGGGGTAAACAGGAAGGGAGTCAGGACAGGTCCCTGAGGTGCTCCAGTGTTACACACCACCATTTCTGACACATAGTCCCTCAGCCTTATAAACTGCCATTTGTTGGTCAGATAGTCCATGATCCAGGAGATTGTGGAGGCATCAAATTCAAAGCCTTGAGCTTTTTCCCCAGTTGATGAGGCAGAATGGTATTTAAGGCACTGAAAAAAATTAAAAAGATTATGTTGACTGTGGTGCTGGCTTTGTCCAACTGGGAGTAGACTCTGTGGAGTGTGTAGATGAGAGCATCCTCTCATCTCACATGTATGTGTCTGATAGGCAAACTGCAGGGGATCCAGATGTTCTGAAACCAGGGGTCAGTGCTGTTTTAGCTCCAGCCTCTCAAAGCTCTTCATGATGTATGAAGTAAAGTAGACTATAAAGCATTGCTTGAAGTGGAACTAAATTACTGGCAGTACTCTTTTCATGGAGATACAGTGACATGTAATCAAAACGTTGATTGGGGTGGAGTATGGGGGAGTCCCATAGCATACTGGGATATGTCGACACTCAATCAAAGATGAGTACCGAAAAACTTTAGTCTCTGTTGTAAAGTGCCATAGGAATTTGGAATAAAATAAGTCATAAACTTCATGTATAATCTCTGACCAGTTTTAATTCTTTAAATTTATATGATTTTTGTCACTTCTCAAAGCAATTCAGTGTGGGGGAGCCACTTCAACCAGCAAGGATATGTAGCATTCACCTGAATGGTGCGACAGCAGCCATTTTCGTGTTAGTACTCTCACCACAGATTAGCTGTTAAGTGTTGAAGTGGTGAGAGAGATAGCCAATTAGAGATAAGCCATGGTTAGGGGGCCAGAATGACCAGGCTGTGATGGGCAATTTAGCCCGAACATCGGGAGATACCCTACTCTGTACAAAGGATGCACAGGGATCTTTTATGACCACTGAGAGTGTGGACCTCAGTTTCGTGTCTCATTTGAAGGGCAGCACCATTTTACAGCACAGTGTCTCCATCACTGCACTGGGGCATTGGGATCCATATTCAGACCACAGGGTAAGCGCCCCCTGCTGGCTTGACCAACACGTATTCCAGCAGCAATCCAAGCTTCTCCAAGATGGTCTCCTATCCAAGTACTGGTTGGGCCTGAACATTCTTAGTGAGCTTCAGGTGGATGACCTGTTCTGAAGTGCATGTGGTATGGCTGCTTTTTTTAAAAGCATCTGGATGAGACAAATGATTAACTTTATTTTAGGGTAAGCAAGTAATTGTGATGGACACAATTATGTTCTCTAGTTTTTCAGTCTTCTTATTCTTTTCGTAGTTTATGTTTGCTTTCATCTGTTACACTAATCTGGACATCTTTAGCATGTTGGAGAAATACCGGAGAACCCAGATGAAACCCACACTGACATACAAAGAACATGCAAATTGCACACAGAAAGTCAATAACTGGCCAAGGATTTGAAAATGGGATTTGTGACCTGAGCCAACTCTAACCACTGGGCCACAAAGATCTTGTTTATTAATTACCTACTGACACGATATACAGCAACATAAAGTAAAGCGTCATGTTGTAAGAAGTGTAATTAAGAATTGGGATTAATCTTTATAAGGTAATTGATTAAAACCTGAAGACAGCTGGTTAATTCTGGCTTGGAAACCAAGCAGAGATAAAACCAGTGGACTCTGTTTTCTCTATCCAAAGGGTTGTGTGTTATGTTAACGGGAGATTCAAAATTCTTAATTGTGTGTACTTCAGTGGGCCTTGCGATTGACTTGCACCCTATCCAAATTTGGTACCCGCCAAGTGCTTAAAGCTACTGGGATAGTCTGTGACCTCAGTAGTCCTAAATTGGAATAAAGTGGAAAAATAGGCACACTATATACTGCATGGTATGTGTGTTAGAACGTTTGGGGGCATTTTTGCCATCTAGTGGATATATTAAAAAATACAACATGTTCATAGGATTATAGGATAATTTTTGTCACATAACAGGGAACAGTGAAATTCTCACTTGTACTAATTAACGTGCAGCACGTCATCACTCTCCAGATCCATGATTAGTGAGCAGAACTACCTTACATTTAAATTTAAGCCTTCTTCAACTCAAACAGCTATCCTACCTCGAGACAGTTTAACATCTGTGGCAGAGCGACGGGCATTAAGCAAACTCCTGTCAATCATGAAGAATCCACTGCATCCACTGAACAGTGTCATCTCAAGGCAGAGGAGCAGCTTCAGCGACAGACTTTTGTCACTGTCCTGCTCCACTGACAGACTGAGGAGATCGTTCCTCCCCCAACACTATGCGACTCTTCAATTCCACCCGGGGGAGTAAATGCTAACATTACTCAAAGTTATTGTCTGCTTTTACATGCATTTTTATTACTATTTAATTTAATATTGTTTTTTGTATCAGTATACTGCTGCTGGAGTATGTGAATTTCCCCTTGGGATTAATAAAGTATCTATCTATCTAACTACTGTCTTCCTTATGTGGAAAATCTCAGAACACGTTTGTCACATAGAAAAATGTTTCATAATAGTGTCTCATTATCATTAAGGGCAAATTATTTTAATATATTATCTACTTCCAGAGTTTGTTCCTGTATGCACTCTGTGCCCCTGTAACGGACTAAGTGGGTTAGAAAATGAAATGAAAAAGTGAAATATACTTCCAGATCCAGATTCAGAACTAAAAATCCTCTATAGTTCTTCTAGGCACCATGGAGGTCAATAGTGCTTTTCCAAATGGTTTCCAGAATCCTTTTCTTTCCTTAGCCATCTTTATTGCTGTCCACTCACCTACTGCTAGCCATTCTTTGATGTTATATATATATATGATGTTAATCCATCTCCTTGCTGGTCTTCCTACTCTGTGTTTCCAATTTCTTTTTCTGTTTATCATCATTCTGATTAGGCTCTCCTGTACCCAAAAACACACAACCTCCGTTCCTTAATATCTTCTCAAATACTTTTACAGTAAGATCTTTTCTAATTCTGTTATTTGTCACCTTTTAACTTCTTCTGATTTTCAGAATATTCCGGTAACATCTCATTTTAAATGTATTTAGCTTTCTTCTTCCTCAATGTCCATGTTTCACAGGAATAAAGTAATGTAGAGAATACACACACTACCATTATCTTTATTTTGTCTTTCATAGAGATAGTGCTACTTTTCCATATTCCATTGAGTGCCATAAAAATGTAATAGCTACTCTTCTATTCAAGTGGTTCCCATACTGTACTTGCTTCTGAGGACCCAATGTGGCTGCACATTTTTGTTCCAACCAACTTCTGTTTTCAGTTGGAATCCTAGCCTAATTAAGTGAGATGTTGTTTTCCAGTTTCTCTGTTTGGGGTCAATGTAAAAATTACAAAAGCAAGTTTGGCACATTTTTATTAAAAACAGTTATATGGAGATAATGAAGGTTTTTTTTTTTTTTTTTAATTTTTAACAATTGTCACACACGAGCGAGTAGGGGGCAGCCTACGGGGTCGACGGAGGGCGGAAAAACACAAGACTGGGTTACAGGACAGCGCATTAATGCCTTTCTCTTTTTCTCGCCAGGAAACAAGAAGTCCCGAGACCCGAGACCCGGCAAACCGTAATCTAACACGCCGAAGACAACAGCAAACGTACACTTCCGCATCAACCCACCGTCCATCCACGATGACGTCAAGTTCTACTCCCCGCTGATGTCCTCACTCCCGGCTCCCTCTGATGATGTCACCATTATCCGAATCACAGTCCGTCAGTCTCATTGCCCCTACAGCTGTTGCATTTCCGGTTCCAACATATAAATCCTTCCCCTGGGCAACTGTTCTTTTATCTCTATTGTTACTTTTGTTTTGCTCGTGACCGGTACTGCAGCGCTAACTTCTAGCCTGAGTACTGTACATTATACGGGGACAGTTCCCCAACTCTTAACGCTGATTTCTGTCTCTTATTTCTCGTTCACGCAATAGATAGATAGATAGATAGATAGATACTTTATTAATCCCAAGGGGAAATTCACAACAGTGAAATAGAGAAAAATAGAGATAAAAAAGGTAAAAAGATAAAGTCATATACGGAGCTGCTGGAAAAGGCTGCCACTCGGATGCGGCGCCGGAAAAGAACTGCAATATTTTCACTCTGCTTTCCCAGATGTACTGGTTATTTAATTCATTATTAATTAAATGAGATTGGTTATTATCACTGATTTTAAATGTGGTTGGAACAAAAACCTGCAGCCATGGTGGGTCCCCAGGGCCAAGTTTGGGATCCCTGCTCTGTTAATTTTCTTTCAGCAATTGTCATCCATTATCAAACAAATTGACCTACACATTCTAGTTTCTCACCATCCAAACTTATATCTGTCATGCTGTTTCCCATCACCATTACTTTTGTCTTATCTTTGTTTATGATTGAACAAAAAACAAGTGATATACTTGGAGTATGTTAGCAATAGTTGTTTATCCATGCCACTAGCAATTTTAGGAATCCTTTAAAGAAAACAGTCTATTGTGGTTCTCATTTTCTAATTCTATATAATTACATCCTTTATTGTACATCTTTATGTTAAATTCAGATCTCATAACCCATTACTGCCCCTTATTCCTAGCCAGATAGAGCTGAGCACTATCATATTGGGTTCAGTTCCCCATGAGCTCCACTAGGTGGTGCTATCATATCAATCAATAAAGTATACATCAGTGTTCTCCAACCTTTTTTCTGCGGTGTAACACTTTATATAACCAAAAACATCCCAGGGTTTACTACTATTTTATTAACCACAAACATATTATATCTCATACATGTGCTCAGTCTGTCTGAAGGGACTGGATTACCAGAGAAGCCGGTAAAAAAACAGCTCCAAGATCAGTGTTCACAGACACAGCACTTAGTGAACTCTTTGGTGGCATCTCTCAGCTGCTTCGTCCTTTTGCCCGCCTCTCTTTCCTTCAGAGGTAACTGGTATGCTCACTATACACCTGCCTTGTAAGGCTCACTGGTGACCACATTCTCAGCCAGATGAACTCTAGCGGCCTGGAGACATGTCTGAAGTGCTCTAAGTGCTGTGTCTGCAACATAAATGATTACGTATCTGCTTTTATGCCAGCTCTTCCAGGTAGTCCAATCCACCTCAGACTGGTCATGACCACCTGAGGAGTTTGACCCTTTCAGGTTAAGACTCAGGTGTTCTACACTATTATTTCCATGGCACACCTGGGTAGCACTCACGGTGCACCACTGTGCTATGGCACACTGTTAGAAAAACACTGGTAGAGAGTATAGAGAATGCAGGCCTCAAACAAAAAAAAATATATATCCTTTTATCATCAGATAATCTAAACGCATCTAACGTAGCTCCAAAGATGTTTGCAATGATCATATATCCTGCACTGATAGATGAGGAAAATACTGTCCCCTAAAAGGCTTTAATTTTGGAAAGTCACAAAACATGTTGTATGACCGAATGAGGCTGGCATCATTCACAATTAGGCTCCATTCCCCAATATATTTTAGATACTTTTAATTTGATTCAAGATCCTAAATTGTCCCTAGTGTGTGCTTGGTGTGTGGGTGTGTGTGTGTGTGTGCCCTGCGGTGGGCTGGCGCCCTGCCTTGGATTTGTTCCTGCCTTGTGCCCTGTGTTGGCTGGGATTGGCTCCAGCAGACGCCTGTGACCCTGTAGTTAGGCTATAGTGGGTTGGATAATGAATGGATGGATGGATGAATGGAGATGTATTGATTGTACATTGTGAAGCAAAATTAATTTTTCACATATTTGCAATTCCACTCTTTACCGGAGGTATTAAAAGAAAGCACTTTGACAATATTCAACAAAGTCTGGAAATGCTGCAAATATTGTTCTCCTTGCTATCTAAAAATTTTTGGAGTTTGAGCACTGGTGGTGGATTAGAAAATTAAATATGTTAAACTCCATATTTACATCAGCATTGATCAAAACATGCAAACATGACTCTCTATTATAAAAGAAAATCTTGAGACGAGACGAGACTATTGCCAAGAGATTTTTTTCAAGTCCCACCCTCCTCTCAACCATTTCAGGTTAAAGGCCCACACCCACGGTCCTGTCACCTCTCATTTGTGTGAATGCCAGATACAGTTCCTGCGCTCTCAGCTCTATTTTTAAGTTTTCCTCACTTTAAGCTCACAATAAAAGAAGACTTATTACGTCCAAATCTTAATGAAGAATTTCATCCCGAAGGGCAATTGTAGCACTGAGAAATGATGAAGTCGATCGAATTAACGCGAAAATTGATGATCGGTTACACGGCAAATTGGTTAATGCATATCAATAGACTATACTGAAACAGTTGGTGGTGATTGTGCGGAAGATGAAAACATCAACTTACATATCCAGTAGAATATCTACAACCGTTAACACTGTTCAGTCTTCCACCGACCAAATTACTTTTGAAAGAAGGACGTATCGTAATGTTATTGCGGAATTTATGTCTGAGTGATGGGCTATGCCATGGAACAAGATTATTTGCATTCAAAATTAGTCGAACAATTCTGACATGTAAAATTTTTACAGACGATAAGAAAGGTAATGTAGTACATCTTCTGCGGAAAACATTAGACACCAAAGGAGATCTTGATATGCCATTCGTATTAAAACGTTTACAGTTTCCCGTTAGAATAGCTTTTGCTATGACAATTAATAAATCACAGGGATAAACATTCAAAAAAGTCAGTTTATTTATTAGAGAGAAAGAAACGATATTCACTCTCAGGCAGTTATATTTTGTGTTGTCACTATGTAAGTCCAAACACGGAATCAAAATTCAATGCGATATTGACAAAAAGTTAATTCCAAATATTGTTTTTACTGAAGTTTTGCAGTAAAAGTGTAAGTTTAAAAAGTATTTGCATGTTAATTTCAAAACCAAACAGAATGAAAACATATAATGCAGTGAATACCTATAACGCAACATGAAACATATTTTTCTTTCAATTTATTATGTTTTACTATATTTTACTATGGTTAATTACTCACTGTAATGTAAAATAGTTAGTTCTATTATGCATATGTAACAATTCCCATGAAAATAACAATCTGTTTAAATTGTACATCCACTTCCCCATATACGAGCAGCAGAGCCACAAAATGGCTAGCATGTAGTGCCCACCCAAGGGTTGGCGAGCAAAGCGAGCAGGGGACAGAGCCCCCTAGTTATCAATAGAAAGATCTCTGAAGGATGAGCTGGCTAGTACCTTCCACAGCTTAAACGCTGAATTATATGAGAGAGGGTGCAAATACAGTTATCCTGTAATGGAGCAGTCGACAACAGTGTCTTGGTTTTCTGCATTGCTTCCATATTTTTGACTTGGTGAAGTACAATATAAATAATAAATTGGTGATAATTATTAACGACTCGAGCACAAAGCAGAGCATTCAGAGACGACTTGGAGATTGATTTAATAGGCAACGGTAAACTAGCTCAGTAAGAATGTAGGTGTGTATGAATGGGCCCTGTGAAAGACTGGTGTCTTGTTTAGCGCTGCTTCCTGCTTCATTCCTGATGCTGCTAGAATAGGCTCTAGCCTCCTGTGGTGCTACTGTATATTCAATTAATTGGATTGAACATAAAAACATAAGAAATTTGACAAATTAGAAGAAACTATTCAGTCCATCAAGAATTGTTTTTAAAGCTAGGAGCTAAGCTGTCCCAACATCCCATCCCAATACTTCTTAAAGGTCATTAAGGTTGAACTCCATGATTTGGTAATTTGTATCAGAAAACCACAACCTTCCTGGCCTCAGTTCTAAATACACTGCCCCATAATTTCTATTGCTGTTCCCGACCACATGATTCACTATTTAGTTGGAAGGAATTTGCTGGGTCGGCTTTATTAATGCTTCTGAGGATTTTGAAGACCTGGATTACGACCCCATGCAGTCTCCTCTGCTCAAGACTAAACAGGTTTAATTTTCTGAGTCTGTCATAGCAGGAGATGTCCACTAGTCCTGGGATGCTTTTGGGTTTTCTCTTCTGCACAGCTTCAAGCGCTGCTATGTGTTTTTGCCCTGTGGTGATTGAGGTATATTTTTGAATTTTAGTGCAGATGAATAAAAGTAGGCATTCCTTCAGCTAAGCACAGTTAAAGATACAAAATGTGCACTGATAAAGTTAAGCCTGCCTATAATGTTACTCACCAACAAGTACATGTTCTGTTCATAATGGTGAATGCAGTGTAGTTAAGGTGACTCATGTCACATCCACGCAGATGTCACTGTTAAATGTTGTTAACAAAGCCAGAAGGTACAAAATAATAATAACAAAAGATAACAAGTGGAATAGCAGAAAATGCCATTTCAATTAAATACCATTAGTTCCCGACAATGCTAATTACATTTTTCATTGCTTTAATTCTTGAGTTGAAGGGATACTGGAAGGGATTCTGCTCAGAGTGGAATAAAAGTGGGGCCACAGTTATTGAGGAATTTCTCTAGGGGGAATAATTATGATCCGTAGAAAGTATCTTTGCATACCTGCGCCAAGGGGTACTTCCCTAATAAAGTGCAGGTGTGATAACAAAGGAAAGGGGAACACTTTCAGAAAGAAACCTAGCCATTGGCCTTCCCCTGTACAAAAGGGGGAATCTGTGAGACAGGGTCAGTGGTATAGGTTTGCATACTAAACAAACACATATTTATTTTCATAAATTATCAAATGCAGTTCTAGATGTTGTTCAGTGCACATGTGACAGATTGAAATAAATTGTATATTTATACCAAAAGTACTTCAGGTTTAGGAATAGTCTAAGGATTATACAGTGTGTGATCACCAGGGGGCTCCAGTGAGCCCCAAACCCAAGACACAGCAAAGCACCACACGAATGAAACAGATTTATTCTTCCAAAACACCATTTCACAAACACCTCTCCAGAAATCAGCTACAATTCTTCAATAAATCCAACAATTTTTCCTCCTTAGCACCTCTGCTGAGTGTTGCCTGCTGCCTCACGACTCTGACTCAAATGAAGTGAGGCAGCAGACTCTTTTTAAGTCAGACCCAAAAATGCTTAAGGTGTCACACTGTGTCATGGACCATAGATAAACTAGGGAGGGCCACCCCAGACAGCACCCTCTATAGACTCCAAGGGACCCCGACAGGGCTGCACTTCCGGACTCCAAGTCCCAAGCACCTCTGTGGGCATCCCGATTCTGTTACCATATGAGGACCTCTGCCACTGGGGGGTTGGAACCACTCCCAATCCTTGGCCTTTCTCTGTCTGTCCATTAAATTATGCCGCCCGGTTACAAATTTATTTCCTTGTCATTGCACTGGCCTCCCACCCTGGTAATGAGCTGTCCACTGATCTGGCCAGGATGCCTGCTCTCGCCCTGCAAATGTTAAATGGATGCATTAGTGCAGTTTGAATTCATGTCCAAAGTTCTTTTTTTTTTAAAGAATAGAACAGTAGTTCAAAGATGGGTAAAGTCCTGAAGGCTGACAATCAAATATGTCTTTGTGTAAGAAGTGGTAGTTCTAGGTTGATAGGTGATTAGGTAGTTGATTGGGGATGTCTGCCAAATGCGAAATGGATTCCTGTTTTCCTCACTCATTTTTCAGACACTGCTAATGAAACAGTGTGTTGAGTATGATTTATTAATCATTCCCCTTTTTGGCAGGGGCGTAACACCTTGCTAGACTTAAGATGATGTTGAATTACATTCATAACCAACATACTGCATTTGTGTAGAGTGTTACTGTATATGGGCTCTGAGCTCAGTACAATAATGGCTTTCAATTACATTGACGATCATGTTTATGATAGTTTTATCATATGTTAGCTAAATATTAACAGTTTACCATTTGCTGTCATGTGATGTTCTATTGAGACTGTCTGTGGCGGACAAAAAACTGTCAACAGTACACTTTCACTTCAGTTTTTGCTTTATACCTACAGTTAATTAACAGGAACTTTAGACAACACAGACACTGTATGCTAAAGCTTTGAAGTGAAGAACAAAGTGGTTCACATTTGGTGCATTCTTGAAAATAATTTCCTTGAAGAAATTTGATGAAAAACTCTCATCATGATCATTTAACCAGGTGAAATATCAGTGGAATCAGCAGGAGGACGTCTGAGCAGGTAAGTAGAATGTTTGAGGAGCGTAAAATGCCACAAGAATGAGAATTCATCCTGAAGTCAATTGAGTAAAACTTATAGCTAAATTTCATTAGAACAGACAGTACATTCATTTTTCTAGTTTTTAAAAATTTTCCAACTTGTTCCACTGTACTTTTTAAATACATGCACTTTTGCTCTAATCCTACGGAATTTTTAATGAAATATTTCTCCAGGTATGTTGGTTGTGATAAGACTAAAGGCAGCTGCATTCTCAAGTAGTGCAGGAAAAGTGTGCTTCAACAACAGCCTCATTTGGGCTTAATTATTGTTTAATAAAAATTATAACAAAGTCAAATCAGTTATGAAACCTTTGTCACTTGAGGTTAGATTTATCTACTTTTAGAAATTGGTGATTGCTATTTATACGGTGATATGTAAAACCTTTGAAATGCTGAAAGTTGGGTCGACTCTTACAAGACTGCATAAGCAGAGAACATTAGAACAACCTAGATGAGAATAGGCCATTAGCCCAATGAAGCTCGCTAGTCTTATCCACTTAATTCTACCAAAATAACATCAAGTCGAGTTTTGAAAGTCCCTAAAGTCCTACTATCTTCTTGGTTACTTATTTCATGCATCTATAATTGCCTCAGTAAAGAAAAACTTCCTAATGTTTGTGCAAAATTTACCCGTAACAAGTTTCCAACTGTGTCCCTGTCTTCTTCTTGCTCTCATGTTAAAATAACAGCCTTGATCCACTGGACTAATTCCCTTTATATTTTAAACATTTCAGTCAGGTCTCCTCTTAATCTTCTTTTGCTTAAACTGAAAAGGCTCAGCTCTTTTAATCTTTCTTCATAACTCATCCCCTGTAGCCCTAGAATCAGCTCTTCTCTGCACCTTTTCTAGTGCTGTTATGTCCTTTTTATAGCCTGGAGACCAAAACTGCACCCAATACTCAAGATGAGGCCTCACCAGTGTGTTATAAATGCTTGTGCCATTCACATCATCTATCTATCTATCTATCTATCTATCTATCTATCTATCTATCTATC
>JANRMT010027041.1:20158302-20169691 GCA_026402145.1 Polypterus bichir lapradei | reverse complement strand
CTATCTATCTATCTATCTATCTATCTATCTATCTATCTATCTATCTAAAACTGGTCATAGTACAGAAATGGCATTGACGCGGGTTGTAAACAACATTCTGATAGCCTCTGATGAAGGAAACTCCACTGTAATTATGTTGTTAGACTTAAGTGCAACATTTGACACCATTGACCATTCTATTTTACTGCACAGGCTGGAAAATGATGTTGGGCTTACAGGCCCCGTGCTCGCTTGGTTTAGTTCTTATTTATCAAATCGATTCCAATACGTACAGAAATGTGCTGACAGGACTCCATCATTATACACTGAAGTGAGATATGGTGTCCCACAGGACTCAGTACCTTTGCTGTATTCACTTTACATGCTTCCACTGGGATCTGTCATTAGGAAACATAATTTTTATTTTCGCTCGTATGCAGATGACACCCAGTTATACAGCGCACATTACAAAGTTATCCAAATCATGTTTCTTCCAGCTTAAAAGTGTTGGGAAATTAAGGTGCTTTCTAAATAAACAGGTACCTGAGAAGTTAATTCATACATTTATTTCTAGTAGGATTGACTACTGCAATGCGGTGTTCACTGGCTGTTCAAACTGTTCTTTATACAGCCTCCAGTTAATCCAAAATGCTGCTGCAAGAATTATTACAAGAACAAGAAAATACGAACACATACAGTAACTCCAGTTCTCAAATCCTTACACTGGCTCCTGGTTAAGTTTAGGGCAGATTTCAAAATTCTCCTTTTAACATATAAAGCATTAAATGGCCAAGGTCCGGCTTACTTGTCTGAACTTATCATAACTTATAAACCAGAGCGCACATTATGATATCAGGATGCCGGTCTGCTTGTGATTGCAAGGATTAATAAAATAACAGTGGGAGATCGAGCTTTTAGTTACAGGACCCCTAAACTGTGGACTGGTCTGCCTGCTACTATAAGAGATGCCCCTTCGGCCTCACCTTTCAAATCCCGGCTGAAGACTCTCTACTTCAGTTTAGCATATCCTGACTAGAGCTGCTGATTAACTGTACAGACTGCATCTCTGTTGTCAGTCATTAGCACTAAAACATAAGTAACATGATAGTTATAATTTGTTACTAACCCTCACCTGTTCTGTTTCTCTTCTTGGTACTCAAATGTGGCATTTGGTGCCACGGCCCACCTGCGAAGTTGTTTTGCCTGCCTAAGGTAAAGTCATCCCTGATGGAGAATTGCAGGAATCGTGGGGTAGAGGGGTCCATTCATCGGATTGGCTGGCCCAGCACTGACTCATTTGTGGAATGGCCAAATGGGGGAGGCAGCTTTATGGCTGAGGTCTCCAGGACTCTTAACAAATCCATATCCTGTTATGTGATATCATCTAATGTTAAATTCTGCTCCGTAATTGTTAAATTTTTAATGTATACTGTATTGAGGATTTGTTCTGTTTTGTGTATTGTATTGTATTGACCCCCTTCTTTTTGACACCCACTGCACGCCTAACCTACCTGGAAAGGGGTCTCTCTTTGAACTGCCTTTCCTAAGGTTTCTTCCATTTTTTTCCCTACAAGGGTTTTTTGGGGGAGTTTTTCCTTGTCTTCTTAGAGAGTCAAGGCTGGGGGGCTGTCACAGGGCCTGTTAAAGCCCATTGCAGCACTTTTTGTGTGATTTTGGGCTATACAAAAATAAATTGTATTGTATTGTATTGTACATAGCGGGTTGGACAATGACTGACTGACTGATGACTGACTGACCGATCTTTCCTAAAAATCATATCACGATCCTTTTAACACAAAATCACAATCCACAATCTGAATTGCAATCTATCTTTTCAATGTGGCATACACTTAAGATAATATCCGGACTCAAACTCATCAAGACCTGAGTAACACTTTATTTTAAATATCAAACAAAGTTGAATTCAACTGTTCTCTTGTTTGCTAGCTAAACAGAGTTAAGGAACAAGCGCCGAAGCTGGAGTGTGAGTGAGGAAGGCCCCTCCATTCGGCCTGCTGCGTCGATCTCGGATTCACGCAAATAAATTGATACCGCAAGTGAACTATGATACTTAACAAAAAGAGAGAAGTCACAAAATCAACCAGAATGTTCAAACAAATTATAGAAAAAAACACAATCTAAATCAATTAAGTAGTCTTCTCGTGAAAAGTGGACAGACAGACAGACACTGAATTGTATATATTATATATTAGTAAACCTTCAAAATAATGTGCAGTTAAAGTCTCAACAGCATTCTCAGCAGTTCTGAAGCTTAGTAGAGCCTGATAACTATAAGAATCTTCACCAAGCAGCTCTGAAAATGTTTGTTTTGTTTGGGTCTCCATACCTCTGTGAGTCTGACATGAATGTCATGAAATCAAATTTCAGAACAAGACTGACAGACGAACACTGAAATGACTCCATAAGAGTGAACCTCAGTGGCGCCACCAGACACCTGCCTCTCTTGTTGACTCCATGCAGTGCCAGTCATCTGACTAACTAAACAACACATCACACATGTGAATAAAGTGACACAGTGACATGGACAGCATTCATGTTTTAATTCAATAGTGTGAGATACACTAGAAAATGCATACAGACATACAAAATGTACTTGCTGGTGAACTAAACATTTTTGGGATGTTTAAATGCAAAATGTGAGTTGTGGACACCAACATTTTGTAAATGTTCAGGCAAAACAAACTTATTCAGTTTGTTTGGGTTGAAATAAGCTATGAGAATAAACGTTAGAAAACATGAGTAGCTCTCAGGCATTATCATTTTGTAAAAGTAGCTCTCAGGGGAAAAAAGGTTGGAGACCCCTGGTGTAGACCATATCACACAAACACAAACATAACAAAAATATAGTTCACAGTGAGTACTAATTTGGTACTGTGTTGAAAAAAGGCAAAACTCTTGCATCAAAATGGAATGTTCTCCTAAGAAATAAAGAATAGTATAGCTAGTGCCACAACAGAATAATCTCATTTTACAAAAAAAAAAAAAAACAAAACATATAATTCTATGTATACAGTGATGAGACATCCAAAATGAAATTGTTACAGTAAATACTGTTTGCAGTACCATATAAATATCAAGAACAGAAATAAAAAATTCCTTTCACCTTTGTGGTCTAGCATACTACATACAATGGACTACTGTGGAAAACTCGGCAAAGGCTAACAGAAAACTTGGCCTATCCTGCCTATCGTGATCCAAAGTCTTAAAGACTCAAGCAACTGTGTTCTCTTATCTTGTTTGAAATGTTTTTCTTTCTTCCTCATCTCCTTCATCTATTCCCTCTGTGCTCTTTCTTGCTCCACTCTCTCATGCTTGCATATTGCATGGAGAAGGTAATTTGGATTGATTGTACTTGCACAGTTGATGTGGTAATGGTTTGGTGCATTGGCCCACTGAGTTTGGATTGGAGACTGAGGTGCTTCTACAAATAAAAGTGTTATGGCCACAGTGATGTCTAATGGGGCTCAGCTCAGGATCTGAAATTCAACCGACCCCAGGGGTTGAACCCCTAATGGACTTTGAGAGGTCAAAGTTGTGCATGTCACATCAGCGGACCCTAGGAGTTGACCCCATGACGGAATATGAAAATTGCGTTTTGAGAATTTTAATGTAAAAAAAAAGACCTTCCTACCAGCAGATGTCAGTAGTACATCAAGAAAAGTGACTGACATAGAAAAGTACAATATCCTGACTAAAAAAAGTGGATGGGATTTTGGCAACAATTTTTCTAGGTACCTGATCATCTGCCGGAGCCCAATTGTGACAGGTATTTCTAACGTTAGTTCGCTAATGAAGGGGTGTGGGGGATTGGGGAGTCTCAGTACACGAACACTAAAATGCACGTCCCGAGTACACACTGCGGTGTGTTACGTTTTTGTATTTCTGTGACAACAAGCGAGTTAACAGTTACCTTGAATTTGTCGCGATATGGTCGATCTGTTATCGGTTGGTTTCTTTTTACATTTCTCTGCTTATGATAATCATTGACTTTTATTTTTCAGCAGAACGTTTCAGTTTTTCTGTTGGGAGAGCGAAGTGCGACACCCCGTGAAGTTTTACTTTCGCTTTTGATTTTAATTTTGTGCTGTAAATAGCGTCGTGGATTTGAGTAAATCCGTGCAGGTCTCTAATGCGTTTACCTGCTAATTTAGTGTTCTGCAAAGTAATTTGTTATGCAAGTTGCTACTTTAAGTGTTTCTTTTCCAATTGTGGATATACCATTTACAACGTTTTCACGTCTTTTACATTTTGTTCTTCCTTTAGTTATTTGTGCTTTCATGCTTTTCCGCTGCAGGACTTTATTGCATTTTCTGTTTGTTCATTTTTGTTGCGATTACAAAGTAATATTTGTATTTGTGTTTTACTCACGATCTCTGTGTTTTTGTTTATTTTCATTGTATCTGGTACTTTCGTTTCTCGTAAATTTTTAACCATGCATTACATTTGCAGTTTTGTGGTTGTATTTTTCTGCTGACTGACACAACTTAACATTTATTTACATTACTTTCCGTAACTGTTATTTCTTGGATTTTACAATTCTCGTATTAGTATTCCTATAGAAAAAAATGTTGAGATTGGGTTACAAAATTCAGTTTCGAGATTCGCTGCATTTAATAGCCGCGATGCGCATTTGCTTAACTTTCCTGCATTGGGTAGTTAAATATTTATATTCTATATTATATATTGCAATCTATCACCTCTTTTTAATGTACAGGAAAAACAAATCTATCTATCTATCTATCTATCTATCTATCTATCTATCTATCTATCTATCTATCTATCTACCGTGGTGCTTGAAAGTTTGTGAACCCTTTAGAATTTTCTATATTTCTGCATATATATGACCTAAAACATCATCAGATTTTCACTCAAGTCCTTAAAGTAGATAAAGATAAACCAGTTAAACAAACGAGACAAAAATATTATACTTGGTCATTTATTTATTAAGGAAAATGATCAAATATTACATATTTGTGAGTGGCAAAAGTATGTGAACCTTTGCTTTCAGTATCTGGTGTGACCCCCCTTTGCAGCAATAACTGCAACTAAACGGTTCCGGTAACTTTTGATCATTCCTGCACACCAGCTTGGAGGAATTTGAGCCCATTCCTCCATACAGAACAGCTTCAACTCTGGGATGTTGGTGGGTTTCCTCACATTAACTGCTCGCTTCAGGTTCCTTCCACAATATTTCGATTAGTTTAAGGTCAGGACTTTGACTTGGCTATTCCAAAACATTAACTTTATTCTTCTTTAACCATTCTTTGGTAGAACGTCTTGTGTGCTTAGGGTCATTGTCTTGCTACATGACCCACCTTCTCTTGAGACTCAGTTCATGGACAGATGTCCAGACATTTTCCTTTAGAATTCTCTGATATAATTCAGAATTCATTGTTCCATCAAAGAAGACAAACCGCCCTGGCCCAGATGCAGCAAAACAGGCCCAAACCCTGATACTGCCACCACCATGTTTCACAGCTAGAACACAGTGTTTTCCTTTCTCTAAGCAGTATGCTTTTCATTTAAACCAAAAAGTTCTATTTTGGTCTCATCCATCCACAGCACATTCTTCCAATAGCCTTCTGGTTTGTCCACATGATCTTTAGCAAACTGCAGATGAGTAGCAATGTTTTTTTTTGGAGAGCAGTGGCTTTCTCCTTGCAACCCTGCCATGCACACCATTGTTGTTCAGTGTTCTCCTGATGGTGGACTCATGAACATTAGCCAATTCTTAGAATTCTGCTGAAAGAGTCCAGTTTCAGTCTCATTAGCCCAGAGAATTGTTTTTCTCCTTCACTCAGAGTCCTATGAAATGTCATATGCCTTTTGACTTCTGTCTGTCCTCTCTACCCTACACCTGATAGATGAAGTACTGCTCACTCACTCCCTGGGAATAAGTTTGTTTATGAATCTATATAGATATAATATAAAAGATGATACCCCTCCCTAGTGATACGGCGGTAAGAAATCACGTAGGAGAAATAACGTTAATGTCAGCTTACACTGCTGATAGTACAAAGATGAATGAAGCCAGTGACATGAGCCGGTCCTGGAGTGGGGGCACGTAGAGTGGAGCTTGTCAGTGTCGTCTATCCAGATGCGGAAGGCATTCTTAGGAACAGCTGGAGACGTCTTCCATCTGTATGTTGGGTTTAAAGATGTGCCGGAACAATGTTCCAAGGCTTTATACTGTTTCTCCATATCCAGGGCCCCTTCAGGCGAGCATGCAATTCCAAACAAGGCAGCGATGGTAAAACAAGGATACTATTCTGTGATGACTTAACAGGTAGAAATAGCACACGGTTACAGCATCTCACAACCTGACTGTACGGTTTCCATTTGTCCCAATCCATTTTTATATTGCATGCATGGCAGTTCTCTGTGTGATTCCCTGTGCTTAATCTGACCATGTGTCAGGTGCACGGCATGTGAGTAAAAAAGCAAGTTTTGTAATATATATTTGCACGGAGCACATTGACACGTTAAACCTATGCCTACAGACGGTTATCCTTCAGACAGCTTCTCCCAATCTCACAATCTGTCAGAGTGACCATTGGGATCTTTGGTAGCCTCCTTTACCAAGGTGTTTCTTGCCCAGTTTGCTAATAAGAAGCCATTAAAACAGTGAATGCAGCTGTTTAAGACTGAAATGTTGGGGAACCTTAATAAGAAAAACAAGTAAATGAAGCAGAAAAATGTCACTTGAGCAATAAGTGCTTCATTAGCAATAATTGACTTCTCATTAAGAAACTGGGTTGGAACAAAAACCTGCAGTTACTGTGGCCCTCCAGGACCGACTTTGCCTACCTCTGGGCTAGACCGACAAAAATATACAGTATTATAACATACAGGCTAGCTGTTTACTTGTATTTTGGCACTCATAAATAGTTTTACAATACCAAGTCTTTATGGATAATGTCCGACAAGTGGAGTTGTTGCTTTGTTTTTGCTCTGGGCTCCAGTATACGATTCTTCATGTGTTGGAGTTCACTCTTTCTCTTTGCTCCATGATCCTTGTCAGTGCTGTGCTGCTGCTTCCTCAATTTGTCTTTGGCTTTTGCCACTTCATGGGGAAAAGACATCACCCCTTCTGGCCCAAGAGTTTAGATGCTGAAGTTCCCTTGTTGAAGTCATGGCTTCTCAGCCTCATCAAACTACTGGAGCAGCTTTGGCTTGACAAACTGGGTCTCAGCTTCTGGCCCATAAAGATAAGAGTTTATCAAATGTGGCTTTCCAAGGAAGAGTGGCTTATAGCTTTTAGTTTAAGAAATGATTTTAGAAAATCATTTTGGAGAATGTGTATAGTGTGTCCTTGGGAAAAGTCCCAGCGTTCTCTAGGATTCCCCATAGAATTTCAGTGAGTGTGTTCAATTCACAATTCTCCAAACTTTAAAAATTCTTTGCTTCTTCTCACTTACTTTAAGATGGAGTGCATGTGGTTTTAAAGGAAGGTTGAGCCTTCTCCGGACTGCATTAAAGTCACTTCTAGTTGCAATATAAGTGTTGTGAGATGTTCAGCCCGGACACAATCAAACAGACACCGACAGTTCATAAAACACACGCTTTTATTATTCCAAGTGTCCTCAAACACAAGTCCCACACACAGTGCTTCCCGCACCCAACACCCTTACTTGGGCCTTCAACTGTCCGTGGGCTGCCTTTCCTCTCCTCACTGGAGCTTCGTTCTGCTCCCGCTCCCGACTCCAGCTCCCCGACTGTAGGAAGGCGGCCCCTTTTATATCCACCCGGATGTGCTCCAGGTGGTTGCTGATGACCTTCTGTGTGGAGGAAGTGCCGCACTAGCATCCAAAAGCACTCCAGGCGTCCCTGGAAGGTCCTTCCTCTACCTTCTCAGGTGTGGTGGAAGTGCCGATCTCCTGGGCTCCACGGTGCTCGGGGCGCCCCCTGGTGGTGGCCACGGGCCCCAGTGGGTTTGAGCCTCCTTGCTCCGTCCCCGTGGTCCCCTCATCATCCAGGGCGGTTTCCCCCTCGTGGCCCGGGGGACGTATAGACCACCTCCCGGTCCTTCCAGGCGTCCCGGCTGGGTCTGGCCCCCAACCTCCTGCCACAGTGTCTTTTAATAGTCAAGTTCTTCTGTCCATCTTAGTTATCACCCCTTGAGTTATACATAGGTCTTTGTACTTGCTTGAGTCCATTTCGTGCCTTCTGGTTCAGAAGGTCTGCAGAGGGGCCTTTGGAGAGATGTCAAGCAACTCTGATTTACACTTTTCTTATCAGATGAAGTCCAGGCAGATCCTGGTACAAAATGGATTTCAGTCACTTAGTTTGTAATGCAAGTGAGGGAAGGTCCAGATAGATGCCTACATCCTTGTTAAGTCTGCTTTCTTAACAGGCCACAAAAGCCTAACTTAGTTCTATTCTTGGGATTGCAGATATCATGCCCATTAGTTTAGAAAATCACAGTTTAACTTAATACAGCTAAAATATCACTGCACCTTCAAGGCAAGAAAGGCTTTTATAATTGCCATATTTATCCTATTAGTGAGTTAGTTTAGAAATAAAAATAGATTTGTTTGAATTGGCCTAAAAGGTGTGTTGTGAATCAGTGGATGATTGGAATAGAGTAATAGGGTATCCGGGAGTGAATGAGGAAATATGTCTGTTAAAGTGTGTGAGACATGTGTGTATTTGTGTCTATGCATGGGTTTTGTTATGGTGGGCTGTGCGTCAAATAGTATTTGCTTTAAGAGAATTTGGCCCCACGTCAGATCTATTTGGTGATCCATTTCTTATGTCTTCCTTAACAGTAAACTGCCCTGCTAATAAATACCACTCAACCTTGTGATTTTAGTGAGCGTTTTTATTTTTCAGATAGTTTATCATATGGCACAGCATTAAGATTTTAAATTAGAATGTCCGAAGACAAGGGTAGGTGCAACCAGGAAATGGAGCACCATAGGGATTGGCAAAGACGAGTGTCAGGAAAACAGGCAGAGGTGAAAACACCATGAATATCCTAATAAACCAAATCACCAGAACTAAAGACACATACCAAAGCTCCAAGTCAAGAAACATTAGCCAAAAAAAATCAAGGCGAACACTATGATCTTCTTGGATGTGCCTTATAGCACCCACTAGCATGAAATAAAGAGGGAAATGTTTTTGAAAAGGGATCCAACTGATGGATGTGAGGAACTACAAAATTCAGTCTTTCATGCATGGTTCAAGATGACAAAACATGTCACACAACCAGCAGCTGGCACAGTGACTTTAAAAAACATGGCGTGGCCATGCAGGATTGTCACAGAATGCCGGCATGGGTCCAAAACCTAGCTAATAAAGCACAGACGGACCTCTTTATATGTCATAAATGTATAACTTCAAGAGCATTGGGTTCAAAGTCCACCTTGACACTTATCTTGCTTAAATTTGTAAATTCTCCCCAAGTATGTGTGTAGGTTCAGCTGTCAGCCCTAAATTGTGTGTGTTTCTATGTGTGTGTGTGAGAGTGAGTCAGTGTACCCTGCAATAGACTGGCACCCCATTCAGGGATCATTTCCTGGTGAATGCTGTTTTGTTGAATGAGGTTAATGTTTTACTGCATTTTTTTTTTGACAGATCAACAATATGTGTGGACTTCTTTGCAGAAGATGTAGGAACAATGTGCTTGAAAAGATTTCCATTTATATTCTGATTTTAGAATCAGTGCTTCCCATAAACACAGGTATGTAGAAACAGTTTAAATTTAAATTTACAGTAAGCCTGAATGGAATCGGCATGCAATGTCCAGTGAGGATTTAGACCGCTGTGTTAAATTCAGCTCCTTAGTTTCTTAATTTTTTCTTCTTAAATGTTTAATTTGAATAATTTACATTTACAGTAGGCATCATGCATGTAACAAAATATTATTTTTGCAGAAAAAGCATAGAGTTTTGTTTTTCTTTAAGTATTTTTACAGTTTCACAAGGATGATCATTTTGAAACAAAACACTTTAATGAGCTGAAATCTCTTATCCTTTTGTGACATGTGATGCATTTGGATAGGAAATTAAGAAACAAACTGGTTAAGTTTGCAGCTGATATCAAGCTAGGTGGATTGGCAGATCATCTAGACTCCATATATGCTCACCCACCAACACATGTCTTGCTATGGTACTACTGTGTACATTTTTGGTCTCCAGGCTACAAAAAGGACATAACAGTGCTGGGAAAAGTGCAGAGAAGAGCGACTAGGCTGATTCTAGGACTACAGGGCTTGATTTATGAGGAAAGATTAAAAGAGCTGAGCCTTTACAGTTTAAGCATTAAAAAAGATTAAGGGTAAACATGATTGAAGTGTTTAAAATTATGACGTGAATTAGTCCAGTGGATCGAGACTGTTATTTTCAAATGAGTTCAACAAGAACACGGGGACACAGTTGGAAACTTGTTAAGAGTAAATTTCACACAAACATTAGGAAGTTTTTCTTTACACAAAGAACGATAGACACTTGGAATAAGCGACCAAGTAGTGTGGTAGACAGTAAAACGTTAGGGACTTTCAAAACTCGACTTGATGTTATTTTAGAAGAATTAGGTGAATAGGACTGGCGAGCTTTGTCGGGCTAAATGGTCTGTTCTAGTCCAGATTGTTGTAATGTTCTAGTATTGAAGGTATGCACTGAGTGATAACTTAATTTGGTTGACATGTTTATCAAGTCAGATAGGCTACAATTCTGAACAGCATGTGGTTGCAGCTCAGAATACACTTATGGAGTGTATTGATAAACGGGAGGAGACAGAGTATAAGAATCAGGTAGAGAACTTTGTTTCTTGGTGCAAGCTGTATCTTAATATCATCAAAATCAAGGAGCTACTTTTTGATACATCAAAGAGTCTCTACTCCTAGCCACTATTCAGGGAATAGATGTGGAGTTGGTGCACCGATACCAGTAACTGGGGGGTCGACATCAATGGCACGTTGGACAGGTTTAGTAGGAAAGAGGAACTATCGAAGAAAGGGCAGAGCAGACTCTTCTCTTAGGAGACTGTTTCCTTTAATGTAGGCAGAGACAGTCTTTACATAGCCAGTGCATTATGGTATACTGGGCGGGTAACCACTTCAAGAAGAGACCTACTGAATCAACAAACTAATTAAAAGGGCAGGATCAGTTTTGGGATGCACTCTGGACCCCTTGAAGTAAGTAGAGAAGGAAGAGAGAATGAAAATAAAACTGAGGGCTATTATGAACAGTGCAACACATCTTCTCTATGACACACTAGCACCGAGGACTTTCAGCCAACAAAGTATTCAGCAGAAATGTTTTAACTGTTCATGTTTTTAAAAGTGTTCTAATTAGGGATTCATAAAATTCTATTGACTTATTCAGAGTATAGAAGTAACTAGGCTGACCCGCCTTTTAAGGCGACCGACTTTTAAGTTGACCAC
>JANRMT010027041.1:20115521-20158202 GCA_026402145.1 Polypterus bichir lapradei | reverse complement strand
TATTGCATTTGAGCGGTATTACTTTAATACTCGTAGTTTCTGTTATTATTGTGATGAAATTTAAACTTTTTTTCTATATTGAGGTCTCCCTTTTGAACTCCCCTGATATTTACTACGCGGTGAGGCATTTGTACTCCATCAACATTAATTATTTCCAGAGACATAATTTTGTCTATTTTTCCAGCGCATCGCGCACAAAAGCAAGGGAACGATGGGAGCACCAGAACTCTGCTCACATCATGTCGCTTCGTACCGCAAGCTGCAAGTAGTAAGTCTGTGATAAGCAGAATACCGCTATGCTTTCCTCTCACGGGACGGAAGGACAATCCCGACCGCTTTTATATAGTAAGAAAGAAGAAGAAGATATTGCACAGTCTGGAGTAGAAAATCATCTTTTACCTGGAAAAACAAAACTACAAATCCCATCGTGCATTGCAAAATGGACGGGGTGTGTGTGAAACTCCGTGCTACTCGAACAGTCTGGAGTAGAAAATCATCTTTTACCTGGAAAAACGAAACTACAAATCCCTTCGTGCATTGCAAAATGGACGGGGCATGTGTGAAACTCCGCGCCTGTGTAGCACTCACGGGACGGAAGGACAATCCCGACCGCTTTTATATAGAAGGATTAGTAAAGCAACATAAATGCCAAACAACAATGGCCGATAGATGGCACTACATACTAACCCAACACAGACAGATGCTAGAGGCACAAGTACCAAAAGCACACGTGATTTATTTCTATTTATAGTGTCCACAACAGCCCAAACACACTCTTTACTTCCTGTTTCTTCCTCCTTTTCTTCTTTATCTGTCTTCCTTCTTTCTTTGCCTATTTATCTCTCAGTCCTTTTCTAACTTTTTTCTCCACTCCTCCTCGGCAAGCTTTGTTGTCGTCCTCCTCATCCTGACTCTTGCACCCTGAGTAGTACCTGCTGGCCCCTTATATAATGCAGTGTGTCGGAAGAGCTGCTCTCCAGGGCTCAGCAGCAGGGGCAGCACCCCCTGGTGGTGCCCCCAGATCCCAATAGGGCTGTATGCAGCTCCAACTCCCATGAAGCCCTGCGGGAGTCCAAGGAACCGCTGCAACCCAGGGGGGCTGCCATCTAGTGTCCCAGGGGAGGTAACGCTCTGACCACGCTTGCTTCCCCCAGTCCTTCCAGCATGCCGTCCACGACACAAATCAATTGCGCATTAACACATGCCAACTCCACATCTATTTCCTGTGTAGTGTCTGGGTATGACGCATTAATAAGGAGTGCCTTTTTTATGTTAAGATGCAGACAGTTCTGTTTGCCCCAAGAAATAAAGTTCCCCACATGATTCCCATGCACTGTCAATACACCCCATAAGTGTATAATGAGTTTCACCTACATGCTGTTTGGAATAGTAGCCTATTTAATTTGGCAAACTATAATATCTCTCAGTATCCGGGCTGTGGAGTCAGTAGATAAATCCTTCAACTTCGACTCTGACTCCTTAGTTTCCGGTACTTCTGACTCCGACTCCGACTCCTCTGTATTTAATATGCTAATGTATTTTCAATGTTGATTGAAGGAAGACAACATACACGTCATTTAACTACTGGCTAGGAAGCTGACCGTATTGACCACTTTAAACAAAAAACGAGAACCACTGAACACACATCAGGCCATAGCACACACCTCTACCTACATCATTACACTTGTGTACACTTAAATTAACTTGTTAAACACATTATATCTGAAATAAAATGAAAACTGTTTTTGTAATGTAACGTAATCCAGATTACAATATGTGAATGTCTGGTTGTATAATAGCTCAGCTGAACTTCACACTAGTAGTAACACAACTATGCACTGGACTTTATTCTTACATCAGAGAAGTACTTAATTATGACTATTGTTTGTGAAATGGGACAGTTGAACTTGTTGTATTTTTTTTCATTACAATTTAAATTTATTAGGAGTCGGAGTCGATACATTTTTGTCGACTCCGACCCGGACTCCAGGTACCCAAAATTGTCTCCGACTCCTTGACTCCGACTCAGACTCCACAGCCCTGCTCAGAATATATGTTAAAAAAAAGAGGATTCAAAATTGCAGCTGATTTATGCTGCATCTTTCATGATGGATCACATGTCTGTATACAATTTAAAACACAAAAATGACCGCACACCTAGTTGATAATGAATAGTATTGCCCCAGAGTTTAAAAAAAAATTAGAGAAAATTATTTACTTCATTGATTAGACTTGTCAATAATATTTTTTGTTGTTCCATGAGTCAAAATAAGGTTTTGGAGTGATGTGCAACTTAAATTTGAAAATAGTGTTTTTTTTACGTTTATTAAAACAACAAGTATATAATATAAAGCTTAGCTGTTTTTGATTTTTCTGTTGTACTTTGCCTCATGAACGCCTCTCTTAAGAGTTCAGCAGTAGTCACTGGGACCCCACTTTCCTTGGTACTGCTTTTCCATGTTTAAAATATCTTAATAAAATTATTCTCAATGTTTATCATTGACCGGGAAAAAGCCCATATGTGTGTCCAAGAAATGAATCTTCAATGACATATTGCACCCCATTGTGAGAAGGTTACTTTCTACTTGAAGTTAGTTTTAACACTAGAATTACCAAAGTCTACGAAAAAACTTGTAAACCCGGCCCACCTTAAATCCGTTTGCACCCTCCGTCAGCGTCTTTTGTGTTGTAAATGTGTTGATAAGCACAAGCAACCTACTATCCCATCCTCCCACCGCAGAAATGGCAAAAAACTCTCCCACCTCAAGTTTTCTTTATCTGCGAGTGAGGTACCATGTACCAGGTGTAAGTAATATATCGTTATTTGGATCACATGCAATTCATGCTTGTTCTATGTCGGGAAAACCCAGGTTTACAAGTTTTTTCGTAGGTTTTGGTAATTCTAGTGTTAAGCCTTATGATTTCCTAAAACCTGTGTGCAGTAAATCTCTTCTATGATATGTGGACCTTAAAAAAAATTACTTTAATTTTTGCATCACTGATGCAGGCAAATTTAATACACTTCTAAAGTATATGAATTTCAATTGTCCTTTATCCATTATTTTAACAGAAAGAGGAGGAAGGTAGGCTTTCTCAGAGTCAACAAGTGGACTGTTTACTAAATTTCTCTTTCCTGGAACAAGTGGGGCAAATTTTGGCCACTCTTTCCAATCACGGTGGCTCTTCTTGTCCTTGCAACCCACATACACACACAAAAAAAAAATAAATAAATAAACCCAACAGTATTTTGTGTAAAGGAGTTGCAAGCCAAGCAAAAGTGCAATCACCTTTAGATCTCCACAGATACCCCACTTACAGTATATTTCTATTACTGAATGTTTCCTACTAATTTCATGTTCTCTTGTGACTCTTTTCATGTTAGTAGCATGTGTTATACGTAAGTACAGAAAGGAAATTATTTCCATTATGAGGAAGGACAGCTTTCAAGCTGAGTTTTGAGAAGTCAATGAACAAGCTCCATTCATCTACATGTTTCTGGCTGAAAGTGTCCATAACTGAATTAAAAAAAATTCTATTGTGATAGTGATTAATATTTGAGATATATTTATTTATTAATATTATTATCCTACAATGACACTAAATGATGGAAATATGAAGGTGGGGTCAGAAGAAAACTAGCCTAACAGAAAAAAAATCTGACTCTGTATTTGGATTCAGCATTATAAAGTGTGATTAGAGCAGCCATCGCAATCCTCGGGACAAAATTTTTGTTGACCAGTCTTATTTTTTTTTACGATGCCAATTCTTACACTGTTAAAGAAACTCAAATTTTTCTGTGTTACTTCAAGAATTAACTTTCTGAATTGTTATTATGCGTTATCAAAAACGGTTTTCAAAAAACTGAACAGAATCCTTTGTTGAATTTGAGCATTTAGTTCAACAGTGTAAAAACACACTCAGTTATGTTTGCATAACCATAAATTTGTTATTTTACAGGAAACTGGACTATTGCTGTCCCTAATGGGCACATCATTGGCTTTCACAGAGAAGACGTAATTCTGCCTTGTTTTATTTCACCTGCCATTACAGCTGTGGATATGGAGGTTACATGGTTCAAAGGAGCCCAAGACAGAATTGTCCATTCATACTTTGATCGAACAAATCAGCTTAAAATGCAGCAGAACTTCTACCAAGGACGGACCGTGCTTTTGCGGTCAGGGCTCCCAAATGGTAATCTTTCTTTGAAGCTCAAAAACCTCCACATCTCTGACAGTGGTGCCTATACCTGTTCTGCATTTGATAAGAAACTTTATCAAGAAGGCGAGGTCGAACTAATAGTTGGAGGTTAGTGAAGTTTTAATGTATATGATTACTAAACTCTTTTGCCAAAATAATAATAAAAAAATTCTTCTGTATTTGGGCTATGATAACAGTGCACTTCTTCAACAAAGAGGGTCTGAAGCCTTGTAAAGGCCCCACAAGCCAGGCCAGGTCAAGCCTTCCCAGCCTGCTTAGAATTGGCCTCAACCTGAGATGTTTGTCCTCCTGACTTGACAAGATGCGTTCGGATTACTACGTCCAAAACAAGGAACTGACTTCCAAAGTTCCAAACAAGCTCTTATAACGTTCAAAACCCTACAAAATACACAAAAATATCCATCAAGGGAAAGGAACTATTAAAACTTTGGCTAGGAAGGACGAATTATAAAGCACCTCTCCCCTTTTGGAATTATCTACAATAATGCAAACATTCTTTTGCAAAGGACAAAGTAGACAAAAGTCAAATAAAAATTCCTCTGTCACTTTGGATTTGCTTTTGGGTATGTTAACCCTTATAATTACCACTTGTCTCTTCCTATTACGTATCCGTGTTGCAAGTCCATTCTTCTTTCCAGGCTGTTGTTTTCTTTGACTTCCTTATGTTTATTTTCCTTTTCTATGGTTATGGGTTTATTTATTATTTGCTACCAGTAACGGCGGACTGCACAATAACGTGCGGTGAATCCACTTGACTTGAGCATTCCTAGTTCTCATCCTCTTTCTCTGTACGTTTAGCATTCATTTGCTCAGAGGTTGATGCGCTTGCTGCTTCCTGAGCAGCTCTTCTTTTCTCCACCCTAGCGGCCCGCTGCGTCTCTTATTTTTTCGGCATCTTTTTGCGTTAAAACTGATTAAGTCAGCATTTGTGTTGCAATTAATGAGTATGTTTTCTTTAATTTTTCACTTAAGCTGGCACTTAAGTCTTCAATCTGCCTCAAGAATGATTTAAGATATGAAGAGGTAGGGGAAGTGACCGTGAAGGTGGTAGGGATAAGAACGGCACCCGTATGCATGCTGGCTGCTGCCGAGAGTTGATTCTACAATAAAATAAAATAAAAAGAGGAATAACCTTGGCGGTCAATCATCACCTCAAAAGCGGATAGTAGAGGTCACGTAGTATATGCATACCAAATTTTAGGTCAAAATGATTTAAAATCCTGGACAGACAAACGGATAGCCACGGTAGCGTATTATATATAAAGATCTTTGCATTATTCAGTACATTCTCCTGTATCTCTTTTGTTATGTGGGTGGAACCACAAGATGCAGGGCCATTCTGATGTCACAGCTGAAGGACCGCCCTCAGCCTGTATGTAGTGACGCTGGGATTTGATTTTATATTAGAATAACAAATAAATAAATATAGATAACAAATATCAGCATTTATACAGATTTTGTATTGGACATAACTCCAAGCCAGAAGTTTTCATAATCCCTGTCCTTTGCTGAGCATTTTTGTACATTTTGGTATTATCTTGAAACCTGTGTAGGCCAAAGCCAGCCAGTTGAGTTTTGGTGTAGGGTGCCTAGAGTAAGCCCTATTCTAGACAGGTGAGCAAAGGCCTTGGCCTGGTTTTCTGAGCCCTTTAGAAGCCTCATATTCCTTTGCCATTTTTGGTGAACTCAAATCATAACACAAGAACTCCACCTTGTAAAACCTGTACCAAAACCTACCTGTTAGCTTTAAATCCTCTGTTGGGGTTTCTTTTAACCAACCTCCATAACCATTGTCAGGGCTGGAGGTGGTCTTTGGCCTTGGGCACATCAAAATCCATCCATCCATTATCCAACCGGCTATATCCTAACTACAGGGTCACAGGGGTCTGCTGGAGCCAATCACAGCCAACACAGGGCGCAAGGCAGGAAACAAACCCTGGGCAGGGCACCAGCCCACCGCAGGGTGGCACATCAAAATCGAATTTCCTTAATCATTCTTGTTGCCTCAAAACCAAGGATCTTTCCGTAGACCTAAAAGAAGCTTTCCTGGTGATTCTGGGATGCCTCCCTTAAAAGTGTAATACAGTCCCACTCCTCCCAAATGTACACATTGTTCTGCCACCAAGCCTTGAGGGTCATGAGTACCAACACCAAAATGTACCTTTAAATGTACAATGTGATGCAGATTCTTCTGATTTGGGACCACATTCTGTCTCCTATCTGGTTAAAGGTTGTTTAAATTTTGAAATGCAGAAAGTAATTACATAACAATGGGCTGCTACCAGTTATTAGACCTATTGCATGATAGCTGGTAAAAGACACTGCTTAATCATGTCACCTATGAAAATGAAAAAAATATGTGGTGACCTTTAGGGGACATTGTAGCTCCCCAGACACAGCTACAAAGACACAAGTTCCGGGTTTAAATAATAACTTTGCCAAAAATACCTGCAACAGGTTTTTTAATTGTATGCACAATCACACTATACTTTTTCTCTCTCTTCTTTTCTTCCTCCACACCTCTCAGATAAGCTTTGTCCTCCTTCCATTCGACTCTAACTCACCTGGATGAGGCAAAGCGGTTCCTTTTATCTGAGACTTGGGAGTACTTCCAGTGCCAGGACATGGCCCATAGGAAGCACTTGTGGGTCACGTGGAAGACCCACAAAGTAAGGATCGTGGATCCCTGCCACACCCCAGCGGCACCCATGGAACCCAATAAGGCTGCCCCATGGGACTACAGTTCCCAGCATGCCATGTGGGATTCTGTACTGGTGGCTCTGTCCAGGTATGGTGCTACCCACCATGTCTGACCTTGGGTTTGGTTGGGGACGGGAGGGGATGGTGTATAACCGTGACAGGTTGTTTCCTCTTTTGTAATGTTCCTTGGTTCAACCCAGCTAGGACGCCAGCTTACCCACTTTGATACTGCCATCTTTTGCCAGCCTCCTGACTAAGGGAGGGCACACCCTGTATCCACCAGGGGGTGCTAGCTCCCTTGTTGGAATAAGTTCTTTTGTATTTGCAGCATGTTACATAACCCGAAACTATATAGATAATAAAAAAGGTCATATCCCTCCCTTAGTGATACGACGGTAAGAAATCACATAGGAGAAATAACAGCTTTCTTTAATGACAGTTTACGCTGCAAAACGAATGAAGGAAGCATGACAAAAACCCAGTTTGGGAGTGGGAGCCTGATATGTAGAGTCTGTGTTGGAAAGATTTTCTGAATCGGATGACGGTATCTCCCATCTGTCCGTTGGCTTCAAAGGTGTGCCGGGCAATGATCCAAGCCTTTATACTCTTCCTTCATGTGCAGGCCCTCACTTGGGTGAAACATGCCATTCCCAAACATGGCAAAGAGTATGTAGTTTCATGCTGACTTTGACACACAGAAATTCCCATTTTGCAGTTGTCCCTGTCTTGTCTTCTAATGCTTGCCTAGCAGTTCTTATATGGTGAACTCCTGTGTGCTAAATCTGGCCTTGTGTTAGTTGTACATGTGAGTAGAAAGAAAAGTTGATTTATAAAATATTTTTGTACAGAGTACAGTGACATATTAAACTTATATACTTATTACACACCCTGACACTCTACTTGTCTATTTAACACTGGGGCCTCCCAGCAAGGTAAGGAAAGGGAATCCATAATGACAATTTGTAAAGAAGATCTAGCTAAAGTCTCTATTATTGCAAACATGACACAGTAACAAGCCAACATGACAGATTTAACTGTTTAATTTAATTTTTGACAGCTATAGGGACTGAGCCCATCATCTCAGTTGATTCAGCAGAAGGTGACCAGAGACGCCTAATGTGCAAGTCTGATGGATGGAATCCTGAGCCAGTTGTTATCTGGAGAAATGTTAACGGAAAGAAAATTCCATCAGTGATAAGGACAAGTGTGATGAAGGATGACGATGGCCTGCTTAGTATTAGAAGTTATGTCACTGTTAAAGAGAACCCAGCTGTCATGACTTGTCTAATAAGAAGTAAACTAGCACACCCGGATTGGGAGACATATCTGTATATATCAAGTGAGTTAATCTAATAATTTTAAAATTTCAACCTCAATTTTAAATACAGGTAGAATATTGAATTCACTTTTTCATATTTAATGTTGCAGCCTTGTTCTAAAAATCATTGACATTCCCTAAAACAGATCATATGATCATTCAGGTAGTTTCAACATATTACTGTTATTATTAAAGTATTAATGTAAACTAATAGCTCACCATTTATGCTGTTTATTTTATAAGATTTTTATTCATCTTTATCAAAGTTTCAAATACTTCTTCAGTAGACTATATGTTGCCTATCCTTGAAAGACAGTATGTACATACCCCAGAATGATATCTTTGCAGATTTCTTAATAATAATCCTGTTTCTCCACTTTGTTTGAAGACCACCTGTGGACAATTTGATAAATTGCTCAATAGGAAAGGCATACAGATGTCTATAGAAGGTCCTGCAACTGAGGCCATGAGGTCGAGTGAATTTCCTGCAGAGCTTAGAGACAGGATTGTGTTGAGGCACAGATCTGAAAAAGTCAACAAAAAAGATCTCTGCAGCGTTGAAGGTTCCCATTAGAACAGTTGCCTTCATAATTCGTAAATGGAAGAGGCTGAAGTAACCATGACTCTTCCTAGAGCTGGCCAGCCTGCCAAACGCAGTAAATGTGTAAAAGAGGTGACCAAGAACCTGTGTGGAGATGGGAGAAACCTACAGGAGAACAACCATCACTGCAACACTTTTTATTTGAAGAAAATAACATTTGCATACAATCAAGTCAAACTTATACAACAAATGTTGTCATAGTCAAACTAGAAAAACAAAGATGAAAAGAAATTTAAAAAGTTACAAAAGGAAAGCAACAACACAGAATTCAAAATCCACCCAAGAGAAAGAGAGGAAAGCCAACAACAAGGACAAAAGTTGTTTAAAAAAAAAAAGATGGGAAAATATCCTTTCTCCCCTCCCCCCGGTATAAATGATTATTTTAAAATTTTATTAAACTAGGGAGCTCTGCCCCCTGCTCGCTTTGCTTGTCAACCCGGTTAACTGGATAAACAATGTAAAGAGATTGTTATTTTCATTTCATTCATTTTGATTCTTTTTTTTTATTTCTTGATATTTGCCAGTAATAAAGCTGTAGTGAATGAGTTACTGGGCGGCACGGTGGCGCAGTGGTAGCGCTGCTGCCTCGCAGTTAGGAGTCCAGGGTTCACTTCCTGGGTCCTCCCTACGTGGAGTTTGTATGTTCTCCCCGTGTCTGCGTGGGTTTCCTCCAGGTGCTCCGGTTTCCTCCCACAGTCCAAAGACATGCAGGTTAGGTGGATTGGCGATTCTAAATTGATCCTAGTGTGTGCTTGGGGTGTGTTTGTGTGTGTCCTGTGGTAGGTTGGCACCCTGCCCGGGATTGGTTCCTGCCTTGTGCCCTGTGTTGGCTGGGATTGGCTCCAGCAGACCCCTGTGTTCGGATTCAGTGGGTTGGAAAATGGATGGATGGATGAATGAGTTATTTCCCCTCCCCCTCCTTGGGTGCGCTACGTGCCAGCCACTTCATGTCTCTGCCTCTCACATTGTGAAGAGGGGGGCTGAACGCACGCTAAAGAGATGTGGTCGCTCCTCGGAAACCCCCTCTTAAACGGTGATATAATGGTAAATACATTTTTTTTACCTCCTCTATGCTTGATGTGCTGGCTTGCTGCTGCTGTTTGTGCATGCTGCATGATCTGCATGTCGCACTGCACGTCGATCATTTAAAAGCCTGTACGGCAGCTGTCCTGTAAGCCGGCTGCTGTTTGTGCGTGCTGCGTGATCTGCATGTCGCGCTGTGCATCGATCTGTCCTTTTGTCTCACTTCTTTGTCTCTCGGGAAGTTAAAGTGTCTCAGAGAAATTGTTTGTAAGTAGGGCGTGACGTGCAAGTAGTCTCGTGGGACTTCAAAGTGTCTTCCGAGAAGATCACGTCTCAACCCAAATTTTTTTATTATAATAGAGAGATACATTTTGCCATATTTTAAAGAAGTTTTGCACAGATCCTTTAAACAAAAATTAGATTTTTTACAATTTCAGATAGTACAGTACATCAGTTACCCATTGACTTATAAAAGGTGGGTTGGAATTCTTCCATTTAAGCAGAATTAGTCTACATGCTTTTAGTGTTGGGTGGAGTGGTGGCTCTGAGCTAAGGGATCTGTGCCAGCAATCCTGTAAATGCCAGAAGGCCCTTAACCTGCAATTGCTCCATCCTGGGTATGACGTTAATCTGCATTCAGCCCTGCAAGCAGATCCTCCAACTTACAAGGAAACCATGGGAGTTGGTGGCAGAATTGGCAATCCAGCCACCGTAAAATACCTCACACTGGTCAGTGTGGTGCTGAGGTGTCACCCGCTGCACTCAAGTCCCAATCTAGGTGGTTCGTAGTGTGGCGGGTGCGGCAATGTGCTAGCACATGTTTACAACTTCTCGTAGTGTGGTATCAGCAATTACAATCAATTTGTCCTTGTCCACTTTAAGCCCACGTAGGAGTCAATCAAGCACAGCTTTGAATGGGTCAGTAGTGATTGTGACACCAAGACTGTCTGATAAACATTCAAAGGTTTTTGTCCAAAATGATTTTGAGGTATTGATGTTAAGATTGTTGCAACACTTTTTAGTTCTGGGCTTTATGACAGAGTAGGTAGTGGAAGTCCACTTAGAGTTCGCAAAAAGGCACCGAAAAGGACACTTAGACTGTGAGAGACAAGATTATCTGGTCTGATGTATCCAAGAGGAGGGTCATGTCTGGAGGAAACCAAGCACCTCTCATCACTTGTGCAATACCATTTCAACGTTGATGCATGATGGTAGTAGCAACATGCTTTGGGTGTGCTTCACAGTAGCAGGGAAAGGGAGATTGGTTTAGGTTGTGGGGTAGCTGAATGAAGGAAAATGCAGAGATATCCTTAATGAAAACTTCCCCTTAATGTTGCACTTGGCCAATTTTTTGTCTTCCAATAGAACAATGACCCCAAGCTCAAAACAAAGACAACATGAGAGTGGCTTAGGGACAACACTGTGATTGTCTTTGAGTAGCACAGCCAGAGCCTTGACTTGAAACCCAATTGAACATCTCTGGATAGACCTGCAAATAGCAGTCGACCGATGGTTTCAATCCACAAGGATGAATGGTAGAATATCCCCCGTATGAAGCTTATCATGTCATAATCATGAAGAATCCAGACAGGAATCGCTGCCAAAGGGGCTTCAATGAAGTACTGAATAAAGGGGCTGAATGCTTGTGTCATGGTGATATTTCACTTTTTTTTAAAATAAATTAACAATAATTTGACTTTGACATTATGTGGTATTGAGTGTTTTTAGATGAGGGGAAAATGCATTTAAATGATTTTAGCATAAGGCTGCAACATAATAAAATGTGAAAAAAGTGACGGTGTCTGAGTACTTTATAAATCAACTGGCTGTATGTGTGACCCTGACCAAGTCACTAACATTAAATGTTTGTAAAAAGTACATGTAAACACCAAATAAAGTATATCAAATCAGAACAACTGGTCTGTACGTCTGGACCTTTAAAGTACCTTGAGATAACTGTGGGTTTTAAAAAATACTGATAATAAAAATTCATTTTTTTGTAGAAAGACATTTGACATTAATATTCAGTGTTTGGAAACACTCAATCAAATGCACAGGCAGATAAGCAATATCCAGGTGGGCTTGTGTGAATTAGCCCACTCTTAAATTATTAATTTAAAAAGAAAATAATGAATCTATGGGCATTTTTTAGGATTTATTTCATTATTAGGGGAAATAAAGGATGTGTTTGTGTTTGCTGTCTTTCAGGGGATTTTTTCCCAGCACCTTCTGGATGGATGTTTGCTTTCTTCATTAATTTGGCTCTTTCAGTGATAGCAACTTTTCTCGTGATCTTCAAGTGCATAAAAATGAATGGTGCGTAAGTATTAGTGTAAAAAAAATTAAGTTTTCTTCATGTATTCATATTATTTAGGCATCTGTCTTAAGAAATACTTCCAACTTTTTTTTCTTTTCCAGGATTATACAAGCAATATCAAAAAAAAGGTAAGGATCTTTTTAAAAGACCTGGGGCCTCATGTATAATGGCGTGCGTAGAACTCACACTATAACATGGTGCAAGCACAAAACCGGGAATGTGGGTATGCACAGAAAAATCCAGATGCAGGAATCTGTGCGTACGCAAACTTCCACGTTCTTCCGCTACATAAATCCCGATCAGCGTGAAAAGTAACGCATGTGCACGCGCCTGCTGTCCCGCCCCAACTCCTCCCAGAATTACGCCTCTTTGAATATGTAAATCAATATAAATAGCACTTAAACTCAGCGTTCTGTGAAAAGACAATGGCAAAGCCGCGAGGAAAAATAAAACAATTTCAGCGAATACCAAGTGGAGGCAAGGAAAAACATACTATTGGTTTAAACAATGGTATAAACAAGAAAAAGAAGCTGATCGAGTGACATAGCATGTCGGAGAAAGTCAAAAGCTCAAGTTCACAAAGTCGCACAGTGGCCGAAATAAAAAAGAAGTCGCATATCAAAGTCGCCGTGAAAAGGCGAGTTGTAGCCCACTGTCTGAGTGTCATATGAAAGCTTATTAGGGTACAGAGAAAAAAAAAGGCACACAGTGGGGAAAAAGCACGAAATGTCAACTTCAATCTCGAAATTTCCACTTTAATCGCGTTGTTTATTTTGTCATTAAAGTAAAATATCATAAACTTAATCTTAAAATTGTTTAATTTACTAGTTTCTCAAATCCCATTGTAACTAAAGTAGTAGTAAAGTAGTACGTTAAATGCTTTGTTTTGTATTTGATCTTCTATGTACTTTATGTGTGTGAATCACTATGTGCTTCTTAAACGGGCTTTCTCTACCTCCGACAGGACACAGAATCCATTACATTCATGATATTACAGCTCTCTGAATAACTAAAATACTGAGATGTATACATGATACCATTTTCATGAAGATAGGAGTTAAAGCATGTTATTAAACATGGGAACACGGCGGCGCAGTGATTGTGCGTGACCTTCAATAAAATAATTTATTGCAGCAGTACTGTCACTTTCAAATGTACTAACCTCCAATTCCTGTCCTTCCTTTTCTTTCTCTAAATACCCAATCGCCACACAATCAGCTCTGTAATAGACGTTAAGTCATCTGTAAGCTTATAACGCTGATTCTTCAAAACTTTTAAGGAACATTGAAATATCTTCGTAGTACGTGTTTAATTATTCTATCCTTCACGCCAGTCCCAGTGAAGCATACAGTGCGAGGCAGGGAGAATCCGTGAACGGAGCGCCAGATCCTTGCTAGCGTAGCAACACCGTGTCCTTTAATTATTAACAATATAGATTATTTAAATGAAGTTAAAATTTTATCTGTATAATATAATAAACATATTTTGCTGCATTTCATCTTAAAAATGATATTGTCATTATATGTAAATACACTCTTTATAAAGTGACTCAGGTGGTGCAATATCATAACTTTATCGCAAGTTTACAGTGAGGTAATTGTACGTATAAGTACAAACAGTTCTACAAGGAGCAGTTGATGGACTGATTGATTGCGTTTAGAGCTCTTGGGATGAAACTGTTTCTGAACCACAAGGTCCATACAGTAAAGGTTTTGAAGCATTTGCTTTGTGAGAAGCAGTTCAAATAGGAAGCATGGCTGAGGCAGCATGTGCTTGATGCTGTAGTCCGATAATTCTCTTTCCGATCAGCTGCTCCGAGTGGTGCAGTGAGAGTAATATGGAAAAAGATGATCCGCTGTGGCAACCCCTAACGGGAGCAGCTGTAAGAAGAAGAACAAGGTGCAGTGAGAGTAACAACGCTAAACCAGCTATGGTATTTAGAATAGTTTGACCATTCTGTGGACCATTATATTGTTACAGGTTAATTACAATCAGATGCATTAAACTAATAAACAATATGCGGTTAATTTCAGTGTATTTATAAAGCCGCGTCAGTAATGTGGATCTGAAAAAGAAAGATAAACCACACAGGAACAGTTGCACTGCTTTGACGCTGGGTGCCGCCAGTCTGCAAAACCGAGCGGAGAACTTGCGTATGACAGGGTATGAGGTACTCTGGAAATGTGCGTGGCTTTACGCCAAGTTTAGGTTTTATACATTGCGATTTGAACATGGAAACGTTTGTATGCAACATTTCTGTGCGTACGCATCGTTTATACATGAGGCCCCTGATCTTTGTAATTGCTATGGCTTTAGCCAGTTTTGTTCAGTTAAACAGTAGTTTGAATTAACTACAGTGGATTTAGAAAGATTTCAGACCACTTCACTTTATGTACATTTCATTGTTTTGTAGATTTAATTTTAAATGGATATGTTTTCCATGTTTGCCCATCAATCCACACTCAATAACCTGTAATGACAAACTAATAACACCTCAGAAAGGTCTTCAAATTTCCTAAAAATCAATCCTATTTATGTAAGTACTAACTGTACCCCGTGGCTGTGCTGACATAGTAATGAAACAGAACAAATTTTAAAAAATCAATAGACATTGGCACTACAGTAATCCCTCCTTGATCACAGGGGTTGCGTTCCAGAACCCCCCGCGATAAGTGAAAATCGGCGAAGTAGAAACCATATGTTTGTATGGTTATTTTTATATATTTTAAGCCCTTATAAACTCTCCCACACTGTTTATAAATATTCCCTGCACAGTTATACAGCATAAACCCTTTATATTCTCTTAGTTATTAGGTAAGATTCGTTGAAATTATGTATGTAAACACACTGTTTATATACTACTCACAAACATACATATCGTATATCTTTGAGAAGTTTTATTTAATACGTAATACAGTTTTAAACATATTGTAATTGATTAGGTAATATAAAAATAAGTGAAAAATCTATAACATGTAAATGCTGTACATAAAACCAAAATGTTATCTTAAAGATGCTGTAGAGCATCTCCGATATCACATATGTTACAGCCATTAAGGTAGACAGGCCACCGGCAATAAATACCTACAATGCAAGAAAAATTGTATAAAATGTGTGTACAGTTACAATAAACGTACATACATTTACTAAGTACGTAGAAAATTAGTTATGGGTACTCACCAACAATGACACGATGACTTGTCCAATAACGATGAGTTG
Source organism: Polypterus bichir lapradei (assembly GCA_026402145.1). Taxonomy (NCBI): domain Eukaryota; kingdom Metazoa; phylum Chordata; class Cladistia; order Polypteriformes; family Polypteridae; genus Polypterus; species Polypterus bichir. Next base: position 20,142,806 of record JANRMT010027041.1, on the reverse strand, counting down.
ATTTTACTGCACAACAAAGGAGAGCGTTACAGCTCTTCTAAAGGAGCCACTTCAGGCAATTGTGTAGCACCGCCGTTGTTCTTCTTCCGGCAGTCTTCAATCCAAATCCCTAAAGCAGATTCCATCCGAACTACCGCCTTATTACATCCACTTTCAACTCGTTTTGCGCCCTGGTTAAAGGACACTGTGGCCATAAATCTTATATTCTTTTCCTCCTTTTTAAGTAAAAAGAATCGTGGACTCATTGATGCCGTAATGGCATCCCGCAGCGGTATAGCTGTTCCCTTACTTCATCATATCCAAAACTTTTACCTTTTCGGCAATCGTTAGCATCTTCCGTTGGTGCCTGGGCACCACTCCTGAAGCAGTAGCAGGAGCAGATCGTTTTGGAGCCATAATGAAGGGCTTGACTATGCACAAAGATAAACACAACAGTTAACTCTTTACACAGCGAAACATGTTGATGCTGAATAAACTAATCAGCACACGGGAACTTAACTGCGTGCTTTGATTGGGTAGCTTCTCAGCCATCCGCCAGTAGCGTCCCTTGTATGAAATCAACTGGGCAAACCAACTGAGGAAGCATGTACCAGAAGTAAATTGTCCGCAGAAACCCGCGAAGGACCGAAAAATCCGTGTTACATATTTAGATACTAGCAAAATACCCGCGCTTCGCAGCGGAGAAGTAGTGTGTTAAAGAAGTTATGAAAAAGAAAAGGAAACATTTTAAAAATAACGTAACATGATTGTCAATGTAATTGTTTTATGACTGTTATGAGTGTTGCTGTCATCAAGGATTTGATTATCATTATTTGTTTCAATTAGGTTCGTATTTGGAGGATGTGTTGTCTTCAAGTTACATTCCGTGTTTGTCTAGTCTATCCCTGACCATCTCATCTTTGTTGTCAACCGTTGTAAAGATAACAGGTTTCATTCATCGAAGTGATGAGTACATGCATCGAAGGTTCTCAGCTGTGCTTGTGCTATCTCGTGTGATCTTGCGATGTCCACGGCTTCATTTAATGTTAGCTCAGATTCGGCACTTAAAAGTTTCTCTCGCACTTTTGCTGAGTTTGTGCCAAACACTATTCTATCCCTGACCATCTCATCTTTGTTTGCATAAGCACAGTCCTTCACCAGCAATTTTAACTCCGTTACAAAGTGATCGAAAGTCTCGTTTATACCCTGTGTCTTCTCATTAAACTTTTATCTCGTGAGTATTGTATTCATCTTAGGCATGACAAACGCCAGCGGCAGCGTGTCTATGAACTTAATTTAAAGTTAAGCTTTACACCTTGCTTTCCTATTCATTTGCATAAGCACAGTCCTTCACCAGCAATTTTAACTCCGTTACAGCAATTTTAAATCCGTTACAAAGTGATCAAAAGTCTCGTTTATACCCTGTGTCTTCTCATTAAACTTGTATCTCATGAATATCGTATTCGTTGTAGGCATGACAAACGCCAGCGGCAGCGTGTCTATAAACTTAATTTAAACTTAAGGTTTATACTGTGCTTTGTTTCCGCAGTAGCTGCACTTATAAATATACTTGTATGCGTCACTCGCTTCATATTCTTTTGCTGCCTTCTCAATCGTGTAATGTGTTTTTTGTTCAGCGCTCTTTGGAGCTCTTGCTTGTTCTCTGCGTACTGCGTTCACAGTCAGTTCACGTGAGCCGCTCAGAGTACATGCATCGAAGGTTCTCAGCTGTGCTTGTGCTATCTCGTGCGATCTTGCGATGTCCACGGCTTAATTTAATGTTAGCTAAGACCCGGCACTTAAAAGTTTCTCTCGCACTTTTGCTGAGTTTGTGCCAAACACTAGTCTATCCCTGACCAACTCATCTTCGTTTGCATAAGCACAGTCCTTCACCTGCAAATATTTAGCGGCAGCGTGTCTATTGGATTACTACTGACGGACGGCCTTATATGGGCAGGCACTCAATTACGTGGGAGGCGTGATGATGGGGGACGCAACTCCGCCTCACACGGCGACCGAGCTGCAGGCTATGGCCGTATATATGTACGTAAGTAGGTTCCAGTTATAACTGTTATGCGTAGAATTTCGAAATGAAACCTGCTTAACTTTTGTAGGTAAGCTGTAAGGAATGAGCCTGCCAAATTTCAGCCTTCTACCTACACGGGAAGTTGGAGAATTAGTGATGAATCAGTGAGTCAGTCAGTCAGTTAGTGAGGGCTTTGCCTTTTATTACTATAGATGCTTACATATAAAATCCATGATAGAGTGAAGCCGCGAAAGTCGAAGCACAATATAGTGAGGGATTACTGTATATCTGATTGTGTTCAGCTCTGATTTGAGAGCGTTCCCTCCGTGGGGAGAAAAGCACATGGCTGTGATATCTCTGGCAATCAGCAGCTACCCTCTAAAACACACAGAGTTCTGATCTCTCTCTCAAAAACGTCAAACGTTACTCCTTAACAATCCGTAGATGATAATGTCTGTTGGTATCGCTAGCTAAGCAGAGGCAAGGTGGACTCCAACACGTGGTGAGACGTAGACCAACTTGAACAGAGACTGATGAGTGAATGAGGAAGGCCCCACCCCCTGCCCTCAGCCCACAGCCACTCTCTTGGATTTGCATAAATACATCAGTACCACAAGCGAACTATGGTACTTAGCACGATGAGAGAAGTCACAAAGTTCATACAAGTTATAGAAAACAACCAGATATAAATCCGTTAAGTAATTTTCTCGTGAAAAGCGGACAGACAGACAGACAGAAAGCGCTTGAACCACAAAATTTTTAAAACCATTTCTTAGCGAGCACCTATGGGCCAAGGGTAACCTACATTCCAAATTTCAAGTCTCAAGTCCTCATGGTTCGGGAGATTTCGTGATGAGTGAGTCAGTTGTATTTGGCTTTTATATATATAGATTCAGACCCTTTGCCACGGCACTCCAAATTGTGGTCAGGTACACCCTGTTTGCATTAATTCTCCTTGAGATGTGTTAAGAACTTGATTGGAGTTCACCTGTGGAAAAGTGAACTGATTGGACATCATTTAGATAGACACACATGTACCTTGTTATATAAGGCCACACAATTCACAATGCGTGTCAAGACAAAAAATCAAGCCATGAAATCCAAGGAAATTTCTGTGGATCACAAATGTGGTGAGGCATAAATCAGGGCAAAGGGATACAACTATTTCTAAAGCTTTGAGTGCTTTTTAGGAGGACAGTCATCTGAATCATTTGGTACAACTGGGGCTCTTCCTAGAGTTGGCCATCTAACCAAGCTGAGTAACTAAGCAAGACAAGCCTTAGTTAGGGAGTTGACTGAGAACCCAAAGGTCCCACTAACAGAGCTTCAGACGTCCTCTGCTGAGATGGGAGAACCTGTTTGAAAGACAACCATTTCAGCAGCACTCCATCAGTCAGTCGTTTATGGTAAAGTGGCTAGACAGGAGCTACTCTTAAGAGAAGGGAAATTAAAGGATCCTAAAAGCATGAGGAAAAAAAAGTTCTCTGGTTTGATAAGATGAAAATTGAAATCTTTGGGCAGAACTACAAGGACTTTGCCTGGCAAAAACCATTCTTTGGTAATCACCTGCCCAATACCATACAGTGAAGCATTGCGGTGGTAGCATCATGCTGTGGGGGTGCTTCAACAGCAGGGAGAGGGCAACTGGTCAAAATTGAGGGACGGATAAATGCATTCAAATACATATGTGACCGTAGCACCAGCTCACCTTTCATCACAACAATGACCCGAAACATGCAGCCAAGACAACACTGGAGTGGCTTCAAGACACATCTTTTCATGTCCTTGAGTGGCCCAGCCAAAGCCCAGACTTAAACCCCATATAACATCTGTGAAGACACCTAAAGATGGCAGTTTATAGATGATCAGTTCTAATGGAACTCAAGAGGACCATCCAAGAAGAATGGCATAAACTGCCCAAATCCAGGTGTGCAAAGTTTGTTGGAGACTTACCCAAGAAGACACGAAGTTGGAATTGCTGCTGAAAGCGGCTTCTACAAAGCACTGAGTTTAAGGGTTTAAATGTTTCTATGAATAAAAGATTTCAATTTTTGAGTTTTAATAAATTTGGAAACTTTTCTGAAAACATGTATTCATTTTGCAATTATGGGTTATTGAGTGTAAATTGATGGGCGAAATTAGCATATTTAAAAATTAAATCTACCACATCATGAAGTGTGCAGAAAGTGGAACGATTTGAATGTTTTCTAAGCCCACTGTAAGCGTTTATTCCTATAAGTCAGACATAGAGATCTATAGGCAGGCGATCACTGATCACATATAATGTACGCATGTGTCAATTATTAAATGATAATGAATTTTTGATTTTGAACTCTAGTCTTGAGAGTATCGTTCTTTGGATTGTAGGTGACTGATATTTGTGTATTGTTAATTTATTTGCAAGATTGTTTTCTTTTTTTGTAACAGCCATGTAATTCAGTAGTCTTAATGGCTTTGCAATATGTTTTTAAGAAGTTGTTTTTAATTCTTTTATTTATGTTAATGTTACTTTTGTTGAATATTTGCATTATTTTTTCTTTCTGACTATGTATGTAAGCTGCCTCTGTTATGTGCCATGTGTTTTGTGGGTGGTCCCCCAAGAGGCGGGGCCACCTGGCAATCACCACCTTGAACTGCCCACCACCTTATAAATCAGGAGGGTTTCCCACATTATTCTTGGCAGTTCATTTTGAACGTGCCTGGGAGTGGTGAGTTTATTTGTGATCTGCTGCGATTTACAGATTATTTGACCTTCTGTTCTGTTCCTTTTGGTTACACCTTTGGATTCTTTTTGGGCACCTCCTTTTTGGCTTTTATGCTCTCTGGAGCTTGCTGTTTGTTATAGGATTTTGTAAAATAATTTTATTTTTAAAGAATTCTTTTTTTTCCCTTATTCTAACCGTGGTTAGGTGGTGTACCCCTCTCTAGTGGGCATTTTTTTAATTTCTTTTGGAACTTTTCATTCACTGGGACTCCCAGTCTATGACAAACATTAAACACTAATTCTATTTTTTTCTTTTTTAAATATGCAGTGAATTATCAAAAGTTGTTACTACTTAAGAAGGAAATTGGTAAGTACTTTATCATTTAAATTCTGTAAAATATTTTTACTGAAATATTATATAAAGTAAACATTCTAACTGTCGACACTACCTGATCGTCCTCAATGCCAGTTACTTTGATCAAACCTCACCCTTTCTTCAAAAGTTGACTTAATGCTGGGCGTTTATCGACCCAATTCTGACACGGCTTTTTAGGTGCCCTGGGCATCAGATTTGTTCACCCCCAAATCCATTTTATATTGCTTGAACTTCTTAACCTGTAGTACCAGGTTAAGGTTTACACAGATGACATTTAGGATGTTTTATGGGTTGAAAACAAGCAAAGTTGCTAAATGGAGAATAAAATCCACTTAAGTGTAGTATATGGTGGGTCAAAATTGGCTTTACAAACATGGAAGAGTGCAAAATAATGTAGCAAATCTATAAAAATGTGATATTGGAAAATGTTTCGCTCTTTGAAAACTGAGTACCGATTACTAAAAGTCTTAACATTTCTGAACTGAAAGATGACATTTAGGATGTTTTATGGGTTGTGAACAAATACAGGTGGAATTCGGTTGTAACAAAATTCATGGGACCATTAAAAATATTTTGTTATAATAGATATTTCATTATAATGAATCTGAGGAAAATATATATACTATTTAGACCGGGTTCTCTGACAATTCGCCATCTCTAACAGCCGTGGCTCAAGGACAGTTCCGTAGCTGTTCTGCTGCGTCTGTTAAACAGTAAACCGAGGGCGACACAATTGTTTGTCCTCAGCAGGGTCAGGCTTACTATGTAACATCCCTGTCGCATGATGCTCAGAACATTTAACACTTATCTTTGACCTGCTCTTCCTTCCCTGTGCTCACCTTGTCTGCCACAGCAGTGATTCTCAGCCCTTGGTGTTCTTCTAACCTGAAGAAGGGAGCTAAAGCAGGACGATTGCCCCCATGTCGCCATTCCTTTCATGTGTTCTTGAGTACTGAAGTAACTGCTCCTATTTTGAATGAACCTGCCTTCTCTGTACAGTAATAAAGTGCCTGTATTTTTCTTTCTTTCTTTCTTTCTTTCTTTCTTTCTTTCTTTCTTTTGGGATTGTATTTTTTCCTTACCTATACATCTTTCCAGTAGGCAGTGAAGGTCAAAGTTAGATGTGGCCTTAAACACACCTTAAACCCTGAATAGCAAAGGTTCATCCCTCTAGCCCTAAGCCTGGATGCTCCCTCATTTTTTATTTATTTATTTTTTTTTTTTTCATGTGCTACAGGTATAAGTTGTGGTTCCTCCTGACCATGTATTGAATTAAATTGTACAATATTATCTTACCAAGTTTCTGCATTGACAACAGTAAGCAAGCACAGGGACAGAAGAAACAAAGTAATCCTAACATTGTCAAATATGCTCAGTCCAGTCTGGGTGCAAATTCTTTGCAGGTTCATTTAAATAAACATCTACACTTTGATACAAGGATATATAGAACTGACAGTTTACCAAACTTGCAAATATTTGGGGATGTGTGTGTAATGCCGGAGTACCCAGAGGGAAACTTGTGCAAACTACAAGCAGACAACAAATCTAGTATGAGGAACTGAGCCCAGGACAAAGGATCCATGCAGCAGAAGCACTAACCACTTGTTCACAATGCTGCACATTTGAGGAAATACTTCATAATAAACCAGTTAAAGTAGTTTGACTTTTTATAATCCAAAAAAAAAAGACCTGTTACAGAGCTTTCCTCACAAACTAACTAGACAAGAGAACTTCACAGCATTTGAATAATCACATCCTTTACTTTAAAAGAGCAGTAGTGCCATAGTCCCTCATTATTCTCTCTGTGTTATTTTTTGCAGATTCTATGAGGACCATCACTCAATCAGGTATGTGTAAAATGTATATGTTAAAAAGCAAAACCAAAATTAGACAGTTTAATAAATTTTACTTTAGCAACATCTATAAGGGCCCATGATTAGCACCAGACCAGAACACTTCTAAATCACTTGAAAAGTTACCTGTGATCATTTTTGATGATATACACCGAATGAAAATTAAAAACAGACACCATCTTGAAGATAGGGAGGAGTGTCAAAAATCTTTGTCATCATTGCTGAACTGGTCTAAGAATATCATGTTTATTGTGTCAGGTGGTGGTGGGGTGGGGGGGTTCAACATAGGATTTTCATTGAAGAGTTAAGTGGGGTTAAATACAGGTCTGTGAGACAATGGCCTGCAATAGGTAAGCAAACCTGTTAAAGTCTCAACAGCAGGTGCTAAGGCCAGAGATCTGGAATTGTAGGGCGACTCTTAAGGGCCATAAGGTCACTGTTGCTTCTATAACTCTCATCCCTTAGCTTGGGAAAGAGAGACAGATAAACAGAATGTCCCTCCAGGCCCAGATCCAGACATTAGAGAACTTCAGGAATCTACAATACCACTAATGTTGAAATCTATCCATCACATAGCAAATAATTATTTTTATTTCTATTTTCTAGAAATGAATTCAATGAAAGATTTAACAGGTAAGTTTCAAGTTATCTGCCTGATGTTACTTTGAGCTTTGTTATCTGTACTGATGTCTTAGGCATATAGTGTGTCAGACTAAATGGGCAATCAACAGTAATGTGTGACCATTTCTAACCCTGTCTTTTAATCTCGTTCATTTACCAAGTGACACCACCAGTCTCAAATTGCAGTTTCTAGGTTGTCAGTCAACTTACAAAAGTTGAAGTAGGTCATGAAGCCATACAGGTTGAGGAGTACTGTCCTAAATGACTTATAAAGTGGTTATTGTTGTTCCAAAGATGATAAAGCAAAACTACGTTAGATATAATATATCAAAAGTCTTTCACTGATTTGTTTGTGAGAGTCTGCTCATCACTACTTTTTAACAAAGGTAATATTACATAAGAATAGAAAGTGCTACATGATCACTGTGCCATCTTTATCAATCCATTTGAACCTTTTTTATTTCAGTCACTGTGAAATAACACATGTGCTTATCTACAAAGGGTCAAATTATTAAAAATGCACCACTTAATAATTGTATATTTTTAATCTGTTAGTTGCAGTAGCATACAAAAGTATTCAGTCCCCATGAAAGTCGTCATAATTTTCTTCATGACACTAACTTCTTCTTTCTTCTTCAGTTAAATATCTCCAGAAGATGGTGTATTTAGACTTTGGAAATGCATTATTACAGCATCAGAATTCACATGAAAATTACTGAATGGATAAATATGTTTACAAATCTTTTGTCATGCAGAAAATTATGAAGACTTTCAAGGGAATTTTGCAAACCACTCTACTTTGCATTGATTATGGCGATGGCTGAGAAAAACTTTTAATTGTATGTATTCATGGAGACAAGTGGCTACAAATTTCCTGATGCAGTGGACTTCAATGAAGACCCAGTTTTAACATCAGAAAACGATATCAAAGCATCAATAAAAAAATCTCAGTTTATTTGTGCCAGATAATCCAAATAACAACAACAACAACAATATTTATTTATATAACACATTTTCATACAAATGATATAGCTCAAAGTACTTTACAGGATGAAGAGAGAAAAAAGACAAAATTTAAAAATAAAGTTAAGCAATACTAACTGAATAGAATAAAAGTAAGGTCTGATGGCCAGGGAGGACGGACAGGAAAAACAAAATCTGCAGGGGTTCTGAGGCCACGAGACCCCCCCAGCCCCCACAAGGCATTCTACCTAACATTAATGATCTCAATCAGTCCTCATAGCTTTCAGGCTTCACATAGAAGAATTAGACGATGATGGTCATGTGGACTTCTGGCCTTAATCCATTAATGTAAGGACATCACGGTGCGTTGATCAGGTGGTTATGGTGCAGATCGCCACTACAGAAAACCAGCAAAAGAACAGCAGAGAAAGTAGGGGTTAGTATGGATTTTGGAGCCACCATTAATGATAATGATAATTAAATGCATATACAGAATATCAGGGTTAAACTAAAATGAAGCTATGAGAAAGCCATGTTCAAATAATGGGTTTCTAGCAGTATTAGTAATCCAATTGTATGCTCACAGTATACCAAACACATGCTCCCATGAACAACAGATTGAATTGAAAATGCAATGATGAAAAATGTAACAATTTCACTGCTTCTTTAGACAGTTGTAGGTAAATGTGGATAAATGACTAATGTTAAAAGCAAAGTAATTGTCAGATTTTCTTAATCCAGTTCAGTGTTATGGGTTAACCACTCCTGGATGGGATGGCAGTCCATCACAAGGCCCACTATTTCACATATCTACACAGGACCAATTGAAACCACCAATTAACATTTTTGAAATGTGGGGAAAAAAATGGAGTACCTGATTGAAAACCCCACAAACACAAGACAAATACATGTCTAGTTTCTGAGGAAACATTGCTAACCAGTGTGTTATCCAAATCAAGCAAGCATTTGTTTAGTACAGAAGGTCACATTTTCAAGTAATAAAAGAACAAATAAAGAAGAATTAGAAATGGCTGCTTAGTAAATAGGCTTGTCAGCAGAGGAGCAAAATTTGTCTGTTTAACTTCATCCATCCATTATCCAACCCACTATATCCTAACTACAGGGTCACGGGGGTCTGCTGGAGCCAATCCCAGCCAACACAGGGTGCAAGGCAGGAAACTTGTAAACTTGTTAAGCATGTTAGCCTTCTGTCATCTCGATAAAAATCTTCTGAACAATTTATAGATTTGTGGCTTGTTTTTTTTTTCTGCAGTGTAAGATTTGATAAGAAAAGTCTTGCCTAACTAAAATAATAATCCATATTTACAATTACACCTGAAGAATTAGGAATTAATAGCTGGTAAAAAGAAAACAAGTAACTTTTATGGCTTATCCAAAGCCAGATCATTAGGGCAGCTATCCTGGCAGTGAGGCCCATGCTTCCCTTTTCCCCAGCCACATTTGTCAACTCATACTGTGGGATCCCAAGGTGTCCCAAGGCCATCTAGGAGATATAATCCTCCCATTGAGCCCTAGATCTTCCCCAGGGTCTACTCGTAGCTGGTAGTGCCTGTAAAACCTCCACAGGGAGGCACTCATAACAGATGCCTGAACCACCTCAATTGGCTCCTCTCAATGCTGGAGGTCAGTGGCTCTACTCCGAGCCTCTCCCGGATGTCTGCTCTCTCTCTCTCTCACTTATATATATATATATACTCACTTATATATATACATTATTAAACTTTGTTTCAGTTAAGTATGTTACAGAAGAAGTTAAATAATATGACAAAGTTGTAATTATTTATTTTCTTTTATGCTGCATGTATTATGAATACATTTTCTGTATGATTTATTAGTTTTAAAAAGACATATTATAAGGTACTTCTGTTTATTTTAGTATTTTATGGCCATGAGCAATAAGCCTACAAAATTGAATATGGTCACATGTGGTCTACAGTTTAATTATAAAAATACTAAGGTTAACACTTTACAGACGGACAGAACTTAATTTTTCTCCAGGGTGAAATTTGACTTTTTGCAGACATTCGATAGATAGATAGATAGATAGATAGATAGATAGATAGATAGATATGTATACACTATGGTCTGAACACACACAGGAATAACTTAAAAGGAAAAAAAATAAAAAGAAAGAAAAACTTATGACTTGCCCGTCACAGTCACACTGAGGCACTATGTGGAGATATTGATATTGACATAATGGTCCTCTCCCCCAGTACAGTTTTTTGACACACTTCTGCCAAGTAATTTGTTGGCTAAAATCCTCAATGTTGGTGTGTCAGAGGGAAGATGTGCAGCATTTTTCACAATGGCACTTTTTTTTTTAAAATTCTCTCTCTTTGCTTCGACCTTCAGGAGGACCATAGTGCATTCCATAACTAAACTTGCTCTTTTAAGTAGCTTGTTGATTTGGTGGGCCCCTCTTGAAGTGATATTACCAGCCCAGCACACCACAGTGTAGAAAATCACACTGGTCATCACAGAGTCATAGAAGATGTGAAGGATATCACTAAACACATTAAAAGAATGCTAGAGCCTGCTCTGAACTTTCTTGGTTTTGCTGATGTTAAGTTGCAGACAGTCTGCACCAAGAAACAAAGTTCTCCACCTGACTCCTTGAATCTGTCTTATCCCCCTTATCGATACACCCCATAAGTGCAGAATCATCTGAGAATTTCCGCAAATCACATGACCTGGTGTTATATTTATAGTCAGAGGTGTACAGAGTGAAGAGAAAAGCTGACCGGACTGTTCCTTGTTGCTTACATCAGTATCAGAAACTCAGTCCTTGAGTCTCACAAAGTGTGGTGTGCCCAACAAATAGTCCATTATCCAGAATGCCATAGGCTCATCCACCTGTATATCTCTTAGTTTACCCCTTAACTGGGATGGCTGGATGGTACTGAAGGCACTTGAGAAATCAAATAACATCATCCTCACAGTGTTGATAGCTTTGACCAGGTGAGAATAAGCCTTGCGGAGCAGGCAGACAATTGCATCCTCCACTCCAGTCTTTGTCCAATAGGTTCAGGTGGTCTACCACAAGAGGTCTCGTATAATCCAGGACCAGTATCTCAAAGGTCTTCATGATGTGAGATGTAAGTGCCACTGGTCTGTCATCATTAGGTGAAAAGGTGCATGCCTTCTTTGAAACATTAACTATGCAGGATGTATTCCACAGTAGTGGCATTTTCTGGAGTTTTAGGAACATACTGAACAGGTGACAGAGGACACCACAAAGTCGGTCTGCACAAGCCTCGAGGACTGACTCAATCTAGTCCTGTAACTGTTCCTGTGTGTAGCTTCCTGAGTTGTCTCCTTACTTTGTCTTCAGTTATGGACAGTCCACACTAATGGGCAGAGGTGGACTTGTCACTGGCTATTCCAGTTGAGGTGGTAGGAGTTTTTGATGGCATGGTTTAATATACAATGGAAGGTCTCTATGCAACTGCTTATGTAGGAGCCTGTAAAAAGTTTTTTAAAAGAGTAAAGAAAAAAATTGGAATGAATTACTTATAGTGACATGAATTTGGTGATCAGTATCAGCACTAAAAAAACTGATAAGGGCATCCCCAAATATTACTAGAAGATTAGACAGGGCTTATGATTATAGCAGGGTATCATGTGCACATTATGATAGCCTCTTCCATGTTTTACTTGAAAAACTTCCAAATTAGTATGGAAACAGAAACAAGCTACAAAGGGGAATGAAGACATAAAGTGAAGTGTGCAACATGCTTATAAATAAAAAAATGATCGTGGTCCTAAAATTAAACCTTTTTTTTTTCTTCTCAGCTACTCTTACATTAGACACTGACACTGCTCACCCTGAACTGAAGATTTCAACTGATGGAAAAGGAGTTAAAGAATATAACAGACAAGAGGATATCCTTGACAATCCAGAAAGATTCAATTACTGGGCTTGTGTTGTGACAAAAGAGTGCTTTGGGTCAGGAAGGCACTACTGGGAAATTGATGTTGCTAAAAACATTTATTGGGTTATAGGCGTGTGCCGTGACTCTGCACGAAGAAAAGGGGACTTTGTGTTATCCTCCCAATATGGCTACTGGACTCTGTCTTGGCAAAGTGAGGAGTTTTCTGCTGTTACTGATCATGCCAGTCCCATGCGTTTACAAAAAGAACTGAAGCCACAGAAACTCGGAGTGTATCTTGATCATGACAAAAAGCAGCTCTCCTTTTACAACGTAGATACCCAGTCTCATATTTACACTTATTCTGACATGAGGTACCACAAAAATGAAAAAGTTTTTCCATTTTTTCGAACACGGGATCGACTTACAGATCTGATTATTGTGGAAGAAAAATGAGAGTAATCCGTCATATGAACTGTGTCTAAAAATGGTATTTTACTATGTAATAAAAGAGATACCTTCCAAAAGTATTATTCACTTTTATAAAAAGAATAAACGAAGTAAGAAACTAACACCAGAGTTACTAACAACAGGTTGAGGAGTATGCACTGGTACAGTGTGTTGGCGCACCCACCACACAACAAAACAGCTTGTGATTCTGGTTGGCAACCCCCCAGGCAGACACACGGGTCCAGTCCCACCCTTCTGAAATGACCCTCTATCTGCTGCAGCCAGGTGTTATGTGGGTGTCCCCTTGGCCTGGTCCAGCCACTCGGGTCCCCAACAATGAGGATCTTACGAGCCAGCTCACCCTCGGGGAATCGCGCCACATGGCAGTAGCGTCGTAACTGACACTCCCTCACAATGCAGGTAATGTGCTTCGTTCGGGACTCCATGAGCAACAAAAAGTCAAACCAATGCTACTTAAGGATTCTCCAAAGAGACACAGTTCCAAAGGAGTCCATTCTTCATCTCAGGTCACTGGATAACGTCTATGTCTCGCAAACATATAGCAAGACAGGAAGCACCAGGACTCTAAAGACCTTCGTCCTTTTGCAGAGATATTGGGAGCGCCACACACCCCTTTCCAGCAACCTCATGACTCCCCCAGGCTTTCCCAATCCGTCTACTGACTTCATAGGAAGAGTCACCAGAGACATGAAGGTCACTGCCAAGGTAAGTAAACCTCTCGACAAGGTCGACACTCTCTCTGCAGACAGACACACTGCTGATGGCTGTGCCCAAGAGGTCATTAAAGGCCTGGATCTTGGTTTTTATCAGGACACTCGCAAGCCCAGATACTCAGACCCCTCACTCAGTCTCTCGAGTGCCACAATCAGAGTACTACGTGGGCTGCCTGTGCACGTCCAGGAATAGGTGAAGCCAGCAGCATGTCCGTTTCTGCAGCAGCAGGTAAATGGAGAGTGTTAGTGTGTCGGTAAGGAGAATGCCATAGAAAGAGTCTCAGAAAAGGTAGTTAGATATACTTACCACAGAGAGAGAGAGTGTGTGTGCACATGTGTCCATGTGTGTGTGTTGAAGTTCATCTAGTGTGTATACAAGAGCGTGAGTGTGCAAGCATTTATGCATAGGGTTGAGTGCATAGGGTAGCCAATGTTACTGCACACTGCCCAATTTGTGGGAATGGGTCAAATGTTGCCTGAGATTGCTTGTACCAATCTCGAGGTCATATAAAAAGGGAGCTAGGAAAACTAGAGGTTGTCTTTTGCCGATCAGCCGTGAGAAGAGCAAAGGGAGTACAGCATCCGGGGTGTAAAGTCCGAGTTTATGGGTGGGTCTGAAAATGGGTGAGCCAGCCGCTTGCTAGGTTTGTAAATAGTGTTTGTTCTGAAGAATCCTTTTTCCTCATCCTGCTTTTTTTACAGAAGAAGAAGAAGGAGAGGTTCATTTTGCTTTTGTCATTGTTTTTTCTTTCAGTTTCTGTCATTGCTAAAGGACTGAGTTTTATAAGAGATTGCATAACATTTCATTTGGCTCTCGATTTTGATTTTTGGGCATTTGTTTTCAAATACCAAAGACTCACACTTTTTACAGTTTCTTTCTGTCTGTATTGTGATTCTCTACACCACTGATATGTTAGGCTCATGAACTACAAGATGCCCAGGTAAGGTCGAGCAGGGGTTCAAGAGGCACGGAGTATCACAAAAAGATGCAGCTTAGTTTGAATGATAATTCTAAATTATTACTGTAAGAATGAATATTGATGTGTGCAGGTTTGTGCTTTATGTTCCAGCCATTGATTGTTTCTGGCCAGCATGTGAAAGCCTAAGGCCAGGTTTATACTTCACGAGACACAACAAATGCTCCAGTGGCCACTACTGCTATGCAAGCTTTTTACTGTTCGTACTTGCACAAGAACTTTACGTAAATCTGGAAGATTCCACCAGGTGGCAGTGCGAGATACGGTCACGGTGAGAAAACGTTCGACTTCGCTGTGTTGTGAATTGCCTGAAACACCAATTAAATTCCGATGACACCTTGCCACAATATCTCTGAAAAGGATGTTTAACGATTAAATCCATTAATCCAGGGATGCGCCCATTCCAACTAAGAATCGGGCGTGAAACAGAAACCAAATCCGTGAACGGGGCATCAGCTCATCGCACACACACACAGTAGCGTCATTTTAGTGTCACCAAATCCCCAAATCTGCATATCTGAGCACACTGTGGAAACCCAGCAGGAAAACATACAAACTCCAGGCAGGAAACACCAGTGACGTGACTCCCTGCGAACTACTGCTCTGCCACCATGTCATCCCCATGTGTGTAATTATTAACTGTATTCAGTATTTAAATACAGTTTACAATACAGTTTATTTTTGTATAGCCCAAAATCACACAGGAAGTGCCGCAATGGCACTAAATGAAATGAAGTATTTATCTGTAAAATGTAACAAACATACTTTAATGCATTTCATCATGAAAATGATATCAAGTATCAATCTAAGGATTCTAAATGTACAGAGAGTTGGAATATCATACATTTAATGTGCTCTGTGTGGTGATCTATTGCTGCAGTCTGGTCAGGAGGAAGTCCAAGAAGCTCGTAGAGATTTATAACTGGGTCGGTTTTAAGATGACATTTACGATGGTCTACTTTAACGATAAATAAACTATGAGATTAAAGTGGACATTTCGAGATTAAAGCTGAAATTTCCACTTTAATCACAAAATACACCTTTTCATTATGTACTTTTTTTTTTCTCTGTTGCTCAAATACAGCGCTGTACATTCTGTTGCTGTTGTGAAGGTGCAAATAAAAAGATGGCACAGAAAATGGTATGTGAGATTATTAAAACATATCGTGTCATTATGTTGGGGAATATGCGACGCTTGAATATATAAGCACCACAAATGCATCTGCATGTCGGCATTTTGCTTCACCACAACGAACCAGTCATCAAACATCGAAGCAGGTACATCGATCCTGAAGGATCCGCATAGCGGCTTTCTAGATATTAAACAGAGACTCTGATGTCACATTCCAACTGTTCTTACACTGCGCCTACTGCGTTTTTGCTGGTACTGCAACTCGCGCTCACATCGTGTTAAATTCTGAGGACCTGATGAACACTGAGAACGTGTGGCAGCCATGATGCGTGTGTGACCTCGTTCTAAGTGTGAAGTATAAACGAGCCCTTAGGATTATCTCGGTTCTTGGTGACGACCCATAAGAAAATTTTACTGCTCAAAGGTTAATCTTTGATGGCTCGTGAAACTTAGAAGAGATTCTCATTTATGTTTCATTTAGGAATCAACTTTGTCACAGACTAAAAGAAGACGACTGAGGTAAAAGGAGTCAAATTAAGAATTTGTTTTGAAAACCCATTATATTTTGTGAGTTCTCTTTCTAATCTTGTTTTAATGTCGCCCAAGACTTCCTATTTTTAACTTATTATTAGACTGATGCCTTTTTCCAAGGTAAATTAAAACATCTAGTGTACATTTCTTTTTCTTTATCCAATAGGAGCACAGGCAGATGAAGTGACTTTCTTGTGACCACGTGGTGTCAGTAGTGGGATTTGAACATACTGCCTCATGGCTTGAAGTCCAAAACCCTTAACCACATCTGCTAAACTGCCTGCCTTTTCTTCCAGAATGATTCTCATATAATTGGAGCACAGCAATATAAATTAGAGCAACAAATAGTATTATTCAGAAGCAAGCACTACAGTTTTGTAATCTTAATAAAGTGTTTTATTATCATAAACAACTGTCTATACATTTCACATTACAAGGAAAATAACTTTCAAATTGCATACAAACATCAGAGCACTACTTAGAAAATCTGAGCCCTTTGTGTGACTTTGCTGAGATCTCTGAAAAAGAGGAGACACTTGTGAGAACACTGGGGTGTTTCTTCTCAGAGAAAAATAAAATCTGAGAAATATGAAATAAATAAGAACATCTTCATTTTATTTCTTTCTAATCTCATTGTTATCTCAGAGCAACCAAATTGATTTTAAGGAGATCTCTTTTTTTGATTTTTTATTCCTACGGGTATTACAATCCACTAAGCATATTTACAAATTGGATGGAGGAAAAGAGTTAAAAAAACAAAAATTAAACCTGAACATCAGAAAGAAATCTTTATTTTCCCAATTTTATATAACTTTTAATTTTGCTTTTAATGATTAAAAAATGAAGATTGACTTCTAAATGCACAATTTATTAAACATGTGAAAGTAAGCCAATCAGTGTGATTCTGCTTATATTGGTTCTTCTGATGCATTAATATTCACTTTATTGTAAAATATTCCATTCCAAGTTCCATCTTCGGTCAAGATTGTTTCAACTCCATTGCAATCAATTTTCTTAATTTTAGCTGTAAATGGAACGACAGCATTATCATCTTTATAAACAATTAATTTAGCAACCACCTTTGATTTTTGGGGGACGTTGATTGTGGTCTCATCAGCCACTGTTACTGTCTTCTCCAAAGTAGAGGATTTCTCATATGATCCATTGTAAGAAACTGTGGCGCTGAAGTTTACGATTTTGAAATCGCAAGATAACGATACACTGAAACCCCAAGCATGGTTCCAGGTGGTCGTTTCACTGGTTTTTTGCTCCCAAGACAGTTTGAAAGTGTGGCTTTGAGTAATGCTGGTATTGTTAGTGTAGCTTTGCTCTGCTACAGCAGTGGGAGTTTTGATTTGGTCTGGGTTAAAATCTTTGACTTCAACACTGAGAATTTTAAAAGATGGCTCAACAACATCGCCAAGGCTCAGTGCAAATCTACAGCACTCATCAGGCCCTTCTTTTGCTGCCTCGATGTTCTGGTGCTTTCTGTATATTCTACTCACATACTTTCCATTGTCAGCCTTAAAGAGGATCTTATTGTCATCGGTAAAGACACTAAATTTACAGTACTCGTCTGGGGAAGACTTCACTGGTCTAATGTACTGAATACCACCTTCATTATATCTACTCAGATACATTCCTCTTTGGTCTTTCAGAAGGACCTTCCCATCTGACGTTTTGGTTACATGAAACTTACACCAGTAATATTTGTTTGCTTTTGCAGCTTCAATGTACATCTTGTGACCTTCCGAGTCATATGAAATGCAGCTCCAGTAGTTTCCATTATCAGCCTGCAGGGCAACTCCCTCCTCCTTATCAATGTACATCTCCAGTGGGCCAAAGGAGTTTATTATGGGCTGTAAGAAAGCAAAAGAAAACTGTTAAGTTAGTTAAATGCTACTTTTATTTTCATTAAAAATGATTGCTTAATAATTTAAAAATCCTCAGAAGTAGCTGAAATGAACATTTGATATCTAAGCTCTAATATTATATCCTTTTAAGAAAATGTAAATAGCAATTTAGATGCTTTGTATGGTCCTGAGGCATGCAAATCTGGTCAAGTCTGATATTGTTATGGAGTAGCATTTTTTTTTTTTTTTTTTTTTGGACTAGCATTATTAAGAGTTTGTTTAATTTATTTTTCCTTATCAGTGATAAGATGTTAAAAGTACTAAGATTATAAGTTTGTATTAAAAAGGTCATACCAATGTAAGCTCTCTTTCCTGACATATGTTCAGACTAGCTGTGCTACCTGTCACCGACGGGTTGAAATCGAAGCAATCATTGTAGACCTCAGTGTATTCATTCTTAACATTTGCAGTGCACCATCTCTTGGAATGTGTTTTTATACTGCATTGTGGCCTGCAGTGGGCGCTCCTGCCACCCAAACCTGACACAGACAGACGCAGGACACGAGTTCTGCACACAGGCTTTTATTTTTTTCTTTTCCTCGTGGGAAACGCCTTCCCCATTTTCCACCAGCACAGCACAGACTTGCACAGCTCACAGAAGCACAATTCTCTTCTTTCTCTTTCCTTCTCTCTCTTTGCCTCCACTCCTCCTCCAGCCAGCTTTGTCCACTTCCTCCTGACTCAGGCTCCTGGAGTAGTGGTGGCTGGCTCCTTTTATTGGGCACCTGGAAGTGCTCCAGGTGTCCGGTGATCTTCTTCTAGCAGCATTTCCGGGTGTAGCAGAAGCCCAATGTAGTAGAGCTGTGCAGGCTCGGCAGCACTAACGGAACGCAACAGGTCTGTAGCAAAGTCCAGGTCTAAGCCCACCCTGTTGGAATCAGTGGCGCTGGAGCAACTCAAGGGGGCTGCCCTCTATCCTCCCTGGGGAGATAAAGTCCTGAAGACACTCTCCCACCTGGCCCATCCATCATATAGGTGTCACGGCTGGGCAAGGGCCCCAGCCATCAGCCACTGTATGAAATAATAAAATGCATTGCATTTTTCATTCCAACAGATGGCACATCAAAAATATTAGCACTGCTTTTACAAATTCCACACCAAATGACATATAACAGGCATAACAATTGGACGGACACACAGATACACAGACACTCACACACAGACCATTGTCCTTTTATTGAGTTCAATTTTGTAAAGTGTGATTGACCACTTGTATCTTTTGACATGTTTGTTAAGATAAGAACTCAGCTGAAGCACCTGATTAAGCAGAACTACTTGCTCAACAGATACACACCCTAGTTGCCCAAGCACCAAATATCTAAATCAGATAGCAATTACTGCAGGACTAACCTCGGAAGTATGGTGTGAACCCTACTGGCTTGCAATGTGCTGATTTGCAGGAGACAGTAAAGCAAAAATGAAAAATGACAGGGAGAAGTGTAATCAGTACAGATGCAATAATTCAAAACCTGGAATCAACAAGGCCAAGCAAAAAAACAAGAGTAGAGATTCAGTATCTGAGAAGATGAAAAATTAATATTCTTTATAATAACAAAACAAGGGTTTGTCTATCAAAGTCAGACACCCTGGCACTACTGAGAACGCCGTTTCCTCAGTTGCTCTGATGACATCACACGGTCATGCTGCAGTGTATTCTTGGAAATGTTGCCAAGTAAATAAAAAAGGCTCTAAAATTGCAATAAAATACAAACAAAATGATATTGTGGACAAATGTAAACAAAATATATGCTTCTAAAATAAGCCAAGTACACCATTTTTGACCAAATATTCAAATTCCATCCATATGAAAAGCAGTATTCATTATATGGGTTACCAAGAGTATAATAAGAAAAGACATAATAAATTTATGAAAAGTGGAGATCATAACACTGTTACCTAAAGAAGATGACCACTTCTTAGCCTATAGTGTTCTGAGGTCAGGATATGAGTCAATCAAAGCAGGAAGATCACATGCCATGTGTCAACTGAACTACAATAGCATAAGCACAAGAAATGATAACCACCCTGAACATCGCTGCACTTTGGATGCCTCAGTCAACCCCGTCTGTGGAAGCTGCTAAACATCCAGGTTGTATGCTGTGAACTGTCACACTCATCTGCTTTGCTTCCACATTTGAAATAGTGAGCAATGATAATAAATATAACAACTAAATAAAGTATTGATAACTACTGTCCTGTTGGCCTTGTGGCTCTTTTCTGCCTATTTGGGGACAGCTGACAGAAGGGATGACTCCTATAGAGGAGAGTCACAGTAACAGTTCATTTTATGTAAAAGTACAACATAGTCCTGGGTGCAAGTGTCTTGCAGTTGTTGGCTGTGTCTCCTGTCAAATGGATAAGTTCAGGAATAGTGTATAGATGACTAGAAGAAGACATATAACTTGGTCTACAGAAAAAAAGAGTCTGCACAGCCAGGATAGGGATTTCCTGTTTTGAGCAATGGTCACTGGAAAATCTTTCCGCAATAAAACAGTAAGTGTGACAAGATGAGAGCACTCTAGAGACAACCCAGTACCCAGTGTCAAATGTGTGACAATTCTACTGCTGCTTTTGGGGTTGGAGTTGTGTCCTAATGCGTTTCTCTCTTCCTCCCTCTACAGACCAATTGATTGACGGCTAGGACAGTTCTGGTGTCTGTCCATCTGGACCCGCTTCTTCCTGTCAGAAGGGCCCAAAACTGTAAGCCTCATCATCTTGGGAGAGTACTGTCTTGAACTTGTGAGTGTAGAGTTGAATCCACAATATTTGCGTGGTTATTTTGAATCTCACTGCCTCCAAACATACGGGATGGCCATCTTGGCACCCAACTCTTTATTGTTGTCCTCTAATTCTTTTTTTTTTTTTTTTTTGGATATTGTTGATTTTAATAAAATCAAATAAAATTCCATATAAATAAGTCAAGTTTTACGAAACTAGATTTGAAACCAAATCAACCCCCGCCCATAAGAAAGAGAGCTATGTCAGCAGAGTAAAAAATTAAGCTAGTAAAAATAATTAAATAGATAAATTAATAAATAAGCAAAGACAAATAGAGTAAAAAAGAGGGGAGAGAATCTTTTTCCTCAATTTAAATGCTTATTCTAAAATGTTATTGATCAGATCCTGCCAGGTTTTGAAAAACTTTTGTACAGATCCAGTAAGTGAGAATTTGATTTTTTCCAGTTTCAAATAGTATGTAACATGTTTCCCACTGACTTAAAAATGGTGAGTTGGGATTCTTCCTGTTGAGCATGATAAGTCTGCGTGCCAATAGTGAAGTAAAGGCCATTACAGTTTGTTTGTTTGATTGCCCATCTGTGAGCCCACCAAACACAGTGGTTAGGGGATTAGGAGGGATTGTGACACCAAGACTGTCTGAAAGGTATTTAAAGATTTTGGTCCAGAATGATGTCGATTTGGCACAGACCCAAAACATGTGGCCCAGTGAGGCTGGAACTTGATTGCAACGTTTGCAGGTTGGATTTTGCCCTGGAAACATTTTGGACAATTTTAAGTGAGGCAGATGTGCTCGATATATAATTCTGAGTTGAATAATTGTATGCGATGGCATGGTTGTGCAGTGGTAGCACTGCTGCCTCGCAGTTAGGACACCTGGGTTCGTTTCCCGGGTCCTCACTGCGTGGAGTTTGTATGTTCTTCCCGTGTCTGCGTGGGTTTCCTCTGGGTACTCCAGTTTCCTCCCACAGTCCAAAGACATGAAGGTTAGGTGCTTTAGTGATCCTAAATTGTCCCTAGTGTGTGCTTGGAGTGTGTGTGTCCTGCAGTGGGATGGCGCCCTGCCCAGGATTGGTTCCTGCCTTGCGCTATGTGTTGGCTGGGATTTGCTCCAGCAGACCCCCGTGACCCTGTAGTTAGGATATGGCGGGTTGGATAATGGATGGATGGATGGATAATTGTATGCTTTGTGCATATGGAACTCAAGCGAATTCTGTGCATGGCTGCCTTCCACTCCTTTTCTGAGATGTTGAGTGAGAGATCCTTTTCCTACTGTCCTCTTGAATCTTTGAAAGAGAGGGACTGTAAAATAGTTTTATATACTGTATTACGGAAATGCTGTCTCAGCCCTCGAGACTGATCAATATTTTTTCCAGCATAGAGGGTGGTGGGAGGTGAAGAAAATCGGGAAGGTTCTGTTTGACAAAGTTTCTAATTTGAAGATAGTGAAAGAAATGTGTTGCTGGAAAGTAAATTTAGAATGTAATTGTTTGTAGGATGCGAAGATGTTGTCTATTTATAGATCTCTGAGTGATTTAATCCCAAATGTTTTCCAGACATTAAAAACTGCGTACGTTTGCGAGGGTGGAAAAAGGTGGTTCTTGTGCAGAGGTGCCACAGATAAAAGCTTCTCCATCTTAAAATGCTTCCTACATTGGTTCCATATTCTGAGTGAGTGAAGCACAATTGGGTTATTAGTATATTGGCGATGACTTATATTTATTGGGGTACAAAGCAAGTATTGCAGGATTTTATTTCTAGTGCAGACCAAGCCTGTGTCTGTTCATCTATTTGTGTTCATGTCCAGGTTTTTATAGCTTGTATATTTGCTGCCCAGTAATAAAATTGAAAGTTAGGTAGAGCCATGCCATCTTCTTCCTTAGGTCTTTGTAGGGTCTCTGTTTGGATACGTGGATGTTTCAACTTCCAAATAAATGTGGTAATGGTTGAATCTAATTTCTTGAAAAATGATTTATTTATGTACTGTATATTGGAATGTTTTAAAATATAAAAAGAAGCTTAGGAAGGATATTCATCTTAACAATGTTAATTCTTCCAGCTAAAGAAGAATTAACATTGTTAAGATGTTGTTCTCTCTTTACGTCACAAATGAGCATTTAGGTATGTTGGATACATGGGTGTATATTGGTTTATTAAGGTACATATCACTAGATTATTAGTTAAAAAAGCACTTATCTTTCTTTTTTGTAATTGCACCATAAATCAGGGATGAGCACTGCCCAGTCAGAATGGGAAATAGAATACTTACAGCACATTTGTGGACCCTGCAGCCATATGTGATAAACATGTTACAGTTTATTTTTCTCCACTGAAGTCCTTACGGCTATTGTTCTAATATTTTTGGTGTGACAGTTAAGGGGATATAGAAACAGTTCCCTTAGACAATGTACTTGATACATTCGCACATATTCACATTGCACTGATGATGCCATCATTTATCATTTTTTCTTCACCCTTCCCAGAAATATATGAAACTGCAAGTGACACCAGAGGATAAAAGTAAAATTCAGTGCAAAATATATTTTAGTGTCTCATTAAAAACCTTACCATTTTTGATTTTTCGAGTTGAGGAGAAATCTCTTACCTACAAGAGAAAAATAAAAAAAAAAGATTAAAAAAGTTGACATTCCTGTTCATTTTAATGAAGCTGGGGATGCTCTGATCAGGTGTTTATTTATTTCTTTTTTTTTTCCTTTTTATTAATTTTATTGCAATCCATACAAATCAATCAAGTTTTTACAAAAAGAAAAATTGAGTTAAGGACAAATCAATCCCCACCCTTAAGAGAGAGAGCAAGCCAAACGGCGTGAAATTTAAGGCTTGTAAACATACCTAAATTAATAAATTCTCTGTGCTTTATGAGCTTATTTTAAAATATTACTGATTAGATCCTGCCATGTTTTGAAAAAAGCCTGTACGAATCCTCTAACTGAGTATTTTATTTTTTCCAATTTCAAATAATATAACACATCAGTTTCCCACTGACTTAAAAGAGGAGAGTTTGGGTTCTTCCAGTTTATCAGAATAAGTCTGCGTGCCAAAAGTGTAGTGAATGCAATCACAATTTGTTTGTCTTTCTCCACCTTAAACCCATCTGGAAGAACCCCAAACACAGCTGTTAATGGGTTTGGAGGGATTGTGAGACCAAGGCTGTCTGAAAGGTAATTAAAAATATTCGTCCAGAATAATGTTAATTTGGTGCAGGCCCAGAACATGTGACCCAGTGAGGCTGGGACTAGGTTGAAGCGTTCACAGGTTGGATCATGCCCTGGAAACATTTGGAGAGTTTTAGTCGAGACAGATGTGCTCGATATATAATTTTGAGTTGTATGATTGTATGCTTTGAGCATACGGAGCCCATGTGAATTCTCTGCATTGCTACTTTCCACTCCTTTTCTGATATATTAATTGAGAGATCTTTTTCCCAGTGTCTTCTTGGATCTTTGAAAGGGAAGGATTGTAAAATGATTTTATATATTGTAGAGATGGTGTCTAAGTCCTTGAGATTGAGCAATATTTTTCCAGCATGGATGAGGGTGCAAGATGAGGAAAATCTGGAAGGTTCTGTTTAACAAAGTTCCTGATTTGAAGATAGTGAAAGAAATGTGTAGTTGAATTGTTAAATTTGGAATGTAATTGTTCATAGGATGCAAATATGTTGTCTATATAAGGATCTCTAAGCAAGTTAATTCCAAATTTTTTCCAGATATTAAAAACTGCATATGTTTGCGAAGGTTGAAAGACGTGGTTCTCTTGTAGAGGTGCCACAGATAGAAGCTTCTCCGTCTTAAAATGCTTTCTACATTGGTTCCAGATTCTAAGTGAGTGAAGCACAATTGGGTTATTGGTATATTGCCGATAACGTGTGTTTATTGGAGCACAGAGTAAGGAATACAAAGAAGTACTGCAGGATTTTACTTCTATTGCGGACCATGCCTGTGTATGTTCTTCTATTTGTGTCCAGGTTCTTATTGCCTGTATATTTGCTGCCCAGTAGTAAAACTGGAAGTTAGGTAGAGCCATGCCACCTTCTGCCTTTTGATTTTGTAGGGTCGCTCTTTGGATGCTGGATGCTTTGAATTCCAAATAAATGAGGTTATTGTTGAATCGAATTGCTTAAAGAATGGTTTATTAATGTATATTGGAATGTTTTGAAATAAAAAAAGGAGCTTGTGAAGAATATTCATCTTAATAGTGTTAATTCTTCCAGCTAGTGTGAGATGAAGGGTTGGCCATCTATGCAAGTCTTGCTTAATTGTTTCCATGCAGATGGCGAAATTTTGTTGATAAAGAGCTTTATGTTTACTTGTGATGTTTACCCCTAGTTATTTAAACTGTTCTGCAATGATAAAAGGTAGGGTATCTAATCTAATATTATATGCTTGAGAATTCACTGGAAAGAGTACACTATTATTCAGATTAATTCTGAGACCAGAGAACTTTTGAAATTCTGTGAGTTCTGCTAAGACTGCAGGTACAGAATTTTCTGGGACTGATATATACAGTACCATATCATCTGCATATAATGAAATTTTCTGTTCCAGTCCTTCTCTGCTAATCCCCTTTATCTGATCAGTATTTTGACAATGTATTGCCAGTGGTTCAATGGCAATTGCAAACAGCAGCGGTGACAAGGGGTATCCTTGTCTAGTACCACATTCTAGTTTAAAGTAATCTGAGTAAATGTTGTTGATGCAAACTGAAGCTTCTGAGTTAGTATACAGTAATTTAATCCATGCACAAATGTTCGGGCCAAACTCAAACTTCTCCATTGTAGTAAAAAGGTATTTCCATTCAATCATGTCGAATGCTTTTTCTGCATCCAATGATAATAATATTTCTGGGGTGTTTGATTTAGTTGGTGAGTATATTACATTAAACAGGCGTCGAAGATTTGAAGATAAGTGTCGGCGCCTAATAAATCCAGTTTGGTCTTGTGATATTACCGAGGGGAGCACTTTCTCCATCCTTCTAGCTATGATTTTAGAGAGTATTTTAACATTGTTATTCAGAAGTGAAATTGGTCTGTATGATGCACATTGTAATAAGTCCTTATTTTGTTTTGGAAAAACGGTGATTAGTGCTTGGCGAAAGGTTTGAGGAAGAGATTGGTTATCTCTGGCTTCTGTAAATGTTGCTAATAGGAGAGGAGCTAGCTGAGCGGAGAATTTCTTGTAAAATTCTGCAGGGTAGCCATCAGGGCCTGCTGCTTTCCCGCCTTGGAGTGACTTTATAGCATCTAGTAATTCTGATAACGCCAGAGGTTTCTCAAGTTCCTCCGCACTAAAAGTGTCTATTTGAGGTATTTGTAATGTATCCAGAAATGCATTAGATTGTGTATTGTCTTCTTTAAACTCAGTAGTATATAAGGATTTATAGTAGTCTCTGAAATTGTGCATTATATTTTTGTAGTCGACGATTTTATCTCCGTTCGCGTTGGTGATTACTGAGATTTCGTTGCACACTTCTTGCTTGTGAATTTGTTGAGCTAAAAGCTTATTAGCTTTCTCTCCATGTTCATAGTAATGATGTCTGGATTTATAAATTAGTTGTTCAGTTTCTTTAGTTGTCAAGAGGTTTAGTTCTGTATGTAGAGCCTACCTTTTCCTATGTAGAGTCTCGCTTGGTAGTCTGGCATGTTTTTCATCTATTCTAGTAATTTCGTTTTTTATGTCTGCTACTTTCTTGGCTTCAAATTTATTTCTGTGGGAAAGATATGAGATAATCTGTCCTCTTAAGAAGGCCTTAAGAGTTTCCCAGAGTATTCCTGCAGAGATCTCGGAGGATGTATTTGTCTCTAGAAATTTGATTTGTTTGGATATAAATTCTGTACAATTCTCGTCTGCTAATAGAAGCGGATTGAGACGCCATCTGTGGGGTGAGTGTATGGGGCTTAGTAGTTTTAGCTCCAAGATCATAGGTGCATGGTCAGAAATAACAATAGCATCGTATTTGCAAGATTTAATCATAGGCAAGAAGTTATTGTCTATAAAGAAGTAATCAATCCTTGAGTAGCAATGATGTACTGGTGAGTAGAAAGAATATGTTCTTGAATTTGGGTTTAAAAACCTCCAGGGGTCTGATAAGTTGTGATCAGTTATAAACTTTGTAATTATCTTTGTGGTGTTAGATGCCATTCCCCCTGTGGAAGAAGTCCTATCTAAAAGTGGATTTAGAACACAATTAAAGCCCTCAGCCATTATAACTTTATGAGTGTTCAGATTGAGAATGGATGCAAATAAATTTTGTATAAATTCCTTATCATCAACATTAGGTGTATAAACATTTATCAAGATCATTTTACAGTTAGATAAGTCTCCCATGACCATTACATATCTCCCTTCAGGATCCAATACTACATCTGATGCTACAAATG
>JANRMT010027041.1:20073148-20086076 GCA_026402145.1 Polypterus bichir lapradei | reverse complement strand
AAATATGTATTATCTAACTGCTTATCTAACTGCTTTACCTTAACCTTTCTTTTTTGTATTTGTCTGTTTTATCTCATTCTGTTTGTTATTAGATGCAACTAAGAAGGCAAATTTCATGTTTTCTTGTGTAAACATGACTAAATAAAGAAATCTTAAAACCGTATAATAAGTGTATTTAAATTAAGTGTAATTTAATGCACTTTTTTAACCAGAGATGAAAAGTCCAGTTTAGAAAAAGAGAACGAAAGATTACAGGAAGAACGTAAAACAATAACAGCTAAATTTTCCTCTGCGGAGTCCGAAACTGGACGATCTTCAAAGACATGATCCGAAAGGAGGCGTGGCTCTGCACCCACGCAATCTCAGATTGCACGGAACACGTTCGTGAAAAAGATGAATGGCATGTAATGACTGGAGCGAGTCGGGTGAGGGTGGAATTAGATCATTTTCTCCTCCAAAAAAGCGCTATACAAAAAAAAAACTATTCCTCATCCTCACAGGTAACATTGCATGAAAGACCTCAAAGCACGAGTCTTTATAAGCTTCCTTATGAGAACGCGACTGCCTCCGACATAAAAGCAAATGCAAATTAAAAAAAAAAAAAAAAAGAGTACGTGAGACTGCGACTTGCTGTGAAGCATTTGATCCGTGTAATAATGAACGTAGCAGGCGAATATTTAAGAAATATTCAGAAAAGCCCAAAATGTGTACCAGACTTTACGGAGGGAGAGAAATTGCTTCTCATTCGCAAAACTATCACTCGACCTGTCCGTACTTAGATAAAAAGACAAAAATGGAAAACACGATCAAACTTTGAGTTATTGTGGAAAATACTAGAAATCGTGTATTCTTTGGATTCAGATTCTGCCGCAGCTACAGCAGCATCCCACAAAATAAAACAAAGAAAAGATTATCCAGCCAGGCAATATTATGAAATGAGGCACCTATTTTGAAAGGAAAAAAAAAACTTTTCAGAGATGGAAAATGACATAGGGTTTCAGAAGATTGTTCAAAATCTCTCAACTGCGATTAAAGAGATGCTCATGTTGTATAGAGGTTTGGAGCGCACGCATATAACGGAAATAAGGAATTTAGCTTAAAAGGTATTCGTGACGAAATGTTCCGCAAATAAGCCCGACAAGGGAAAGAATTCAATAAATAAAGAAGTACTTGTTCCCCCACAAAAGAGGAAAGAGCACTATAAATCACTAAGCCAGCCTTTTAAAATGGACTGTAAATAAATTTCCAAAGAGCAGCAAACTAATAGTGAAGTAAAACTGCTCACTGCAATCGAAATGCTTAGAGATAGAGATGCTTACTTCATGTTCTAACAAGAGGCGGGGCTGAGGCGGGCTTCCCACCCACTCTCGCTCCAGATTGAATAGACTGACGCCAGTGGGAGGATCTAAATGAGACAGGCTCCGAACACGCCCATTTGCAGGGTGAGCGAACAGACCTCTCTCCCAGCAGATTCAAACGTGAAAGCTCTAAGCTTCCCAAAGCAGTCATGTCGTTTAATAAAGCGTTTGTCAGTACAATCCTGTATCCGCCTCAAGCATTTACAAAACGTAACTAATTTTTAGAAGACTAATCATGAAAAAGAAGAAGGCAATCCATCAGGATCATATTCAAATTAGGTGGCCTTAACTCAAATCAAGGGGACCGAATACAAATCATTAGTTTGCGGTATTTGCAAAGAACTAAAACGCGGCGTTTCAAATTGTAACGCCGGACCTCAGAGGAAACAACACAGGTGATGTCTGTGCAGCAGCTGAGGAAGGGTGCGGAATTGCGGCCAATGACAGCTACTTAGGGACTACCCACGAAGAGCGACTGCGAATGCAAAACTACGCGATTGGTATTGCACTGCCGGACTGCGCTTGCTTTTGATCACCGGCAGCTGCGTCTTTCGTGACCATACGACGGGAATTTGAGACGGCGATTTAGCACCTATCTAAAGGGACATACTGTATACAGTAATAAAGCTTTTAATAATTACTGGTGCATCCTCAGCAGCCTTCCTTGTCATCGGGCCATTACAATATTGGGTTTGGTTTCATCTGAGGTATACACGTATCTCAAGTTACTTCAGCTATGGGTCATCGGTTTCCCGATTTTGGGTCGCGCAAAGTCGAAATTAATAGTGACAACAGTCAGTCGAGTGTCTCTCAGTGGGTCGCCACATATAGTTTAAGCAATTGATGACCCTGGGTTAGGATACAGCGGGATGGAAAATGACTGACTGTACTCACAGACAATTAGAAGACAAAATTGGGTTGCGAGAACAAAAGTGTTTAAGAACCACTGGCCTAATTTACAAGACTTTTGATTATTATCTAGTTATGTTAATGGACCATACATAAAAATCGAATTCATTAGTCTAGTATATACAGTACAGGCCAAAAGTTTGGACACACCTCCTCATTCAATGTGTTTTCTTTATTTTCATGACCATTTACAGCACTCCATCACTCTCCTTCTTGGTCAAATAGCCCTTACACAGCCTGGAGGTGTGTTTGGGGTCATTGTCCTGTTGAAAAATAAATGATCGTCCAACTAACCTGACTTCTGCACAACACAACTGCTGGTCCCAACCCCATTGATAAAGCAAGAAATTCCACTAAATAACCCTGATAAGGCACACCTGTGAAGTGAAAACCATTTCAGGTGACTACCTGTTGAAGCTCATCGAGAGAATGCCAAGAGTGTGCAAAGCAGTAATCAGAGCAAAGGGTGGCTATTTTGAAGAAACTTGAATATAAAACATGTTTTCAGTTATTTCACCTTTTTTTGTTAAGTACATAACTCCACATGTGTTCATTCATAGTTTTGATGCCTTCAGTCATGAAAATAAAGAAAACACATTGAATGAGGAGGTGTGTCCAAACTTTTGGCCTGTACTGTATGATGAAAGGAAATGATCTAATTTGCGTTATTCACTCACTCAGCATAATTGCATCACATCTGTCTTAGCTTCTCTTAATTGGCTTTCTGATCGTTACAGGTCTGAGTTTAAAATTTTGTTGTCTGTTTTTAAGTCACCCCTCTTATCTTACTGATGTCTTGCACCCTTACACTCCTCCGTGATCATGTAGAGAGTGGAAAAAAGTAAACTCAGAAATAAATTAAGAAAAGGATGACAGAGTAAAAGAGACTTAAAAGGTTAAAATGTGGCCGAGAGAAAAGAAGCAGCCCGATTTAACCTGTTTATTTATTTGAAGGATTTCTGAGTTAAGTGCTATTCCACCTCCAAGTCGTTAGATGGGCGCTCCTTGCGTGGGCAGCATAGAGCAGAGTACAGCTTAGTGGAAGAATAAATCCTCTTGTGTGAAACTCACGCCATGTGCTCTCTTTATTCTTTATCGCAGTTCTGAACGCTGGCTGGGTGGAAGAACAGCAGCTGTCTGACTCTGAATGTTTCAGGGGTAACAGTCACTTTTGTCTTCTGACCAGAAATTGCTGGGTCGAGCTGAGGTCTAAACTTAGAGGAAACTTAAGTTTTGGAGTAATCTGTTCTTTTAGGTCAGCACCAATTTTGTTCACTTTTAAATTGTCTGAAAGCCAATCTTTTTACCTTAGCTTTTAAAACTTTCATGGGAGTATTTTTTATTGTTTAGATAGCTAGATAAAACGTTATTTGGATTGTGGACTATCTTACAGACAGACCTCAGTATGTGCGTCTCGGGAACTGTAGGTCTGACATTGTGGTCAGCAACACAGGAGCGCCGCAGGGGACTGTACTTTCTCCGGTCCTGTTCAGCCAACATACCTCAGACTTCCAATACAACTCGGAGTCCTGCCACGTGCAAAAGTTCGCTGACGACACTGTTATCATGGGCTACATCAGGAGTAGGCAGGAGGGAGAGTATAGGACTTTGTTAAATGGTGCGACTCAGACCACTTACACCTGAACACCAGCAAAACCAAGGAGCTGGTGGTGGATTTTAGGAGGACCAGGCCCCTCATGGACCCCGTGATCATCAGAGGTGACTGTGTGCAGAGGGTGCAGACCTAGAAATACCTGGGAGTGCAGCTGGATGATAAATTGGACTGGACTGCTAATACTTATGCTCTATGCAAGAAAGGACAGAGCCAACTATACTTCCTTAGAAGGCTGGCATCCTTCAACATCTGCAATAAGATGCTGCAGACATATTATCAGACAGTTGTGGCGAGTGACCTCTTCTATGCGGTGGTGTGCTGGGGAGGCAGCATAAAGAAGAAGGACACCTCACACCTGGACAAACTGGTGAGGAAGGCAGGCTCTATTGTAGGCATGAAGCTGGACAGTTTAACATTTGTGGTAGAGTGACGGGCGCTGAGAAGGCTCCTGTCAGTCATGGAGAATCCACTGCATCCACTGAACAGGATTATCTCCAGACAGAGGAGCAGCTTCAGCGACAGACTGCTGTCACTGTCCTGTTCCACTGACAGACTGAGGAGATTGTTCCTCCCCCAGACCAGTCCACTGACCTCCCTCTCATTTACACACATGTATTCTGTCTTGTTCTTACTGGCCTTCATTCCTCTCCTTTCTAGAGCAGATCTCCACCTCTCCAGGGTCTCCTCAACCTACTCCCTACTATCGTTACAGATCACAATGTCATCAGCAAATATCATAGTCCACAGGGACTCCTGTCTAATCTTGTCTGTCAACCTGTCCATCACCATTGCAAATAAGAAAGTGCTCAGAATCAATCCCTGATGTAATCCCACCTCCACCTTGAATGCATCTGTCACTCCTACCGCAGCTCTCACCACTGTCACACTTCCCTCATACATATCCTGTACAACTCTTACATACTTCTCTCGAGGCACCCTGTCATATGCTTTCTCAGGTCCAAAAAGATGCGATACAACTCCTTCTGACATTCTTTAAACTTATCCATCAACACCATCAGAACAAACATCGCATCTGTGGTGCTCTTTCCTGTCATGACACCACATTACTGCTCACTAATCATCACCTCACTTCTTAACCGAGCTTCCACTACTCTTTCCCATAACTTCATGCTGTGGCTTATTAATTTTATCCCCCTGTAGTTATTACAGTCCTGCACATCCCCCTTACATCCCACCTCATATCCCACACACCAGAATGAGTATAATGCAAGAAAATTAAAAAGAAAGAAAACTTCTGACTTGGCTGACCCTGTCACAGTGAGGCATTATGCAGGTATATTGCCATTGGTGTAAAGTAGCCATTGTAGCATTTCTTGACACACTTCTCCTAAATAATTTGTTGATTTAAAGTCCTCAGTGTTGGAGTGTCTGAGAGAGGATGTGCAGCATTGTTCACAATGGCACTCAGTTTTGTTTTAATTCTCTCCTTTGCTACAAACTCCAGGGGGTCCAGAGTTCATCCCACAACTGAGCTTGCTCTTTTAATTAGCTTGTTGATTCGGTGGGCCTCTCCTGAAGTGATGTTACCAGGCCAGCACACCACAGTGTAGAGAATCTCTCTGGTCATCACAGAGCTGCAGAACATGTGAATGATGTCACTACCATTTATTTCCCACATTAAAGGAACACAGTCTTCTAAAGTAAAAGAGCCAGCTATGCCCTTTCTTATGTAGTTCCTTTTCTGTTCTGAGACCAGTCCAACCAGTCATTAATGTATATGTCACGGCCAATACCCAAAATCGGCCAAAACAAGAAGTGTCCAGCCAAATCGTGAAATGGCCAATGACGCTGTAAATTGACCGGCCAATGTCCAATCTTTTCCTCGATTTTGGGATTTGGCCAGCCAGTTTGCGAAATGGTATGGGACAATTGGCCAAAGTTGGAAGAACAAAGGCATGAGCAGCAATTTGTTCTGTGCTTAGTAGTGCCATTGCATCGAGTGTAGCCTTGGTGGCTCGTTTTCAGAAAGCGGACACCACTTGGTTGTTTCACAATAAATAAGATTAGGTATATAAGTAGGTTTCACATTTCTGTTTTCATTTTAGCCCTAAAATAGTGACTCAACATCAGGGACCTATTTTATTGACCTTAAGGTTAGTATTTGGGTGAGGGAAAGGCCGTCTTGAGTGGCATCCGCTTTCTGAACAAGACCCGCCTTGAGCAGTTTCTCGTGCAGAATAGAAAACTCACTTCTGAACCTGTATCTGAAATTTTTAAGCATCTTCGCACCTAGAGCGGACAGTCTTACATCAGCACGTCGGATTTTGGCCAGGGAGTTCTCTCCACTTTGCGAAATGGCCGGCCAAAGTAGCATATACACTGGTCATTTCAAGTAATTTGGACTTTGGCCACATTTTTTGGCCAAAGTGCGAAACGGCTGTCCAATTCGGGAACTGGCCGAACTTCGGGATTTGGCCGTAACATATATATTAATGTATTTACATACGTGACTCTGTAAGATTCCACCAGGTAGCACTGCGAGATATCAGCACGGTAAGAAAATGTTTGGCTTCGCTGTGTTGTGAATTGCCTGAAACATTCATTAAATATCTTGTGACACCTTGCCACAATATCTCTGAAAAGGATGAATATTTAATGATTACATTCATCAGTCCAGGGATGCGTGCATTCCAGTAATGATCCGGCACGAGTAGGGAATCCATCCATGAAACTGCTGTAATTCCTGGGAAACTGGAAACAGCCAAGCTCGCATATATAGCATGTAAAAGTCTAAAAATCGATCAAGAAATAACAGAGTCATAGTTGAAAATAATTAAATGGCACGGTTTTTTGGCCCACGGTGTAGTGTTTTGCAAATTAATTTAGTCAACCAGCAGCAATCGTCAGTCTCCCGGCTCCCACTAAGACTGAGCACAGTGGACTGAGAGGAGTCTGCACTCTGCAGCTCACGAATGCCAGGACGGGGCAGACTTCATTGATGTCTGTCAGACAACAGCTTTGAACAGCATCTTGAAATTGCAATGCGTCAGTCTTTTGCATCTGCATTATCTGTGCCAAGAAACTTGCCATCACAGAATGATGACAAGAAACTGGATGCATCAGTACAAGCTGAAATGGCGGTGTTTCAGAGCAACGGCAAGTGCAGGAGTTGTTTAGAACAAATGTGTCAGTATCTGATCAGGTAGATCGCGTTGCATTAAAAAAAATATTTTTTAAACGTTAGTCTATCATATATCCTCCCCATGGCATTTGCCACTTGATTGACATACAGTGCGGCCAGTCTGAGATCTCTTTCCTTCTAACACACTGGTCATCTCACATGCAACCATACAATCAGATTGTGATTCAGACTACGAATGCCATGAATGTAATTACACTGATCTACATGCTGTCAAATAAATGAACCACATGCCGTGGCTTCGCCCCTGACGCTGACGTGCAGTGAGTGTGTACACGTGATGAGCCCAGAATTAGGGCGAAACACGTGTTGCGTACTCTTTGCATTATTTGACAGTAAAACTATACTATATATATAGCATTTTTAATGTAGGTAGATCATTTCGACCTGGTCATTTTAAAAGTAGCTCGCAAGCCGAAAAAGTGTGGGCACCCCTGAACTAGACACATGTACTTATATGATAGCATGAACTGCTTGTAGATAAGGTTAGTCTTTTATTGGTGTCAACATATTGCAGTAGTTTTATTAAAAATAAGTGTCGGTCGTTCTAAAACCGTTCACATGTGAGATGCCCGTGCACTATGTCATCCCCAGGAGCCTGGGATTCCCGGGAATGACATGCGGGATTCCCAAATTCCCAGGAATAGATAAACCCTTCCGGGAATGGATTCCCTAGGCACGAGGCAGATAAAATCCCTGGGTGTTGCATCAGCTCATCGCAAGGTGAATACAAGCACACACATTCACTGGCATCATTTTAGTGTCACCAAATCCCGAAATCTGCCTGTCCTTGGAAGGAAGCCGGAGCACACTGTGGAAACCCAGCAGGAAAACATGCAAACTCCAGGCAGGGAACACCAGCGATGTGACTCCCTGCGAGATAGCAGCACTACTGCTCTGCCACCGAGTCGCTCCTATATGTGTAATTATTAAGAGTATTCATTATTTAAATGAAGTTAATGATTTATCTGTAAAATGTAACATACATACGTTAATGCATTTCATCATGAATGTGATATCAAGTATAAATCTAAGGATTCCAATTGTGCAGAGAGTTGGAATATCATACATTTAATGTGTTCTGCGTGGTGAACTATTGCTGCCTTCCGCTGCTGTCAGGTCAGGAGGAAGCCCCAAAAGCAAATAGAGATTAACAGCTGGGTCGGTTTTAAGATGACGTCTACGATGGTCTGCTTTAATGATAAAATAAACTATGAAGTTAAAGTGGACATTTTGAGATTAAAGCTGAAATTTCCACTTTAATCACCTTTTATTGGCTAACTAAAAAGATTACAATATGCAAGCTTCCGAGACAACTCAGGCCCCTTCTTGATTACATCTTGCCTGAAGAAGGGGCCTGAGTTGCCTCGAAAGCTTGCATATTTTAGTAAGCCAATAAAAGGTGTCATTTTGCTTGGCTTTTCTCTACATTCATAATGGCTAACACGGTACAACACCCTAGTACTACACTTTAATCACAAAATAGACCTTCTCACCATGTTCTTAATTTTTTTCTCTGCGGCTCAAATAGAGCGCTGTACATTCTGTTGCTGTTGTGAAGGTGCAAATAAAAAGACAGCACAGAAGATGATAAAAAAAAGTGAGACTTTTAAAATACATTGAGTCATTATGTTGGGGAATATGCGACGGAATCTATACTAATAAAAGGCAAAGCCCTCACTCACTCACTCACTCACTGACTCACTCACTCATCACTAATTCTCCAACTTCCCGTGTAGGTAGAAGACTGAAATTTGGCAGGCTCATTCCTTACATCTTACTTACAAAAGTTAAGCAGGTTTCATTTCGAAATTCCATGCGTAACAGCCATAACTGAACCCTACTTATGTACACATATATGTCCATAGCCTGCAGCTCGGTCGCCGTGTGAGGCGGGGTTGCGTCCTGCGTCCCCTGGCCTCCCACGTAGTTGGCAGCCTGCCTTATATAGATTTAAATGCTTAAACGAGCAGACACGCTGGCAAACAACACTGAAAACTCTCTTTTGTTGATTTCATTATACTTTGCCCTTTCTCCATGCAGTTTTTCCCCCTTTGTTGTATCTTAATAATGACAATTTAAAATAAGCAGAGCAGACACCCAGGAAAACAACACTGAATAATCAATGGCTGCAAGTACTTTAGCTAAATAATACATTAATTAAACAATTGGAAGACCTAGAAAAGTAAAATGAAAATCAAGATGAAAATACTGTTAAAAAGAAAAAAAAAATACATTATTTCTATATAACTGCTTGGTACATTTTAATATTTTTTTTTTTAGCAAACTTAGTTTTCTAATTTCGATATTGTTCCCTAAACACAGAACTTGGGAAATATTAGTTCACTTAATGAGCCCAGGAGTTCAATTAAAAACAGAAGCTGGTTGGAACAAAAACCTGCAGCCACAGGGGTTCACCAGGACCGAGTTTGGGAAACACTGGTTTACATTGTTCAGGTACCCATTTTCTTTATCGTTCCAACTGTAACCCCATTAACATGTCTATCGAGGTGATCACCATCGATCAAAGAACTGTCACTTACTGAGTGGTTTCCATGCCTGGAGATGGCACCTGCCTTTTCCATTCTCTGTGTTACATATTGCACAGCCATATCAGGCTCACTCTTGATATCCGGAGGAGCATTGTGTCTTATGTATTGAATGACTGGGACAGGTTCAAGGTGTGGACTGATGACGGTACAGGAGATAATTATACTACACAGGAGCACTAGAAGAGTGAAATGCTTAAGCCCTTCACCTATGGTTCTGCATGTGAGTTGATGGCTGCTGCTGAATTGTTTGGTTGTCTCTTTCAAGTGTACCGAAATGGCCAAATATTTTACACCTTTGGAGAACCGCCAATGCCTCTTAAACATCTTAGATTCACAGGTGACGATCTGAGTAGAGGACACTTTAATGTTTATGAATGTTTCAACTCTCAAAAGCTGGACACGAAGTTATCGCTGAAACCGGTTATATGCTTACAACACTTGACAGATGCCGAATGTCACTTCAACACAAGTCATGCAAATACTAATGTAATTGAAACAAACCATGAAACTCAAACCGATTATGACAGCAGCAATCCAAGTTGTGAGAAAACAGTAAAAAGGAGGCGTGTCAGACGTCATGGTATATTTTCTGATGCAGCTAGACGAAAACAACTTCGTGACGCTGCCGCCAAATACTCGCAGAAAAATCCACAAGTTAATAGACACGCTGTCTCTAGAGTTTCTCCACACTCCAGGCACTCCTGAGCATAATCTAATTTTGCAGGTTGGGGCACCAATAATGTTACTGAGAAACGTACAGCCACCGAAACTTTATAATGGCACGAGACTTCAAGTCACGTGTCTGCAAAAGAACCTAATTGAGGCAACTATTTTTACTGGCAGTTGCTCAGGGGAGATAGTTTTTATTCCTCGCATCCCCGTTATACCCTCTGATCTCCCATTTCAATTCAAATGCCTCCAATTTCCAGTAAGGCTCTGCTTCGCAATGACAATTAATAAGTCTCAGGGACAGACCCTACAAAAGGTTGGCATTGATTTGAGGCAAGATTGCTTTTCAACTGACAACGTGGTATACAAAAAGATCCTTAACAAATAATTATTGGTATATTTTCCCTCAGTTTAAAAATGTTTACTTTTCTTCTTAATAAAAATTTAAAAGCAGTACTTCGCCGCTGCGAAGCGCGGGTATTTTGCTAGTATGAATATAAAAGCACCACAAATGCATTTGTATGTCGGCATTTTGCTTCATCACATCGAATCATTCATCAAACATCAAAACACGCACATTGATCCCGTTTGCGACTTTCTGTCACATGTAGATAGTAAACTGAGACTCTGATGGCTCATTCCAACTTGATCACACTGCTACCAGACTTTTTGCTGGAACTGGAATTCGTGCACACATCATGTTAATTTCAGAGGACGTGCTCAGAGGACGCGTCAAATGAATGCTGGGAATACATGGCAGCCAAGATGCTTGCGCGTATGTGTTCTGCGCATGAAGTATAAACCAGCCCTTAGACTTCCAATCTGTTTCATCACTCACAATCTATCTGCTAATGTGAGGTAGTCCAAAACTGTAAGATTAAAGGATCTTGTTCATAAAAATAAGTCGTTAAACACTGTGTGTTACAGTACAGATTAAAAGCATTTTCACACCAGTCTTTTCCAACTCAGCTGCAATTTCCCTGATAGTCCGGTTTGTTTTGGTACACTGTAAAAAATAAATCTTGCATGTGTGAAAAATAATAATAAAAAATAGCTAACTATACGCAAAATAATCATTACCTTAATTAATAAAAATGGGTTTTACCCTTTTTCTTGATTATTTTAATTCTAATTCAATAAAAAAATTAAGAATAATGTTAACTTATTATTTTTCTTAAAATGTAAACATTTTTTATAACTTATTCTATGTAAAAAAATATACTGTGAATTGAACACATTTAAGTTAAGTTAAATTTAATGACAGGGCACTTCCTCTCACATCGAAATGTGAGAGGAAGTGCCGTGTCATTACATTGATTTCTTGGTCTTTACAACAACGCATTCAGCTGTAACGCTTATCCATAATAAGAGCTATTTTACTACGAATGTGTAAGTATAAAGCATATTAATTCCGTAATGAATAACTAGTATTTCATTTCAGATAGTTACAGATGTAAGCATTTGTTGTTTTCACGAAAACTTTCCCTTCATGTGGGAAACATGGCAGGCAAGGCAGCGTCTTTCTAACAACTTACCTCGTTGGTTTGCTTTAAAAAGCAAGCACATTTCTCGGATAGTTACGTATGTTCATATGTTTGTTTGTTTTTTTATCGTTTAAAACTTTTATTTTACACAAAAAAAGAAAATGACAATTTGGGATAAGTTTGAGAACGATATGGCGTTTGTCCTAAACTACGACCTGTAAACAACATGTAAAGACGTTTGCCTAACCGTCACGGTATTATTTGACCTTTTATTTAATTAGTGTTCTACATAGGCCATGTATTTTCTGGTTAATTTTTAACACTGTGATTTATTTGGCGATGTTTGATTTCCTATTTTATTTCAGGATTTTCGCTATCGCATACTGAAAAGTAGTGAAAAGGCGGCCATTCATTTAAGAG
Organism: Polypterus bichir lapradei; assembly: GCA_026402145.1. Lineage (NCBI taxonomy): Eukaryota > Metazoa > Chordata > Cladistia > Polypteriformes > Polypteridae > Polypterus > Polypterus bichir. Next base: position 20,073,909 of record JANRMT010027041.1, on the reverse strand, counting down.
GATATGTTGGCGTAAATGCAGGAAGTGTTTGAAGAGCGGTGCCTGCTGCAGGATTTCACGCTTTCACTCTCTGTTTCCTTCCCGTTTACCACTCATTCCCGGGACATTATTTGATTGAGATACACTGTTTGAAGAAAGTTTAAAAAAAGAAAAGACAATTTTCATTGACATTTGAATGTCAGTAATTCAGTAAAAATTATCCTCAGACATTTGATTTAATTTTCCTTTGAAACTATAACTCCGTTGTTGTGACTATCTCTGTATGTTCAAATAAATAAAGATATATGGATTTTTAGCATGTATTTGTTAAGTCATTACTGTCCAGCGTTGCATACTCACTTTTTTTGAGTACTTTAATTCAAATGAAAATCGGAGTAAATGAACCCATTTTTGCCACTACTTATATTTAATCAAACTCATTTATTTTAGGTAAATTTGAGTTAATTAATAAATTAAGTTTACTCAATAGTGCAGTATATTAAATCTACTCAAAAATATTGCTTGTAATTTGTTGCCTTATTTTTTTTAGATAGATAGATAGATAGATACTTTATTAATCCCAAGGGGAAATTCACATAATCCAGCAGCAGTATACTGATACAAAGAAACAATATTAAATTAAATAGTAATAAAAATGAAAAAAAAAGTTAGCATTTACTCCACCGGGTGGAATTGAAGAGTCGCATAGTGTGGGGTCTCCTCAGTCTGTCAGTGGAGCAGGACAGTGACAAAAGTCTGTCACTGAAGCTACTCCTCTGCCT
>JANRMT010027041.1:20023024-20063148 GCA_026402145.1 Polypterus bichir lapradei | reverse complement strand
ATATATATATATAGATATAGATATAGATAGATATAGATATGGGAACAACACTCATATCAATGACAAAACAATTACATTAACAATCATGTTACGTTATTTTTTACATTTTTCCTTTTCTTTTTCATACCTTCTTTAACACACTACTTCTCCGCTGCGAAGCGCGGGTATTCTGCTAGTAACCTATAAAGCTTTAAATGGCCTTGCACTGGACTACATCAGAAACCTTGTCCATCACTGTGCTCCTGTTAGCCCACTAAGATCCTCTGATTCTGGCCATCTTGTTGTGCCCCAAAATAACCTGCACTGTATGGGTGACAGAGCCTTCAGCTGTATAGCGCCCAGACTGTAGAATGAACTCTCTAAATTATTAGATCAGCAGACTCAGCTCATTTTTTTAAAAAACTAGGGGACTCTGCCCCCTGCTCACTTCACTCGCCAACTCCCGGGCGGGCGCTACGCACTAGCCACTTCGCGGCTCTGCCACTCGCGTATGGGGAAGGTACAATTTAAACAGATTGCTAGTTTCATGGGAATTGTTACATACAGTATGCATAATAGAACTAACTATTTTATATTACAGCAAATAATTAACCATATTAAAAAAGAGTAAAATGTAATCATTTGAAAGAAAATTATGTTTCATGTTGCATCTGAGGTAGTCATTGCGTTATATGTTTTTGTTCTGTTTGGCTTTGAAATTAACACGCAAATACTTTTTAAACTTACACTTTTACTGTAAAACTTCAGTAAAAACAATTTTTTTAATTAACTTTTCATCAATATTGCATTGAATTTTGATTATGTGTTTGGACTTACATGGTGACAATGCAACGTATAACTGCCCATGAGTGAATATAATTTCTTTCTCTCTGATAAATAAACCGACTTTTTCGAATGTTTGTCCCTGTGATTTGTTAATTGTCATAGCAAAAGCTATTCTAACGGGAAACTGTCAGTCAGTCAGTCATTATCCAACCCGCTATATCCTAACACAGGGTCACGGAGGTCTGCTAGAGCTAATCCCAGCCAGCACAGGGCGCAAGGCAGGAACAAATCCCGGGCAGGGCGCCAGCCTACCCCAGGAAATACACACATCCACACACCAAGCACACACTAGGGACAATTTAGGATCGGCAATTCACCTAACCTGCATGTCTTTGGACTGTGGGAGGAAATCGGAGCACCTGGAGGAAACCCACGCAGACACGGGGAGAACATGCAAACTCCACGCAGGAAGGACCCGGGAAGCGAACCCAGATCACCTTACTGCGAGGCAAAAGCACTACCACTGTAAACGTTTTAATACGAATGGCATATCAAGATCTCCTTTGGTGTCTAATGTTATCCACGGAAGATATACTACATTACCTTTCTTGTAGCCTGTTAAAATTTTATGTAAGAATTGTTCGACCAATTTTGAATACAACTAATCTTGTTCTATTTCATAGCCCATCACTCATACATAAATTACACAATAACAGTACAATACATCCTTCTTTCAACAGTAATTTGACTGGTGGAAGACCGGACGTTGTTGACGATTGTAGATATTCTACAGGGTATTGTAAGTTGATGCTTTCATCTTCCAAACCATCACCACCAACTGTTTCAGCACAGATACGCATAGATACGCATTAAACCAATTTGCTGTGTAACTGATCGACAATTTTTTGCGTTAATTCGTTTGACTTCATCGTATCTCGGTGTTAGGATTGCTCATGAACTCATCTCTTCTGTTGATAACCCTTCGGGATGAAATTCTTCAATAAGATTTGGACATAATAAGTCTTCTTTTATTGGGAACTTAAAGTGAAGAACACGTAAAAATTTATAAGAGCTGAGAGAGCAGAAACTGCATCTGTCAAAAGCATTTACACGAATGTGAGGTGAGAGGACTGTGGGCGTAGGTCATTAACCTGAAATGGCTGAGAGGAGGCCGGGACTTGAAAAAATCTCTTGGCAATAGAATCGTCTCATCTCAAGATTTTCTTTTATAATAGAGAGATAACTTAAAATCTTTTTAGGAAGGCGTCTAACTTAGTCTAACATTTTGCCCCTTCTTCCCGTTTACCTTTCTGTTCAATTTGTGTGTGTTATATCACAAATTATATTATTTGTTCATTCTTTTAGTTTGAATTTAGTATGTTACTCTGATTTATTGTCTTTTATTCTATTTAATGCTTTGCATATTGTGTATTTATCTGATTTTAGTGTTTAATGCAGAAAATATTTGTATCCAATGTTACATATACCCTGTTGTAAGTGCCTTGAGCATGGGAAATGTGTTATATAAATAAATAATATATAATACATAAATATTAATAATGTAAAATTATTATTATTAATATTGTTGTTGCTGTTGTTATTAACTTCACCTGCTTTGGTGTAAATTTAAGCCACAACAGGTGCACTCAAGAGGCAACAGCAAGATAACCCCCAAAAGTGAATGGTTTTGCAGGTGGTGGCCACAGACAATTGCTCTCTTCTTATCTTTCCTGACTGATTCTTCTCTAGTGTTGTGTTTTGCTAGTGTGCTTGTCACTATCTGGTAGCATGAGGTGGTACCTGCACCTGATTCAGGTTGCACAGGTGGTCCAGCTCCTCTAGGATGGGACATTCATATGTGCCATCACAGAAAGGTTTACTGTGTCTCCCAGCACAGTCTCAAAAGCATGGAGGTGATACCAGGAGATGGGCCATTAAACGAGGAGAACTGGAAAGGGCCATAGAAGGGCATCAACCCAGCAGCAGGACCAGTATTTGCTCGTTTGTGAGAGGAGGAACAGTAGGAGCAGTGCCAGAGCCTTACAAAATGACGTCCGGCAGGCTACAGGTGTCAGACTGTCAGAAACAGACTCAATAAGGGTGGCATTAGTGCTCGACACCCTTTAGTGGTACTTGTGCTCACAGCCCTTCATCATGCAGCATAATTTGCATTTGCCAGAGAATACCCCAATTGACAGCTCCACTATTGGCACCCCATTGTCTTTATAGATGAGAACAGATTCACTGAGAGTACATGTGACAGATGTGAAAGAGTCTGGAGGCACCACGATGAACGTTATGCAGCCTTCAATGTTATCCAGCATGACCGGCCTGGTCTGGGAAGGCATATCCTTGGAGATTCATGTGCTAGGCAATAGTACCTTGACTGCTGTTAGGTACCAGGATAAAATCCTCAGAGACCTTATGCTGGTGCAGTAGGTCCTGGGTTCCTTCTGATGCAGGATGATGCCCAGCTGCATGTGGCCAGCGTGTGTAGGCAGTTTCTGCATGACAAAGGCATTGATGTCATTGACTGCCCTGCACATTTTCCAGACATGAATCTAAATGAGAACCTCTAGGACATTGATGCATAATATATGATGCTGTCAAGTAGTGCCACAGACTGTCCAGGAGCTCACTGTTGCCCTGATCCATCAGGAGCATGCCTAGCTATTGTTGTTGTTGAGTGCATATAGGCACATGGAGGCCATACACACTGAGTCACATCATGAGTCCACTACTGAGTCACATCATGAGTTGCCATGATGAAATTGATACAAGTTGGATCAGCCTGTGATTTCAGTTTTTGACACCCACTGCACGCCCAACCTACCTGGAAAGGGGTCTCTCTATGAGCTGCCTTTCCCGAGGTTTCTTCCATTTTTTCCCTACAAGGTTTTTTTGGGAGTTTTTCCTTGTCTTCTTAGAGAGTCAAGGCTGGGGGGCTGTCAAGAGGCATGGCCTGTTAAAGCCCATTGTGGCACTTCCTGTGTGATTTTGGGCTATACAAAAATAAACTGTATTGTATTGTATTGTACTTATATTTGGTGTGATGTTGAATGCTGCCCTCAGTGGGTTGGTGATTTTGATTTCGATTGATCATTGTCACATCATTTTATTCTCAATGAATTACACAATATTACTGAGTACAGATTTTCCACTTGAATATTTCATTTGTCATTTCTTTGAGCAGTTCATATACAGTATGTCTGAAAACACTGGCTTAGTGTTACGATGTGGACGGGTGAAAACTGACACTTTTGAGAATGCTCGTTGTTGTGATATGGTTCTTCCCTGATTGGAACCTGCTCATGACATTTTATTTTAGTAACAATTCCACCTCATAATTTTTTAAATGTTTTTCATATTCACCATTGCAGTTTTCCATGTGTAAATGCAAGTTGTAAATGAATGTCTGAAATAGAGAATGCTTCCTCTTCCTGTTTTCATTGAGGCGCACATGCCCAGTGTAGCTATGGATGGATATAAATTTTGTACATAATGTTCAAATGCTAGTATGGATAGAGCTTATTTATGTTTAAAAACAGTTTTTAAATGAAAACACGGTAGTGTGGATGTAGCCTCATGTCCCTGAGTTTCCTTGTAAAATGGCTTTTAATGCAGCAGCAGTAAGCAGAGCAGTGTGTGTATGAGGCATTCATATGGGGACAACAGCACAATGGGTGGGACTTCCTGGAGACTTCAGAAGCAAAGTCCTTATGCCTGCAAGGGCTACATCTCCATTCTTGAGCTGGGAAAAGAAGAAAAGTGAGTACTCATACATGCACCTCAGCATAACCTGTCCCTGTTGTGATCTCCTGGCTGGAGCCTCCCATGCACATCACATGTATATGACAGTGCTATGGGATTTAATAAACAATTTAAGAAATTATATATTCCACTTTGTGAACATTCTTAACAGATGCTCAGCAAGACCTGTACATGCAAAAGCAGTGCTGAAGGATGGAATATATGCAGTCATGAAGTTCAATCGATACTTTATACGGTATTGGGGTCTGTGTATTTAATAAACCTTGCATTGATACAACCCTCCTATGAAATGTTATTCTTTGATGAACCATATTGTAAATGTCAGTAGTGATAGCTTATCATTTCAGCCAGAATGGTTCGTAGTACTTTCTCTGGGCAGGTGGCCATAATAATGGAGAAGTTGTGGATGACTACCCTTCAGGGCAAAATGATCTGACAGTACTCTGCATGACAGCACACCTCTGATTGTGCTTCTGTCTGGGCACCTGCCGGGCTCTATGGGATATGGAGTTTGAGCAGACAGCCTACTGAATCCTTTGGAATCACTGGAGGGAGGAAATGAGAGGGAGACAAAGTGTCCTCACTGCTGCAACTACAAATTTAGGGTCTTCCAGTACAGCCTGTTGTGTATAGATTCTTTAAAACAAGCTAAATATAAACTTTTTATGTAGTGACTGATTTGTATTGTTGTGGTTATTTTGCTGCCACTGTGGCTTTGAGTGGATCAACTTGTCCACAATATATTTCTCAGCATTAACTCATAGTCTATTCATTGAGCTAACACAATACCAACAAGGTTTTTCAAGGAAGTATCAGACGCGCTTATTGATAATATCCTTGACATAGTAAACTCGTCATTAGATTCGGGGGTTTTCCCAGACTGTCTTAAGACTGCTGTAGTTAAACCCCTACTCAAGAAAAATAATCTTGACCCCTCTGCTTTTGAAAATTTTAGACCCATCTCTAACCTGCCCTTCTTAAGTAAAATTCTAGAGAAGGCAGTAATTATGCAGTTAAACGACCACTTAAGTAAACATGCTATTCTAGATAAATTTCAGTCAGGTTTTAGAACTAATCACAGTACAGAAACTGCACTCGTTAAAGTAGTAAATGACTTGCGATTAAATGCAGACAGAGGCCATTTATCTGTTCTCATCCTCCTCGATCTGAGTGCCGCGTTTGATACCATTGATCACAATATTCTTAGAAATCGCCTTAGTCAATGGGTGGGCCTCTCTGGTAATTTCTTAAATTGGTTTGAATCCTACCTGGCAGGGAGAAAATTCTTTGTTAATTGTGGTAATCACAACTCAAAGACGCATGATATTCTATATGGGGTTCCACAAGGCTCTATCCTGGGTCCGCTTCTTTTCTCAATCTATATGCTTCCGTTAGGTCAGATTATCTCAAGTTACAACGTAAGCTACCACAGCTATGCTGATGACACACAGCTGTACTTATCAGTAGCACCTGATGACACCGACTCTCTCGAATCAATAACACAATGTCTTACTGGTATTTCTGAATGGATGAATAGTAATTTTCTCAAGTTAAATAAAGAGAAAACTGAAATTGTATTGATTGGCAAAAACGGATTAAGTGAGGTTATCAAAAATAATCTTGACGCATTAGGATTGGAAGTTAAGACCGAAGTAAAAAACTTAGGGGTAACCGTTGACTGTAACCTGAATTTTAAATCACATATTAATCAGATCACTAGGACAACATTTTTTCACTTAAGAAATATAGCAAAAGTTAGACCTCTTATATCATTGAAAGATGCTGAGAAATTAATTCACGCTTTTGTTTTTAGTCGATTAGATTACTGTAACGCACTCCTCTCAGGACTACCCAAAAAAGACATAAATCACTTGCAACGAGTGCAGAATTCAGCTGCTAGAATCCTAACTCGGAAAAGAAAATCTGAACACATCTCTCCAGTCTTAATGTCACTACACTGGTTACCTGTGTCTTTCAGAATTGACTTTAAAATTCTGCTTATAGTTTACAAAGCCTTAAATAATCTTGCTCCATCTTATATATCGGAATGTCTGACACCTTATATTCCAAATCGTAATCTTAGATCATCAAATGAGTGTCTCCTTACAATTCCAAAAGCTAAACTTAAAAGAAGTGGTGAGGCGGCCTTCTGCTGCTATGCACCTAAAATCTGGAATAGCCTGCCAATAGGAATTCGCCAGGCTAATACAGTGGAGCACTTTAAAACTCTGCTGAAAACACATTACTTTAACATGGCCTTTTCATAACTTCACTTTATCTTAATCCTGATACTCTGTATGTTCAATTCATTATAATAACTATTCATAGTGGCACTAAAATCCGTACTGACCCCTACTCTCTCTTCTGTTTCTTTTTCTGGTTTTTCTGTGGTGGCGGTCTGCGCCACCACCAACTTACTCAAAGCACCATGATGTCCCAGCATTGATGGACTAAAAGCCAGAAGTCCACGTGATCATCATCATCATCATCATCATCAAGTCCTTCCGTGAAAACCATAAATACAAAGAGGACTGTTTCATTTATGTTAGGTAGATTGCCCAGAGGGGACTGGGCGGTCTCATGGCCTGGAATCCCTGCAGATTTTATTTTTTTTCTCCGGCCGTCTGGAGTTTTTTTTTTGTTTTTTCTGTCCCCCCTGGCCATTGGACCTTACACTTATTCTATGTTAATTAATGTTGACTTATTTTATTTTCTTACTGTGTCTCTTATTTTTCTATTCTTCATTATTTAAAGCACCTTGAGCTACATTTTTTTGTATGAAAATGTGCTATATAAATAAATGTTGTTGTTGTTGTTGTTGTAGTGGCAGACGGCAAGAACCCATGACTGGCTGGGATGCCCCTTTGACACTGAATCTGGGAGAATAGCCATGGGCTGCACACTACAATCCCCCCGGAATGCTTGGTGGCAGTCCCCTGGGTTGCATAGGGGCCACAATCGGGGCACACCGGAGCTCAGCTGTTGAGCTCGGTGGCCATCACCAGGGGGAGGTGTGCGGCTTCCTGAGCTGCCTTAAATAGGTCAATCATCACCTGGAGCACTTCCGGGTGGGCTATAAGAGGATCCAGCAGCCACTACTCTAGGCACCAGGGTCGGGAGGAGAAGAACGAAGCTGCCTGGGAGGAGTGTAGGAAGAAGTACCTGTGTGTGTTTTGGATTCACTTTGGGTGTGTTTGTGTGGGACTGTGTTGAGCCAGTGAGACACAGGAAAGACGTGATCCACGGCTAGAGAAAAATAAAATCTAAAAATTTTTATACGTGCCTCCATTGTCAGTCTGTGTCGGGTCGGGTGCCTATATAGCACCTTTCACAATATATAATGTAATAGAAACCCGGGCGTCAGCCACCCCAAACCCTGACAAAAACACAAAAAACACAGTCCTGGCTGCAAATAAAGGCTAGTTTATTAACCAAATTCCCTTCAAATATGTCACAACAAGCACAAAAGCAATGTTTTCTTTCTCTCTCTCTCTCTCTACAATAACTCTCTCACAACCGCACTGCCCTCCTCCAGTCAAGTGTTGCCTCTCTACCTCCTAGCTCCAACTCATCTGGATAAAGGAGTGCGGTCCCTTTTATTATAGACCCGGGAGTACTTCCAGTGCCAGGGTGACTACCTGATCAAAATACTTCTGGGTCACAGAAGCCTCTGTTCGCGTCGCTCTTCCTCTCGCCACATGTTGAAGCGTACCTTGCCTCCATTTACCTACCAGCTTACGTGTGTTTTAGAGGGTAGCTGTTGATTGGCAGAGATATCATGGCAAAACAAAAATATTTTATATCAAGAGGCCTTCGGATAGAAAAGCTATCAAAATAAATTCTTCTCAATACAAATTACACTGGCCAGCATGGTTGCGCAGTGGGTAGCGCTGCTGCCTTGCAGTAAGGAGACCTGGGTTCACTTCCTGGGTCCTCCCTGCGTGGAGTTTGCATGTTCTCCCCGTGTCTGCGTGGGTTTCCTCCGGGTGCTCTGATTTCCTCCCACAGTTCAAAGACATGCAGGTTAGGTACATTGGTGATTTTAAATTGTCCCTAGTGTGTGCGTGTTTGGTGTGTGGGTGTGTGCCCTGTGGTGGGCTGGCTGCCTGCCCGGGGTTTGTTCCTGCCTTGCGCCCTGTGTTGGCTGAGATTGGCTCCAGCAGACCCCTGTGACCCTGTAGTTAGGGTATAGCAGGTTGGAAAATGACAGACTGACTGACAAATTATGCTTTTAAAAAATTTTTATTGATTTTTAAAGTTTCCTGTTTCACTACTATGTGGGCGGAGTCATGGGGGACATCTAGTATTGAATTATAAATAAGAATATAGAAAAAAATGTTGTACATCACATTAGCTTTTTTGTTAATAAAGGTTAATCTTCATTCAGACATTAGGCCGAACAAATTATGAAGGTAAGCAAATCCAAATTGAAAACATACTCAATAAATCAAAATACCCACAAAATACTTGAGTGCTTATTAAAACTGTGTTCATTTAATAGACAGATTAAAACAACATTTTTATGTAGAGCATCCGGCCCGGCATACAATTATAACCGGCCTGCAAGATTATTTTCTATATCTTTTTTTAATGGCCAAACCATAATACAGTGCGACAGCTGTCTTACCGAAGCTGCGATCATTCCTGCGTCAATTACGTCAGATCAATCAAGCGTCTGTTGATGCATACAAACCTAATTTCAAGTCAAAGCTATCCCGTAACAATGGCCAAGAGAAAAGCTGATTCTGAAAACAGAGCCTTTCAACTGACATTGCCGGTAAACCGGTGTGTCTTATTTGTGGAGGTAATGTGGCTGTAATTAAGGAATATAATCTAAGATGGCACTATGAGACAAAACATCAGGACAAGTTGAAAAACCTGAATGCAAAGCAGAAGCTACAGAAGGTAGAAGAGTTGAAGAGGAATCTGACATCACAGCAGACGTTTTTCACCAAAGGAAAATCACACAGTGAAGTTGCTGTGAAAGCAAGTTTTATTGTGGCAGAGGAGATAGTCAAATCAGTCCGGCCATTTACTGAGGGAGAGTTTCTGAAGAGCAGCATGATGAAAGTGTGCGACGTCTTGTGTCCAGACAAAAAGCAGGTGTTTGCAAATGTAAGCCTTAGCAGAAATACGGGTTTGTGAGATGACCACTGATTTGAAAACACAGCTGATTGAAAGAGGCTGAGAGGCAAAGACTTTGTTGCATTCTCCATTGCTGTGGATGAAAGTACTGACACAACTGACGCTGCACAGCTGGCCATCTTCATCTGTGGAGTGAATTCCAGTATGTGTGTGACAGAGGAAATATTGGACATTAAATCGATGCATGGGACAACGACAGGTAAAGACATTTTTGAAAACTTATGTCAAAGTGCATTGGCAATCAGAAGGTTGCCGGTTCGAATCCCATAAACGCCAAAAGGGACTCAGCTCTGTTGGGCCCTTCAGCAAGGCCCTTAACCTGCAACTGCTGAGCGCTTTGAGTAGTGAGAAAAGCGCTATATAAATGCAAAGAATTATTAAAGTGTAATCGACATGAAGCTGCCTTGGGACAAAGTTGTTGGACTTAACAACAGATGGAGCACCGGTGATGTGCAGTGAAAAAAATGGACTAGAGGGAAGGATGTGGTTAAAGATGCAGAAGGAGAACTGTACTGGTGCGTTGACAGCATATCACTGCATCATACACCAGGAAACACTGTGCGGTAAAGTCCTAAAAATGAAACACGTAATGAGCATTGTAACGCAAACCGTAAACTTTATCAGAGCCAAAGGTTTAAATCACCGCCAATTCCAGTCTTTTTTGCTGGAAATAAATTCAGAGTTTGGCGACATCCCTTATCATACAGAGGTGCGGTGGCTAAATCTGAGAAAAGTTCTCAATAGAGTTTTTGAACTGGGCGAGGGAATCTGTCAGTTCATGGACAGTAAAGGAAAAGACTCCACAGTTCTGCGGGATGAAAAGTAGAAATGTGAGTTGGCGTTTCTGGCTGACATAACTGCTCATCTCAGCGTCTTAAACCTTCAGCTCCAAGGACGGGACTACATGATCACTGATATGTATGATGCAGTGAAGGCATTTCAAGTGAAGCTGCACTTATGGGAGACACAAATGCACCAATGTAACTTGTCTCACTTTCCCTTTTGTCAAGTAATGTTGAACCAAGTCAGCACCACAGTGCTCCCAAATGTACACTTTGCTGATAAACTGAGCGCACTTTGCACTGAGTTCGCACGCTGCTTTGGTGACTATGAAGCACAGAAAAGTAATTTCGACCTGCTTCGCATCCCATTTGTCGTCAATGTTGAAACTGCACCTGTACAGATTCAGATGGAGCTGATAGAGGTGCAGTGTAATGGGACATTAAAGGCAAAGTACAACACTGCGGGGCCAAAACAGTTCATTTGCTTCATTCCTGAAGCAATGCTCCAGCTCCATCTACATGCAACTCAAACCTTGTGCATGTTTGGTAGCACATATCTGTGTGAGAAGCTGTTCTCTGTGATGAAGACTAACAAAACAGCACACAGGAGTCGCCTCACTGATGAGCACCTGCAGTCCATCCTGAGAATCTCCACAACACAGAACCTCACACTAAACATAAACGAACTTGTTGCCAAAAAAAGATACCAGGCGTCCAGCTCTGACAGAATGGCTTAAGAGCATATAAAACGGAAATTTTGATTTGTTATTATTTTCACTTTTACTTAAGAGCAAAATGTTTATCTATATTTTCAGTTTTTTTGCAGCATGTTAATATATGTGTATGAAGAGCAAAATATTTTAAGTTATTTTAACTTATTTTAACTTTAAGTTTATTTATTTTGAAAAAATATTGTATCCTGTCTGTTTCGATTCATATTTATATTCAAAGAAACATTTCGTTTTAGTCTGTAAATAAATAATAAATGTTCATCCTGTTCGTCCCTCGACCTAAAGTGTGTTTTGAGTTTTTGGCCCCCTGTGCAATTGAGTTTGACACCCCTGGTCTAGGAGCTCAATAACGCCCTGGTCCAGATCTGGGAGAAGATCCCCCAGGACACCATCCATCGTCCCATTAGCAGCATGCCCCAACATTGTCAGGTATGCATACAAGCATGTGGGGGGGGGGGGGGGCATACAAAATAATGAGTACGATTTTGAGTTGCTGTAATGAAATTTCGGCAAAATGGACTAGCCTGCCGCATTATTTTTTCCCTTTGATTTTTGGGGTATTTTTGAATTTTGCCCTCTGTAGGTTGATAATTTTCATTTCCATCAAACAGTGTGGCATCCTATTAAGATCTGATGTGTTTTCAAAATGTTCCTTTGAGCATTTTTATATATATAAAGTATATATACTTTGCCCCCTACTCGCTTCGCTTGCTCACCCCCCCAATCCCTTCCCCGGGGGCACGCTTCATGCTTGTCACTTTGCGTCTCTGCCGCTAGCGTTCTGAAGGTGGGGGGGTATGGGGGGGAGGCTGAACGCACGTTAACTGCGTGATCTGCATGTCGCACTGTGCAAGACTTGCATAGATGGTCAACACTTCATCTCACTTCAGCTGGAAGAATTAATATTATTATGATGAATATCCTTCCTAAGCTTCCCTTCTTATTTCAAAACATTCCAATCTATATCAATAAATCGTTTTTTAAGAAATTAAATTCAACCATAACCTCATTTATTTGGAATCCAAAACATCTACGTATCCAAAGAGCGACCCTACAAAGGCCAAAGGCAGAAGGTGGCATGGCTCTACCTAACTTTCAATTTTACTACCGGGCAGCAAACATACTGTACAAGCTATAAAAACCTGGACATGGACACAAATAGATGAACAGACACAGTTAGCAAAGCAGAGAATTCACTCGAGCTCCATATGCGCAAAGCATACAATTATTCAACTCAAAATTATAGATTGAGCACATCTGTCTTGTTTAAAATTGTCCAAAATGTTTCCAAGGCAAAATCCAACCTGCGAACGCTGCAATCAAGCTCCAGCCTCACTGGGTCACTTGTTTTGGGCCTGCACCAAGTTAACACCATTCTGGACCAAAATCTTTAAATGCCTTTCAGACAGCCTTGGTGTCACAATCCCTCCTAATCCACTAACAGCTGTGTTTGGTGTTCTTCCAGATGGGCTTAAAGTGGAGAAGGACAAACAAACTGTAATGGCCTTTACTTCACTATTGGCACGTAGACTTATTTTGCTCAACTGGAAGAATCCTAACTCTCCTCTTTTAAGTCAGTGGGTAACTGATGTTATATATTATTTGAAATTGGAAAAAATCTAATTTTTACTTAGAGGATCTGTGCAGATTTTTTTCAAATATTTTAGAATAAGCTTTTAAACTGAGCACAGAGCACTGAGGAAGCGGATTCTCTCCCCATTTATTTTTCTTCTCCATTTATCTATATTCACTTATTAATTTATCAACAGTATTTACTTAATTTTACAAGGTTTAAGTTTTATTCTGCTGCCCATGCTCTCTTTCTTAGGGGTGGGGGTTAATTTGCTTTCAATCCTATTCTGTCAAAATTGATCTATTTGTATGGAATGATGTGTGATTTCAATAAATTCAATAAAGTTAAAAAAAAGCCTATACAGCAGCTGTCCTTTTGTCTCACTGCCTTGATTCTTGGGACGTTAAAGTGTCTCAGAGAAATTGTTTGTAAGTCGGGTGTGACGTGCAAGTAATCTCGCAGGACTTCAAAGTATCTCCCTGAGATGATCACGTCTCAATCCAAAATTTTTTTTATATAATAGGTATATACTGTATATACAGGTTCATCTCAATAAATTAGAATATCATTGAAAAGTTAATTTATTTGAGTAATTAAATTCAAAAAGTGAAATTCATATATTATATAGATTCATTACACACAGAGTGATATATTTCAAGTGTTTATTTCTTTTCATTTTGCTTATTATGGCCTGCAGGTAATGAAAACTCAAAATTCAGTATCTTAGAAAATTAGAATTTTACGTAAGACCAATACAAAAAAAAAGATTTTTATATATACTGTATATTTTTATTTGGGTTTATTTATTTTATGGGTTTATAAGAGGAGGATCTTGCCAAACTAATCTTTTAGGTTTTTTTGAGAAGGCACTTGCAATAGTTGAGAAGAGTAAAGCATATGACAGAATTAACTTCGACCTTCAAAAATCTACTCATAATGAATTCTAAAACTAGAAGCTGTAGGTATCAGAAGTAACATACAAAACTGGATGTCAGGTTGGTTAACTGGCATAAGACAAACAGAATAGATGAGTGGAGTGGAGTCCCACAGTGGTCAGTCCTTGGTCCATTAGTTTTCCTGATTTATATTAATAGCATTGATTTTGGTATAGTTAGTAAACGTGTGAAATTTGCTCATAATACAAAAATTGCATCAATGCAGACACTGAGGAGGCAACAAAAACAACTTAGAAAGGCTTGGGCAGCTTCAGAACTGGATAAACACTTAAACAATGCAGTTTAATATAGAGAAGTGAAACATGTTGCCTGTGGGCAAAAGTAATGTCAATTATAAATACAGGATTGGAGGCACTGTACCAAACTCTAAACCCGCTATATTCTAACGACAGGGTCACGGGTGTCTGCTGGAGCGAATCCCAGCCAACACAGGGCAGAAGGCAGGAAACAAACCCTGGGCAGGGCACCAGCCCACCGCAGGGCACACACACACACACACACACCAAGCACATACTAGGGACAATTTAGGATTGCCAATGCACCTAACCTGCATGTCTTTGGACTGTGGGAGGAAACCGGAGCACCCGGAGGAAAGAGATGCAGAGAACATGCAAACTCCACGCAGGGAGGACCCGGGCAGCAAACCCAGGTCTCCTTACTGTGAGGCAGCAGCGCTACCCACTGCAACACCATGCCACCCATATTGTAGAAACAGTTAAATATAAATCAAGTGTTATTATTGTCAGACTATGTAATGCACTAGTAAAACCACATCTGGAGTACTGTGGTCAGTTCTGGTCACCACTCTCCAAGAGAAAGACATAGCAGCACTTGAAGCTGCACAGTGGAAAGCAACCAAGTGCATGTCCTATGGTGAGAGGCTCCAAGAATTAAACCTGTTTTAACTGGAGACTGTGCAGGGACATAAACCAGTTCTTCAAAATCATCAGAGGCATTGTTAAAGCAGGTCCAGCAGAATTCTTTCAACTAAACAGTGAAGCACGTATAGAAGGACATTAGTGGGAATAAAGGGGAAGTGCGTTTAGGACTGAAGCTAGAAAGCAGTTCTTTTTTCAAAAAATTTTGGGAGTCTGGAACAAACTATTGAGCCATGAAGTTGAAGCAGAAATTTTGATAACCTTTAAGAAGTATCCAGGTGATATCAGGACAGCTTTGCTATTAGTTAAACAAATAAGCTTGATAGACTGAATAGTTTGTCAAATAGTTTGTCTTGTTTGTCAAATTTCTTATGTTCTTTGCCCTAACTTGGTCTTACTCCAGTTTTATGGAAGACTGTAGAGGCCTGCCTGACAATAAAGCAGATTTTTTCAGTCTTAATGACTCCTCCTGCTCTTAGTTGTAAATATCAAATTACTATTTCAAAGCACTAAAAATATAAATTTTAGATCTTTTTCTGTCTTCCTGTTTTCCCATCTATATTAGATAGTATTTTTGACCAGTATAACTCAGTCCTCGAGTTAGCACTAGTTAAAATAGCTCATTTAAAACACAGGAAAGTCTTATTTAGGCATTCGCCTCCATGGTATAATTCAGTACTAAGTTGTATGAAAGCAGCTGGCCAACACCTTGAAGGAGTGTCAAGTAAGACTGGCCTGACTGTGAATGCCACAGTCCATACCACAACACAACATTCCTGTGTTAGGTGTTATTGGACTCTGGATGGGTGAAGTAGCAGCACTAACCACTGTGCCATCTCACCATTCTCTTTTTAACATCTATTACACATTACACAAAATAAAAATGTTTGATTTTACATTATTAATAAAAAAAATCTCTTTTAATAATCTAGCATTCATATTTATAAAGCAGCATCTACTGACACATAGTGGATGAATTGGAGTGTGCAGGTTGTCTCTCAAAATTGTTAGAAACTATCTCTATATATAATCTTCATTTGGATATTGATCTTTGTTTGTCCGCGAATGAATTAGAAGAAGAAGCACTAGATGGCAGTAGAGAGACAGCTAAAACATAGGCATTGCATTAAGAATCTCCTCCAGGCTTATACTACTGAAGACTGTAGTACTCCAGTCACACCTCAAAACACAGACATTCAAACTAAACAAATTGTTGTGCTTTAAATTAACTAAAGAGATCTTCATTTAGATCTTGATCTTTGTTTGTCCGCGAATTCCACGCATGCGTAGACCACCTTCCAGTTTAGTACGTTGTTGTTACTCACGGATGTCAACAATGTGCCAGACTAATGAAAGGGGTGGTGGACAGTGTTACGCTGGTTAGCTCCTGAGGCCTGGTTAGAGAATGAGATTGCCGAAGATAAAAGGTACATGCCTACGTAACATATGAATGAAAGAAAGACAGTGGGTAAAATGAATGACAACGTAACAGCACGTTCCAGAAATTATTATTGTTACGTTGTAGCCGGCAAGTGCTGCGTGTTTCACAGTTGTACCGTGCGTTGCTCACATGTCAGTGAACTGATCCCTATTCATGCTTTAAAGAGCCTGGATACCTATGTGTCCCCCTTTTATAACCATTGCTCCGTGTATATTGCCTTACTCTTTGGATTGCCACAAAGCAACCTGCGAGATTGGAGAAAGGTTGAGAAGACATCGTGAGAGGAAACGATAGCGTTGTGATGATGAGATGGACTGTGAACGGACAGTAGCAGAAATACTCCAACACCACCACATAATTACGATTCGGACAGTGATTCTGAGTAGGCCGTTCCTGTCGAATCAATGTCCAAGGGTTTTCTTTTGTAATTTTGTTTCCCTTATAAAAAATCATAATGCTGTGCAACGAAGGGCCCAGTTCATGAGTGGCAGCTGCGTTTAAACAGGGAGCCCTTCACAGACAACTTTAACACGCGCAACATAGTTGGGCGCACATGGCTAGTTAAATATAATCACCTACTACTCGTTTTATTTTGAATAGAAATACAGTGAATTCTTAAGTGCAGGTACATTTATGCTTATGTTTTTGTCTCATTTGCTGTCTTACTGTGGCTCTTAAGATCTTCTTAAACTTTTTATGTAGATGACTGCAAGGTGGGTTGTTAATGATTACTGACGATAAAGTCTCTGAGTTAGCACCTTGTCCTTTTCTCTGTTCAGTTTTTACAGGAGACAGTCAATACAAAGGATTTTAAATAATGAAGCTCAATAAAAGAATTTCAAATGGGATAAGCTGCTGGCATTAGATCTGGCTTTGGTTTAGATACTGAAAAAATAATAAGAATCTAAATATGCAAAAGTCAATGTGGAGGACAACTCTTACTTTCCACGTTAACCACTTACACGCTGCTATATCAACACAAGCTAGACATTTCTTTAGTTCTCAAAATCCAATGATGACTAGAAAAGTCTTTAAACCTTTCACTATTATATGATCAAGTAAAAATATTTGCCACTGCTAGCCAGGCTAATATTAAACAGAAAAAGAACAATTGGAAAGAGCTTCATTAGCTTAAAATTTGAAAACCTTTTAAAATAGTACATTTTTTATAAGGTAGTCAACAGGGAATTTAAAGTGCAGCTCAAGGTAAAAGCCTCATGCAAAGAAATGTATCAAAGCCTGTCTAGGTAAGTGCGTAATTCCTGATGTAAGATCTTCTAGTTTTTGTTCTTCAGTACCGTTATCCCTATGCGTGGGGTTGGGTGTCTTCATAAGTCATGTTCATCAAGTATGGTTTACATTTTGGCATAGAGTTTTTCATGCAATATTATCTCACTGACGTCAGTCATATTGTTTGGTAGTGGGCATAGCCTTTGACTAAACAGCACACATAGATCCCCAGATTGGCTTGTTTAGTCCAGGTTGTAGCTATTTGTTAATAGTTATGATATGAAACAGAGATAATGTTAATGGTCATAATCTTGTTGTTTATATCTCTACAACATCATTCAGGCATACCTTTTCTGCAGGCACAATGCTAGATGTTTAGAGTACAGCCTGTGTGCATTACATGTGCACCTTAGTGAAGATATTCTCATTTCGACCGAACTTGTAGCTGTATATTTTACAATCACTGGTGGAGAAGGAAGGCAGCAAAATAATGTTTGCATTTCCCAGCTTAGGGAGAAAGTTTTAAATGAAGTGCAGTCATTTGGGAGTGTGGAAGAATAATGTGAGAAGAAAAGCAAAGTTGAGTTAAAAGCAGGTGAAAAGGTGTTTGGTAAGACGACATGATGGAGCCCACCTGGGGACTAAGAGACATGGTGGATCAGAGAGGCGCAGGATGTGATGAAGGCTGAGAAAGAGACAAAGAAGAAATTGTACCAATCAGGGAAGAAGATAAAGAAATGTATAGAAAAACAAGGATGTAAAAAGGATAGCGGCAAGAGCAAAGGTGCAACCTTTGGAGGAGTTGAATGAAAAATTGGAGAAAAAAAAGACGGAGGGAGGAGGATTTTAAGAACAGCAAATTCTATAAACAAGGCAGGAAAGGATTTTAGTCAGATAAAGCAGATGAAAGATGGTCATAAATGATCATTATGGTGGTCTTAAATGATCATAATGATCATTATGATGGTCTTAAATGATCATAATAGGATCAAGAATAGATGGAAGAGGTACTGTGAAAAGCTGTTGAATGATGGAAATCCTAATTTAGATATTTTGGGGTTGGAGTTCCAAATGAAGGCCTAGTACCAAGAATAAGGAGGAAGTAAAGGAGGCACTGACAAGAATGAAAAATGGAAAGGCAACAGGACAATTGAAATACCAGCAGCAAATTTCTTGGCCTGGTGACCTTAGAAGCTGGAGTAATGACTGAATGTATCAACAGTTCAGGTACAACACCACAGGTCTGACGCCATTCTAAAAGCAAAAGAAAAACTGGAGAGAGATGCTTAAAGCAAGATTTTCAGGATATGCCATCTGGCACCACTGGCCTGTTGTCTTGTAACTGCTGCAGACCTTTCTCCACTTCAGTTAAACTGACCTCAATCTCAGCAGTATTTTTCTAGTATTTTTAAAAAGCATCTTCCTTATTTGTGCATTTTGGGGACTGAAGTCACTGGTTTCAAACCTTGTAAAACAAAGTAATTAAGCTCATATTCTAAAAGCTTGTGGTCCTTGTTAATTGGAAAGCTTGCAATTTTTTTTTAGAATCCAGCCCTGTGATTATTTTTGGGCCTTTCTAAACATTCAAAGTTCAAAAATATACACCTATAAAGTTCCAAATCACACTAAAATGTCCCACAAGGAAGAGGATCACTGTCAACCCCTGGTTTGTAAAGAGCAAGACCACAAGAAATCTTTACAAAGTAGGATTTAATGAATGAAAAGGAAAACTACAACAAAAGTTTCAAAAGAGCAAAAAAAAAAAATCAAACAAAGTCTTGCCTTAAAGGCAGTACAAGCCCAACAAGGTACAAATGGAAATCCACAAGAATAATCCAATTATGGGACATGGTTAGCAAGGTGAAGAAATAGACAAGATCTTCAGGGATCTGACCTGCAGTTTGTACTTCATTTGTTACTGACTTCATGAGTGGATGCCTTTAAAGGAATACTTGATGTGATTGTGATGGCCAAGAAATGTAATCCCATGTTTTGTTAGGAACATTGATATTATGGACTTCAGTGAGGGGACTGTGGTGGGCCAGTACTGAACAACAAACATTAAAATAGTCATATATTGATGTGACCTAATCACCTGCTCATTCAGTTGTATGCTCACATTGTCAAAAATGGACACTTACAATATTAGATGGGACACCTTCCCTTTTATCATTGCAGATCAGTTTAAATGCCTAGGGGTAAACATCACTAGTAAACATAAATCTCTCTATCAACAAAATTTCGCCATCTGTATGGAAAAAATTAAACAAGACTTGCACAGATAGTCAACCATTCATCTCACTTTAGCTGGAAGAATTAACATTGTTAAGATGAATATCCTCCTTACGCTTCTCTTCTTATTTTAAAACATTCCAATCTACATCAATAAATAGTTTTTTTAAGAAATTAGATTCAACCATAACCTCATTTATTTGGAATTCAAAACATCCACGTATCCAATTAGCGACCCTACAAAGGCAGAAGGTGGCATGGCTCTACCAAACTTTCAATTTTATTACTGGGCAGCAAACATAAAAACTATAAAAACATGGACATGGACACAAATTGGTGAACATACACAGGCTTGGCCTGCAATAGAAATAAAATCCTGCAGTATTTCTTTATATTCCTTGCTTTGCGCCCCAAAAAATACAAGTCATCGGCAATATACTAACAACCCAATTGTGCTTCACTCACTCAGAATATGGAACCAATGTAGGAAGTGTTTTAAGATGGAGAATCTTTTATCGGTGGCACCTCTGCAGGAGAACCACCTTTTTCAACCCTCGCACACATATGCAGTTTTAATTATCTGGAAAACTTTTGGGATTAAATCACTTAGAGATCTGTACGTAGACAACAACTTTGCATCCTACGAACAATTACACTCCAAATTTAACTTTCCAGCAACACACTTCTTTCACTATCTTCAAATCAGAAACTTTCTTAAACACAACCTGCCCGATTTTCCACACCTCCCACCTCCCTCAATGCTGGAAAAAATATTGCTCAGTTTCGAGGACTCAGACAGCATTTCTGTAATATATAAAACCATTTAACAGCCCCTCCCTTTCAAAGATCCAAGAGTACACTGAGAAAAGCATCTCAAACTCAACATCTCCGAAAAGGAGTGGAAGGTAGCAATGCAGAGAATTCCTTCGAGCTCCATATGCGCAAAGTACACAATTATTCAACTCAAAATTATATATCGAGCACATCTGTCTTGTTTAAAAGTGTCCAAAATGTTTCCTGGGTAAGATATGACCTGTGAATGCTGCAATCAACTTCCGACCTCACTGGGTCATTTGTTTTGGGCCTGCACCAAAGTAACACCATTCTGGACCAAAATCTTGGACCAAAAGTCGTCCAGACAGCCTTGGTGTTACTATCCCTCCTAACCCACTAACAGCTGTGTTTGGTGTTCTTCCAGATGGGTTTACAGTGGAGAAGGACAAACAAACTGTGATCGCCTTTACTACACTATTGGCACGTAGACTTATTTTGATAAACTGGAAGAATCCTAACTCTCCTCTTTTAAGTCAGTGGGTAACTGATGTTTTATATTATTTAAAACTGGAAAAAATCAAATTCTCACTTAAAGGATCTGGGCAGATTTTTTTCATAACCTGGCAGGATCTGATCAATAACATTTTAGATTAAGCTCTTAAAGCAATGAGGAAGCAGATTCTCTCCCCTTTTCTTTGTTTTCTCCATTTATCTTTATTCACTTATTAATTTATCTATGCATTTATTTTAACTAGGTTTAAATTTTATTTTGCTGGCCATGCTCTCTTTCTCTGGGATGGGGGATGATTTGTTTTCAGTTCTATTTCTGTAAAAATTGATCTATTTGTATTGAATGATGTGTGATTTCAATAAAATCAATACAATTATTTAAAAAATGCACACTACTGTATGCTAAAATTGGAAGTTTTTGGGGAAAATTAGCCTCATTGGTCGAAAGCTCAATTGCATTTGAACACTTCAGCTTCTAACCAGTTTTATTGTCTGTTTAAACAAATCTGTGAATTCCTTCTGCACCTTAGTTTGTATTTGCATCTACCCGTGAACTTGACCTTCTGTACTCAGTGAATGGTGTTTTGCAAAAATAAGCTGAATTGAATTGAAACTGCCAATGAACAGAGCAGGCTGACATGGAGTTGCTTCGGATTAGTATAGTAGTATAATTTTTCCATAATGGAGTTTAGAATATAAACTGCATTTTATGTTAGCATTTTATTTTCAGTTTCCCCAGAACCAAATTGTCTTCCTTGTATTGAGCTTCACCTGGTGTTTTAAAACTTTTTTCTTTTATTTCAGGTAAGTTTTTCAGCATCATAAAAATGGTAAGTTATATGAACAAGTGCTGAAATTTTACTACTGCAGTTAGAACAGATTTGCATACATTCCTTGTTAACTACAGTGCTTCCATAGTGTTTGGGACTGACATTTTTCAGCCATCTCTGAATGGAAGGGACATGTGACAAGGTCCTAAATTTGACTGCTTTAATAGTTTGCCATTGCTATGTCCCAAATATTATGATGCCCAGAAATGGGGTTGGGGGATTTAGAGGGAATGTGCTTGCTGTGTGGAAAATGTAATTTTGACATGGTGTAACCAAAATGTATGCAAATCCCCTTAAATGAAAGTCTGCAATTTGCACTTTAATCACATCTGAATTGTTTGATTTGTAATTTTAAACTGTGAAGCAGAGGACTAAACCAAGGAGAAATGCGTTGTCCCAAAAATTATGGAGGGCACTGTATATTAATCATGTTCCCATTGTCTGCAGTTCCTTAACTTGTTGACTGCCACAGTGACAATAGGCTAAGTTGCTCCTGATGCCACTTTAAAATGGGATTGTTCTAATATATTAAATGTATTTTGTAATTGACTCACACATGTATCTCTCTATTATAAAAAAAAAAATCTTGAGACAAGACTATTGCCAAGAGATTTTTTTCAAGTCCTGCCCTCCTCTCAACCATTTACAACCACACCCACAGTCCTCTGACCTCTCATTCGTGTGAATGTTTGCTTTTGTCAGATGCACTTCCTGCCCTCTCACTCTCAGCTCTTATAAATTTTTTATGTTTTCCTCATTTTAAGTCATTTAAAGAAGCTTTCCTGGACTGTATTTTTATACATACAGTCGATTCATTTTCTTCAAGTCCTTTTCTGGGCAATACTTTTATACGTTCAAGATGACAAGTCAATGACTAAGCGAAGAAGAAAGGGCATTGCATCGAAAAGAGGCCCAAAAGCGTTGGAGAGAAAATAATTCAAAAAAGAACAATAATAATCTAAGTGCAAATTTGGAAAATATGGAGAGTAATAATCAGCAAGGACTAAGTGGAAATTAAAATCTAGCAGGTCCAAGCGGGATCAGAAATAGAAGACAAAGAAAAGAAGACAAAGTAGAACATCGTAAAGAAGTTCAAAAACGTTGGCGTGATACACATGCAGAGCAGGTTAGAGATTATAAAAGTAGTAAAATTCAAAAGTCTCGAAAAACTGATAGTAAAGGAATGACAAAATATCAGAATCTACAATAATCTGTTCACGTTTGCATCATTCAATGCTCAAAATGTAGATTCACATGATTCTGGACCATACGCTATGAGAATGGCAATGGCAAACTAACCAAACTAACGGTCGGCCAGATTTACTTATTACAATGACTTGCAATACACAGTGACCAGAAATTCGTCGATTCTTAAGAACAATGCCACCGGCTACTTTGTCTCTGGATATTCTGACTTTTGTAAGTAGATTGCTTTATCAGAAAGTCTTAGTTTTATTGAAAGAACTTGAATCGGTGTTCGGTCAAATCAGAGCATACATTTACACGATTGAATTTCAAAAACAGGGTTTGCCTCACATGTATTTATTGATTTACTTTGCAAAATAAATTGTTGACTTCTGATGATGTAGATCGGTTTATCTGTGCTGAAATTCCAAACAGAGGAACCTATTCTGAATTATGGCACAAAGTCATTAAACACATGTCTCATGGACCACATTTAAAAGATTCAGTATGTTGGGACTCAAAAGAAAAAAAGTGTTTAAAGAAATTTCCTAAAGCATTCGTTAATTAAACAGATATGACTAAGGCTAGCTTTCCTGATTATCAACGCAGAGATGATTGTCACGAACAACACATTTATCTCAGAAAGAAAGATGGTAAAATTGTGATGATCGATAATTCAATAATTGTACCGTATAACCCGTATTTGCTCAAACAATTCGATGGTCATATTAATGTCAAGTATTGTGCTTCAGTTATGAGTATTAAGTACATCTACAAGTACATTCATAAAGGGCACAATAGAGTACGCGTAACTGTATCCAAAGAACAGTCTCAGGACGATGTTCAAGCATATTTAGATACTCGGTATGTTAATGCAATGGAAAGCGGGTGGCATTTAATGGAATTGCCAATGCACGGTCAAAGTCATTCTGTTGAATTATTACCAATTCATTTACCAAGTCAGAATATGATTCAATTTAAAGAAGGAGAAGAAGCTGAAGCTTTACAGATAGCAAAAACTAAAAATACAAAATTAGTGGCTTATTTTGAACTTAGTAAAACTGACATAAATGCAAAAGCATATATATATATATATATATGCAAATTCCTCAACATTACACTTGGCAGAAACAAAAAGGAGTGTGGCATCCAAGAAAAATTAATTACAAAAATGTTGCTTGATTAAATATTGTATCACCAAAAGATATCGAACGGTTTCATTTAAAATTGTTGTTCTGTGAATTGAAAGGAGCAACTTCGTATAAAGATGCTGTAACTATAGATGGAACTACATATGGTACTTTTCAAGAAGCGGCATGAGCAGTTGGATTATGTAAATCAGATGACTATATGATCGAAATGATGTCTGATGCCGCATCTGTAATGATGCCTGACAAATTAAGACACTTCTTCTTGTACTTAATTATGACGGGTGAAGTTGATGCTTTAAAATTATGTGAAGCATTCTTTATTACATCCAAATACTCCTGCGACTGAAAGCAAATGAACCACTTTTAATTAAATAGTATCCATAGAAAAGTAAAGATCACCAACCCTACACATCAGTCGGAGCACACTTGTACACATTCCACATTGGCTTAATTTAGAGGATTTAGCGATGATAGTGAATTCTTATTTTTTGCAGCAAATTGCTTGTTTTGCTGGTGACATTTGTCCTTTCCTGAAAATTCACTGTGTGACTGACTTAAACAATTTCTTAACTGTGCCCCACTATGCCTTGGGAAGCCAGCATGTAATTATAGTTGTAGAAGCCATGTTGGGCAGATTGATGCAAATTGGACAAGGACCTAGGCCCTCAAACTAAAACATGGCATATGGACTAAAGTGGAAATGTGCTGTAATCAGAATAATAAGTTTAATGTCACTGTGCTCTGTACAAAAATTATTTTATAAATCCACTCATATGTACAGGCCAAATTTAGCACACAGGGGCTTATCATTTAGAATTGCTAGGCAACCATTAGAAAGAGACAATTACGAAAATGGGCATTGTACTATTTCTGTATGTTAGAGACTGAATCCTCTCCTGGCCTTGTTTGGAATAGCATGATTTACATAAGTAAGGGCCTGCATGTGGAGAAAACAGTATAAAAGATTTGGCTAGCAGCCAAACACTTTGTAGCCGATGGACAGATGGAAGATTATGTCATCCAGTCTTGAAAATCCTTTCAGCGAAGCGAAGAAAATAGCAGACTCTCACATGGGCTTGTCATTTGGCTTCCTTTCATCTGTTATGCCGCGTAAATCGTCATTAAAGAAAGCTAAGTTATTTTCTCTTATGTGATTTCTTACCGCCGTATCACTATGGGAGGGATTTCACCTTTTTACATTACATCCGTATAGTTTTTGGTTATTTAAAATGTTGCAGTTACAAAAGAACTTATTCCAACCAGGGAAATAGCTCCATCTGCTGGAAATATACGCACAAAAAAATTAAAATGCACAAAACTGTGTGTAAGCCAACTTCCGCTACATAAATCCCAGTCAGTGTGAAATGTAATGCTCATGCACGCTCCTGCCGCCCTTCCCAGAATTATGACCTTTGAATATGCAAATCAATATAACTATTCCCTTAACTTCAGCATTCTGTTAAAAGACAATGACAAGAGCATGGGGAAAAAAGAAGAATTTCAGCAAATTCCAAGTGGAGGCAAGGCAAAACATGCTATTTGTTGGTATAAGCAGTTGTATAAACAACAAAAGGAAGCTGATCGAGAGTTCAAGTTCAGAAAGTCACACAGTACCCAAAATAAAAAAGAAATGGTCAGATATCACAGTTGCTGTGAAAAGGCGAACCGTACCTCACCGTCTGAGTGTCATACGGAAGTGTATTAAGGTATAGAGAAAAGAAAAAAATAGGGACACAGTGAAGAAAGAAAGATCAAAATGTAAACTTTAATCTCGAAATTTCCACTTCAATCACGTAGTTAGCAAAACATCATAAACTTCATCTTTAAATCGTTTAATTTACTGGTTTCTCAAATCCCATCACCACTAAAGTAGAACATTAAATGCTTTGTATCCTATGTGTTCTTTAATGATCTCTATGTGTGTGAATTACTGTACTACGTGTTTCTTAAATGGGCTTTCTTTTACGTCAACAGGACACAGTACATTACATTCATTATATTACAGCTCTCTGAACAATGTAAATACTAAGATGGATACTTGATATCATTTTCATGATGAAATTATTTAAAGCATGTATTAAACATGAGGGCACAGTGGTAGCGATGAACTAGTGCCCCATTCAGAAATTGTTCCTGCCTCCTGCAAAATGCTTGCTGTGATGTGCGCAACCCTTGATGAAGTAATTTATTGCAGCAGTACTTTCCCTTTCAAACGTACCAACCAATTCCTGTCCTTTTCTTTCTCTACATAATCAATCGTCACATAAGCTCATAATAAATGTCAAGCCATCTGTAAGCTTAGAACGCCGATTCTTCAAAACTTTTAAGGACCATTGAAATATCTTCATAGTACATGTTTAATTATTCCATCCATCTATCCATCCAGGGTCACACCATTCCCAGCAAGCAATCAACGCAAGGCAGGAACAATCATTGCTCATCGCTACTGCTGCGCCATTGTGCCCACACGTTTAATTATTAACAGTATGAATTATTTACATGAAGTTAAAAATTCATCTGTATTTAATATGCTTCTCAATCATCTTTTCTGTCATTATTTCTATATTAAATAATAAGAGAAAATGGTCTTTGTATCAACAATCTGCCTCACATCAACTTTTAGTCCTTTAGTAATTACTAAGTCCAACGTGTGCCCTGCTTTGTGTGTTGGCTGACTAATGTGCTAGCTCAAATCAAAATAGTCCAGGAGGTTCATAAATTCTTTTGCTGATTATCGATATGAAAATTAAAGTCTCCAACTATTAGGAACATGTTATAGTTCGTAACTATAATTGACACAAAGTCTGAGAATTCCTCAAAGAAAGATGCATTGTATTTAGGAGGTCTATACACAGTACTAGAGACTGAGAAACTCCTTGAATAACAACAGCAAGATATTCAAAGGACTTGAATGTACCAAAGACGACATCTTTACATTTTAACCAGTTCAAGTAAATATTTTCTAAACCGCCGCCTTTTTTACCTTGGCGATCCGCATGAGTAAAGCTGTAATTCGGAGGTGCAGATTCTATTAATACAGGCACAACATCTTAGCTAAGCCATGTTTCACTGAATACAATAAAATCAATTTTCCTATAACTAATAAGATTGTTAATGGAAAAAGTCTTGTTGGTTAATGCTGTAACATTTAGTGAGGCCATAATTAAGGTCTTGGAAGAGCCGCACTGAATTGTAGGAGCATTATGGGTACTCGATATGAAAATTAAATCTTTTGAAATAGCGCCACATTGTGCATATTTTTAATTTAATCCATAGTTTGTTCTTATAGTTTTAATAAATTGCTCATCTAGAGGTGAAAGGGCAATTAAATTATTCGCATTTATGTCGCACTGTCTAGATTTTTTACATGAGTTGAGGTTAGTTATTAAAATATTAATGCAGTGCACTTTTAAGGAAGATTTCGCTACAGAATTATCATTTCCTAGCAAGGCATTATTTAAAGAGTCAGGAGTAAAAATGCAGAGTCAAGAGAGTCGAATTACCTTAGTGATATTTTCAGAAAGGACCCGGGCGCTGAATCTTTTAGGATGCAGTCCATCACGCTTGAAGAATTGTGGCCTCTCCCACAAGAGGTCCCAGTTGTCCACGAACCTGTTTTGTCCCTCACAGAAGACTTTTAACTAAATGTTTAAAGCCAGCAGACAACTGTAGTACTCATTCGATCTTCTAACCAGAGGTAAAGGACCCGAGATGAAGATTCTTGCAGCCGGGGTCCTCTCCTTCGTGGCTTTAATAAGTGCTGTGAAGTACACCTTGAGAATCTCTGTCGGTATATCACATCATTTACCCCAGCGTGTATTACGATGGATCCCACTGCCCTGTTATTGTGCTTCTCAAAGACTTTCGGTGCTCTTCTCATAACATCTTGAACACAAGCACCGGGAAAAAAAGAAAAAAAAGATTTCTGTTTAGGGCAGGAAATGTTTAGGTCTCTTACATTTGAATCTCCAATGACAAATACATGACCCAGAGTTGATGGCAAAGTGGGGGAGCGGGGAGGGTCGAAGGGTCTGGGTAGAGATGCCTGCCTGGGCCAATGGAGGTGATCTAGTCTTAAGCCCCCTCCTGCTAAGCTGAAACAGGCTAAGTTTCTTATCGTTGACTTTGTCGCTCTGACGAACCACGGGGGTAAAACTCACTTGGCCTTGAAAGTGAGCGGCACGGCATGGAGTCAAGGTTACTAAAACACAGTAGTGTTGGGGAGGATTCCTTCAGTAGACAGGCCCTTAGTTTCCTCAGGTGCCTCCATCTGGACAGGAGTTTCTGGATCTGGTTGTCAAGGACCTGGAGTTCTTTGATAATGCGCTCCATCGCACCATTGACCATTGTCTGCTCCCGCTTACACTGCATGTCCTAGGAGAGAAAGAGACAGAGAGAGTACAAACAGTTCTACCAGGAGCACTTGATGGACTGACTGAGTGTGTTTATAGCTCTTGAGATGAAACTGTTTCTGAAGCATTTGCCGAATTGACGCAGTTCAAATAGACTGTGGCATGGCTGAGGCAGTATGTGCTAGATGCTGTATCCTGATAATCCTCTTTCGGATCAGCTGCTGTAGAGCTGTGAATCCACACTCAGATACAATAGATTAAAATACTGTGAGTGGTGCACTGAGAGTAACAATGCTAAAGCAGCTATGGTATTTGGAATCGTTTGACCATTTCGTGGACCATTATATTGTTACAGGTTGATTACAATCAAATGCCTTAAACTCATAAACAATACAGTGGGTACGGAAAGTAT
This sequence comes from Polypterus bichir lapradei, assembly GCA_026402145.1. Classification (NCBI taxonomy): domain Eukaryota; kingdom Metazoa; phylum Chordata; class Cladistia; order Polypteriformes; family Polypteridae; genus Polypterus; species Polypterus bichir. Next base: position 20,034,430 of record JANRMT010027041.1, on the reverse strand, counting down.
TCAGACCCCCTTCAATTTTTCTTTCTTTGTTATATTGTAGTCATTTGCTAAAATCATTTAAATTAATTTTTTCCCTCATTATTGTACACACAGCACCCCATATTGACAGACAAAAAAAAAGAATTTTTGAAATTGTTGCAGATTTATTAAAAAAGAAAAACTGAAATATCACATGGTCCTAAGTATTCAGACCCTTTGCTCAGTATTTAGTAGAAGCACCCTTTTGAGCTAATACAGCCATGAGTCTTCTTGGGAAAGATGCAATGCTTCACTGTGGGGACTGTATTGGATAAGTGATGAGCAGTGCCTGGTTTTCTCCACACATACCGCTTAGAATTAAGGCCAAAAAGTTCTATCTTGGTCTCATCAGACACCTGAAGGACTCTGAGATGGTGAGAAATAAGATTCTCTGGTCTGATGAGACCAAGATAACTTTTTGGCCTTAATTCTAAGTGGTATGTGTGGAGACAACCAGGCACTGCTCATCACTTGTCCAATACAGTCCCCACAGTGAAGCATGGCGGTGGCAGCATCATGCTGTGGGGGTGTTTTTCAGCTGTAGGGACAGGACGACTGGTTGCAATCGAGGGAAAGATGAATGCGGCCAAGTACAGGGATATCCTGGACAAAAACCTTCTCCAGAGTGCTAAGGACCTCAGACTGGGCCGAAGGTTTACCTTCCAACAAGACAATGACCCTAAGCACACAGCTAAAATAACGAAGGAGTGGCTTCAGAACAACTCTGTGACTGTTCTTGAATGGCCCAGCCAGAGCCCTGACTTAAACCCAATTGAGCATCTCTGGAGAGACCTAAAAATGGCTGTCCACCAACGTTTACCATCCAACCTGACAGAACTGGAGAGGATCTGCAAGGAGGAATGGCAGAGGATCCCCAAATCCAGGCGTGAAAAACTTGTTGCATCTTTCCCAAGAAGACTCATGGCTGTATTAGCTCAAAAGGGTGCTTCTACTAAATACTGAGCAAAGGGTCTGAATACTTAGGACCATGTGATATTTCAGTTTTTCTTTTTTAATAAATCTGCAACAATTTCAAAAATTATTTTTTTTGTCAATATGGGGTGCTGAGTGTACAATAATGAGGGAAAAATTAATTTAAATGATTTTAGCAAATGGCTGCAATATAACAAAGAGTGAAAAATTGAAGGGGGTCTGAATACTTTCCGTACCCACTGTATGTGGTCAATTTCAGTGTATTTGATAAAGCTGCATCAGGAATGTGAGTCTAAAAAATAAAGGGAAACCACACAGGAACAGTAGCGCTGCTTTGACACTGGGTGCTGCCAGTTTGCAAAGCCAAACATAAAACTTGCGTATGCAAGGGATTGAGCTGGAGTGAAAATGTGCATGGCTTTACACCAAGTTTAGTTTTTATACATCATGATGTGAGCTTGGAAATGGTCATATGCAACATTTTTGTGAGTACGTATCATTTATACATGAGGCCTAACATGCATAGAATTTTTACATGTGTACTCCACTTAACACTTTATGGTTCCCTTGATCTGCTTTGCACATCTGAATTTGCAGTGTACACATGCATGTGTGATGGCAGTACGTGATCAGATAATTGAATAACATTTTTTGTCAAATACAAATTATGCATACTACTAAAATATTTAGTGAAATGTTTAGTTGGCCAAATCCCACTGTGCTCTTCAGAATATAATGACACTAATACATGACTTATAAGTCAAATACATAGAATTCTGAAAGGAATAAAAACTAAATGAATAACTTAAGAGTTAATAGGCTACCATGTAAATCCTAGGCACTTCAAGATGTAGATGGACTAGGTGGGAGATAATCAGTCTCTTTGAACTGCTCTTCAGGCAGTGGTTGTATTCACCTAAAGGCAATACAGAAAAGCTGTTGGGATGGTTGTTATTTGTTATCCCCAAACACCCATTTTTTCTGTTCCACCATCCCTTTGTGCAGATTTCACTAAAATTAGAAGGTGCTCAGCCAGTGATGTGAATAGCTAACTGCACCTCTCCTGAGCTTTGCAATCCTGCTGCATTCTAGCAGTAACACTTCCTGTCAGGATATTTTTGATGCTGGATTTATAGAAGTTCTTTAATAATTGGTAAAACATCTTGAAATCCCTGAGGCATCCAAGGTGGTTGTGCTGTCTATAACAAGGTGTTTGGATCACATTAGGTCCTCTGATGCAGACCCCAGGTATTTGAAACTGTCCACCTTCCCTTCCAGAGTGTTGTTAATATTGAGGAGGTGGTAGTGCCTCTGTTGTTTACTCCCAAAGTCCACAATGTGCTCTTTTTCTCTTGCTCAAATTCAGGAGCAGACTGTTCTGATGCCATTGTGACAGACTCTCCACTTTCTCCAGTTATGCCTACTCATTGCTGATCAGACCTACCACAGTTGTGTCGGCAAACTTGATAATGTTTTCCATGCAGCCATATGTGTGGATGGAATACAGCGGTGGACTTGGAGCACAGTCCTGTGGAAATTACAGCAGGGTTTGCACTCAAACTTGCTGCATTTTCATTTGAAGAATGCATTAACTGATCATACTGAGACAATTATGAAATTTGGCATACATTAATTACATGTGTCTTCACTGCTGCATTAAGCATGCTATGCTCCTTGCTATGTAGTGCAGATGGGGCAGGGACAGTCCCTCAAGTGATCCCTTGAATCACAGAGTCTGTGGGTCCTAGTGGTAGTGATAGGAGCATGGAGATGGATAGGACATGAGGAGAGAGATTGTGGGCTAGGAGTAAAATCTAGGAGGCATGGTCATGCTATGGTTAGCACTGTTGCCTCTCCACTTGGGTCTATTTTTTGACCCCATCTGATCCAGCATAGTTGGCAGGACTCTTCCTAGCCCTCAGGGATGCCTAAGATCATTGAACTATTATGATTAACTCAAAGCTAATTGAGTTTCTCCTCCCCTATTGATTTCAGTTCATTTTGCCCAAATTATTGAACATTTCTGTGATTTTGCTGAACTCCTGGTAAAATGAATTTGGAGGTTTTTGCTCATCACCAGTTAGGGAACCAAATTTGGGTTATGGGAACAGAAAGGTGCACATGGGACCCCACTCCAGTATTGGCCTTCGTCAAGAGCTGCCATCCTAAGAAACAGGTCTTGGCAACTTCATAAGTGAGGAAGACACCTTCTAGACATGGGTAGCAATGATGTCTACCTGTCTGTAGATAAGCTTCCATGTTCAGGGATATTGCCAGAGCTTTTATACTGTCTGTATAGTTAAAGATTCACAAAATAAGAGCATGCAATCTCCAAACATGGGGACAATCTTTTGCTGCTATGGATTAAATAGAAAGTAGCACACAGTCACTGCAATGCCATAAACTGACCATTAGATCACTGAGTACATCTACTGTCCTTTAATAGCCCGAGTTGTCCCCACTTGTCTCTTTCCCATCTCTGTCAGGCTGCTATCTTGGCAGTATCAGTTTCTCTGTCAGTTTTTATTGTTTCAGCTGTATCAAATCATGACTCAGAGTAAAAATCCTGTACTATGGAATAAACTTTACAGATCAATGAAGCACTTCAAATCTTTGTCTACACCATCCTAGTTTAAAATAGTATGAAGGCATTACTTTACCAAAGGAAGTCTATACAGCAAGATCATCCTTTATGAGACTGCTCATATTAAACATGTCTGAAATTAAACATTGTTTAGTGTACAGCTATTTTTTTCTTTATTGAAATGTCTTAAATCAGTAAAACATGTCTTTTCATGAAAGTTCATGGAGAAGTTTAGTTTCCATTACATGTCCAAATTTTAAAGTGATTCACAAACTCCTTGATCAATTGCAGTTAACATGACGTTATGGTTCAAAAATCACTTTAAGATCCTCTGTCCATGACCTCCAGCTTCATAGTCTTAGACAATCTACGAGGTGTGGCAGAAAAGTAATGAGACTGATTTTTTATTTACCAAAGTTTTTATTTTTTTCAAACATCAATGTTATCCCCTTCAAAGTAGTTCCCTTGGGCAGGTACACACCGATGGAGACGTTGTTCCCACTGTTGGTAGCAGCGCTTCAAACGGTATGGTCTTCAGCATGTCCGTTACACTCTTTTTGATGTTTTCTAAAGTCCTGAAATGACGTCCTTTGAGGACATTTTTCAGTTTAGGAAAAAGGAAAAAGTCACACGGACTGAGGTCAGGTGAATAAGGGGGCTGGGGAACCACAGGAATTCCTTTTGAGGTCAAAAATTCTGTTATGGAGAGGGCAGTGTGACATGGGGCGTTGTCATGATGGAGCATCCATTTGTCTGCAATGTCTGGTCTCACACGAATGACCCTTTTTCTGAGCCTTTCATTGTTCACTCAACATTCTTAATGTTAAACGACGGTCTGATCTCACAAGAGTGTTCACACGTTCGATGTTTTCATTGGTTTTCGAAGTTGAAGGCCTCCCTGAATGGTGTTCATCTTCAACGTGTTTTCTGCCTTCCAAAAATGATTTGTGCCAAAGTGTTAACTTTTCAAACGTCACACTTGCCGATTCTCCAAGCTTAACACAAAATTTAATGGCACAACGTTGCTCCAAATTCCGCTGTTCCATTTTGCGTGACGCACAACCAAAAACACAACTTTGCTAATAGCAGTCACAAAAATCACGTAGTTAACGGAAGGAGTTGAAACTCGCACTGAGCTATGGGAGGGTACTGATACACGTGCTCTATCAAGGACAACAGCGCAGCGTTGCCAGATCGCTTGCAGTGTTGCCAGTCTCATTAATTTTCTGCCACACCTCGTATATACAGTATATAAAAATCTTTTCATGTTTGAAATGGAAATTACGTATGACCACACGATATGGAAATTACGTATTACGTAGTGCGCCCCGCGTCGCCCTCTCCCAGCCCTCCGCTCTGGACTCCAGCGCTGAGAGACAGACAAAACTGCCACATTGTAACTTTTTCTTAATTTCCAGTACTTGATAGTTGAAGAGATGAAGAAAACAGCTTTGCGTCTTTACACTTTTTAACTGCGCCGAGCTGTAAACCACCTTCAGCGACAATGGGTCGTAACAACAAAGTGGACACTGGGAGGCGCGGTTTAGTAATCACTTAGTGAAAACAAGTACTGTACACAGAAACACTTACTGATATTGAAAAGTAAACAGAAACACGCCGATCTATCCCATAGAAGTGCGCCCCACGTCGTCCTTTCCCAGCCCTCCTCTCTGGACTCCAGCGCTTAGAGACCGACCAAACTGCCACATTGTAACTTTTTTTTTAATTCCCAGTACTTGATAGTAGAAGATATGAAGAAAACAGCTTTGCTTCTTTCCACATTTTAACTGCACCGAGCTGTAAACCGCCTTCAGCAGCAACGGGTTGTAAGAACAAAGTAGACACTGGGAGGCGCAGTTTAAATTTGAATCACGTGGGATGTGTTGTTCAGACGGCAATGTGAAATTAAAACCATTTAATTAAAACCTTTAAGCCATCCACCTGTACCGCTGTTGTCTCTTATTTCTGGCACAAATCCACATTCAACTCATTTTCTACAGAACATTACGAAATGCAATTCGTGTTTTCAGATGACATCGTTTGGCAGCACGGCTCCTACCGAACAGTCTAGGTTTATGCTGACATTTAAAATATCCGGGCAAATCCCCCAAAAAAATTTATTGGGGAACTTCAGAAACCGTCAACATCGACAAAAAGAGTCAGGTTACACAGAGAAAGTGAGACAGAAGCAGATCGAGAGAGAAGGCTCGCTGATCAACGTATACAACAATCACAACTGAGGACCTCACAAACACCCGAACGCAGTCTTCACAGGCTACCACGTCACACAGGCGTCAGTTACCTGATGCGAGCTACAAATTCCTCCAGATTCTGCATTTTATTTTTTTACCTTTCGCTCAGTGAGCGAAGCCACTGGGTAATCTGCTAAAACTGTATACAAAAATGTTAAGGGTTTTTAATCCTCTATGGCTGTTTATGTAGTAGTTTCTTAATGTTTTTTTTCTACTACATTAAGATCAGAACTGATTTGGCTTTTTCTTACAGCCCTTGATCAAATCGTTTGACCGACTGGAGATGTACATGGATAAGGAGGAAGGCATCGCTAAGCAAGCTGATAATGGAAACTACTGAAGCTGCATTTCATACGTGTATGACTTGGAAGATCAAAAAATCCACATTGAACCTGGAAAAGAGTATAGGCAGCTAGTGCAATTTTCATGTCAGCAAAACTTCACATGGGAAGATCCTTTTGCAGGACATTGAAGATGACATTTAGTATTTTAAACCAGTGAAGTCTTCCCATGATGAATGTTGTGAGTTCAGTGTCTTTACAGATGATAAAAAGATCCTCCTCAGAGCGGGCAATGGAATGTATTTAAGTAGAATATATTGAGAGCACCAAAATGCTAAGGCTGCAAAAGAAGGGCTTGACTAGAGTTGTAGATTTGCAGTAAGCACGGGGGATTTCATTGAGCCAACTGTTAAGATCCTTATTGTGGAAGTGCTACACTAATCAGAGCCTCCAAAGGTGTCTGCTGCAGTGGCAGTACAAAGCTACACTAACAACACTAGAGCCACATGTTCAAACTGTGTTGGGAAGTCAAGAACACAGAGACTACCACCTAGACCAATGCTTGGGGTCTCTCTTCATCATTGTCCTCTCAGTTCAAACTTTTAGATTTTCAGGTCACTATTTCTAATAATGGGTCAGAGAAGACCTCAACAGTTGCTGAGGAGACAATAGTCACAATCCCTCCAGGCACAAAGGTGGTTTGTAAATTATTGGTGGTTAAAGATGATAATGCCATCATTCACTTTAAAGCTACAAATAAGAAAACCGGTCCCAATGGAGCAGAAACCATCTTCACTGAAGAAAGAACCTGGAATGGGGTGTGCTAAGCAAATGTGGATATTGTTGCATCAGAAGTAGCAATTTAGGCAGACTTTTATTCATAGGTAGTTTACATTCATATGTTTTGAAATTGGATATTCCTACAGATTCTGTCATCTTGGCCTTAATGTATTCCTCATTCAAATGAAGTCCTGTTATGCCAATGCTATTGATATTAACAGCTTTTAGTTTTTCTGTGTAATATAATCCTAGAATGAATAAATTTGAGCATTTGGGGAAAAATTGGAATTGAATGTTGTCTTATTTGCAGAGCATACAATTCCTAGATAGTAAGAAGGCCTAAAAAGCAGATAATTAAGACCAGACATGTAGTGTGTGGTTGTTTTTTTCGTAATTTTTCCTAATTTAAATGGTAATCTTTTCTTTGGCATATGCACATAAAGTGAAATTAGTGCCCAGTTGAAGTGGGTTCTGTAGTAACAGAATACTAAAGCACATGTATGGGAGATTTTGTGGAAACCATGGTCAACCTTTCATCCTCTCCTCTGCAGGCATATGTTCTATAGGGTCAGTTTCTTCCTCTTACGACCACCTTGGTCTATACTGGTTCCCTAGGATCAGTCAATAACCTTGTAAGGATGTGTTTCACACAGTACATCTCTGGCCATTATTCCAAAAAAATTAAAGTGTGGGTAATTTTTGGACTCTGAATTTCCTGATGGTCTCCTCATTCAGCTACATTTGCCCAAGATGGTGGTTAAAACTGCAACTAGGTGTTACGGTGTAGATCTGTTTAGTTTTTGCAGAATATTACTCCTTTTTTATGAAATTTGAGTCCTCTAAATGTACAGATAAGAAAAAACTTTCTTAAGGCAGTTGGATTCATGGGGAGCAAAAGAATTTTGTGATGTACTAAATAATAGTGCATTATCATGATATTTCCATCTACTTACCTTATGCTTAGGGGTAAGTGTATTCATCACATTTGTTACAGGGTTGGTCTACTGTCGCACTTTAAGATTATCACACACATAGATACTGTAGATATACGCCTATACACAGACTCTAATCACAACAGTGCCCCAGGAATGACACATACACAGCTGGTTAACCTCTAGCACTTTAAACCAACCAAGTGCCTTAGGAATAACACAGCCTGTCACTCTCTCTGCACCTTAAGACAATTATTATCGGCACAATCAACATACGATGTTTTAAATATATCTCAGACCTAAAAATTACTTTTGGTCTCCTAGAATATATTCAAACATGCAAAGGCTCAGCATCCTTGAATATAGGCCATTTATCAGCCAAGAGTTCCTTAATTTACGTACTGTTCCCTACTAATGAGTGGAGTTCACACCCACAGCCTTAATAAACCTTGCAGCACAAAGAGTATGGCAAACCTCTGGCTACACCAGGTGTGCAAAGAAATCTCTACCTTATTACTTCAATCATGCTAGACATGAAGACAAAGCATAGAAAGTTAAAAGCAGTGTGCTATTTATTACATGAATAATAATATCAGTAGAGAAAAGCATAAAAGAAAATGTGGATAGCAAAGTCTGGATATATATATTCTTTAGAAAACGCTTACAAAAAAGTAAAGATGACAAGGATGAATATCCCAGGATGGCATTGATCTAGCACTTGAAGTTGTCCATGAGATGCTTTGCTGACAATCACATGAAAACAGCAGCACGTTGCCGCCACTCTCTTCTGAAGTCGCTTTTCTTTTGACGTCTTTGTCTTTGTCTTTGTCTCTTCAGACAAGGCATATTTATTATAAAATTCTACCAGGGGATTTCATCTGTTGTTTTGTCCTGAGCAAAATATAATTAAAATATAAACCAAAATTTGCAGATTTTATACCCACCAACAATAGCCAGCATGGATTTGGCAAAACTTTCACTTAATTCCTGTTAATTTTCTTTTGGCCCCTATAATAATGAGTAAGAGTGATGGAATTTTTTTTAAACCCTTTACCAGTCAAAGATTTAATCTGAAACACATTAGCATCAGATCTAACTTCCAAAAGTGGACTTCTTTGCTCAGAAAAAGGCAGTGAATGGTGAATGCCTCATAGATTTGCTGAGGGGAGTGGGGGTTTATCTTTGGACCATCTTTTTCTAATTTGTTGATAAATTCTTGTGGGCAATAAAGAAATAATCAATTCTTGAGTATCTAGGATGTACTGGTGAGAAGAAAGAATATTCTCTATGGGTCTAATTAGTTATGATCCATAAGAAATTGTGTGATTGTCTTTGCAGTATTACAGTAGATGTTATAACCACTGTAGTTAATGATCTATCCAGTTCTAGATTTTAAAAATAATTAAAGTATCCAGCCATTATAATTGTATGTGTACTCATATTAGGAATTGATGCAATTATGTTTTGGATTAAACCTCTGTCATAAACATTAGGTTCCTCAATATTCATTAAAGTTACTTTAGATTTGAATTAATTACCCATCACCATAACATAATGACTTTCAGGATCAGATACAGTGACTGATGCTACGAATAAGATTGTCTTATTAAGATTATCAAACCTCTAGTTTTCTTTGCATAGCTGGAGTGAAAAATTTGTCCATTCCAGTCTTTTTGCAATCAAGACTAATCCTTACTTTTTAAGTGAGTCTCATGTAAAAATACTATCTTAGCATTTAGGCATGTGAGGTGGTGAATACTTTTTTCTTTTTAGATATTGATCGAGACCTTCAGCATTTCAGCTTATGGAGTTTATTGTTTTGTCAGAGATACACTGCTTCTGAACTTTTGTGGACATTTAGTTATTTTAAATTAAAGTAGTGCATTGTTTAATAAATTTCCTTTAACTTTGATTTCATATTAGCCTATTGCCAGGTTTTATGGCTAAGGAGCTACTTGTTATGTTGACACTTACAGTTGTGGGGGGCCAAAACAAAAACAAACCTCTAACAGTGGAATAGTAAGGATTAAAATTGAGATATCTTACGATAATGCAGTCCAGACACAGTTAACCCAGAGTATGATGTTAAACAGTCTTCTTTTGAAAAAATGAATTTTTTAATCTAATTGAACTTTCAATTACTACAGTTATTTAACAATTACCCAAATACACATATTCAGTAGAATAAATGTCAATATAGTAACTGGAAAAAAGTGGCCAAAAAGGAAATAGAATGTTTAATTACATTAAAGATAGAGCAAGTTGCAAGAAGACTCTTCTTTGTATTACCAACACACGATAGGACTCCACATACCTAATAAGCTGCCAAGATCTTAGTGCCCAACTTCAATGTCAATGTCAATTTATTTATATAGCACATTTAAAACAACATAGGAATGCTGTGGCCAAAGTGCTTTACAATAATGGAATAAAATAAAACATACAATTAACATAAATAACATAAAAATAAAATAAGTGAACATAAATAAAATAGATAATAAATAGAAGCAATGTTACATAATCACAATGAGGAAAACATCCGTATTACTGAAGGTCACGGAATGCAAATGAATAGAAATGAGTCTTTAATCTCATTTTGAACAGTTCAGTTGTAGACAACTCCTTTATGTGATGAGGTAAAGAGTTCCACAGGTGACGAGCAGCAGTTGTAAAAGCCCTGTCTGTCCCTCTTGGTTTTACTCTTGGTACGAGGGACAACATGAGACAACTGACCAGAAGATCTAAGCACTCTGGATGGCTGGTGTAAAACACACAATTCGGTTAAATAGGCAGGAGTGAGCCCATGTAAATATTTAAAAACTAGCAACAAGATTTTAAAATCAATTTGAAAACTGACAGGCAGCCCAGTGTAAAGAAGCTAATATTGGAGAAACAAAATCAGACTTTCTTGCCACAACCAGAAATCGAGCGGCAGCATTCTGGACCAACTATAACCTGCGTATCAGGGATTTGCTAATCCCAGAACACAGCGAGTTGCAGTAATCAAGGCGAGAGAAGATAAAACCATGAGTAGCTTTCTCAAGATCCCTAGTAGATAAAAAGGGCTTGATCAGTAAAAGCTGAAATGGCGGTGTTTCAGAGCAACGGCAAGCGCGGGCGTTGTTTAGAACAAGTGTATCTGTATCTGATGAATGTGCCACCTACTTCAGTGGAGGCAGAGCGTGCTTTCTCAGCGGCTGGCGTACTCTGCACGAAGGTGCGCTCTCGCCTGGATGACCGCCGCACGCTGGACACGTGCTTTCTATGCTCTTATTACCGCTTCTCATTAGATCAGGGGTGCCCACAGTTTTTCGGCTTGCGAGCTTTTAAAATGACCAGGTCAAAATGATCTACCTACATTAAAAATGCTATATATATAGCATTATATATAACTAGCAGAATACCCGCGCTTCGCAGCGGAGAAGTAGTGTGTTAAAGAAGGTATGAAAAAGAAAAGGAAAAATTTTTAAAATAACGTAACATGATTGTTAATGTAATTGTTTTGTCATTGATATTAGTGTTGTTCCCATATCTATATCTATATATATATATATCTATATATATATATATATATATATCTATATATATATATATCTATATATATATATATATATATATATATATAT
>JANRMT010027041.1:19971467-20008024 GCA_026402145.1 Polypterus bichir lapradei | reverse complement strand
AATAAGAAATCAGGAAGGGGGCAAATAGTTTTTCACACCACTGTATAACCTTTTATTGTATTTTCCCAGACTGTCCTTCCACTGTACTTACATCCCTAGAACAATAAAAGGAACCATCTTGCCACTGCCTTCTCCTGGCACCCCTTCAAGGACAGGGTAAGACTAACTTCCTCTGCACTACACACCTTGTACAATGTGCCAGTCCATTCCAGGACCCATTCAAAAATGAACCTGCATTAAAGATTTGAGGGGAAAAAATAGACATAGGAGAACATGCTAGTTAAGAAGAAAGTGTTTTGATTTGGGTTTTCCGATGAGGACACTGGAGTGGGGAACCAGTAGCACATACCACTGTGCCCCAGTGCTGCCCACTATTAAGCTATTAACATTAAGTAACTGCTTCCTTTTTATTTTAGACTTTCAGTGAATATACTGTACATAAATCTTTTTATGGGTTACAACTGAAATGAATATTTATGAAAGTTAACTTCCATCTGTGGCAAATTGATTTGAATGGACATTGATTAGTAAGACACACACCTATGTATATAAGGTCATACACGACAAAAAAAAAGCCATTGAGTCCAAGGAACTTGCTATAGACCACCACAATCAAATTATGGTGAAGCATTAATTAAGGCAAGGATATACAGTAGGTTCACCACAGCCCTAATAATCATTTAATGGAAGAAGTTTTGGATCTACCAGGACTCTTCCTAAAGTTGGCCATCCAGCTGAACTGAATAACCAGGTAAAAAGATCCTTGGCCATTGTGACCAAGTAACCAAGAACCCAGTGATCACTCAGAGCTTCAGAAGTCCTCTGCTAAGATGGGAGCAAACCTTTTGGAAGAACAACCATCTTAGCAACACTCCATCAATCACATGTTTCTTGACAAATGGCTAGATGGAAGCCACTCTTCAGTAAAAGGCATATGATAGCAATTAAAGTACTCTGAGAGCATGAGGAAAAAATTCTCTGGTCTGATGAGATAAACATTGAACTCTGGGCAGAACTCCAAGTGCTATGTCTAGCAGAGACCAGACATTGGTCATTACCTGCAAAATACCATTCTTATGATAAAGCATGGTGATGGCAGTGTTATCTTTTAGGAAGAGTGTCATTCTGTAAATAATTTAGGCAATCTTCCAAAACAACAGTGTGATGGAGGCTACGTCCACACCACCACGTTTTCATTTAAAAATAGAATTTTTAAATGGAAAGTGGCTAAAAGCTTGTTCGCTTGTGCATGTAGACATAATTTTAAGTTGAGTTAAACTTTCAAATGAAGCTGCTGTGGCACATGCCATGCATAATTTTTTTTTTTTGGACATACTCCATTTTTAGAAATGGTAAAATTTTAAGAAAATTGAAATTCATTTTAGATATTTCAAACTGAATTGAAGATATCTGAAAATGAATCCATTTCAAGATATCTCAAACACAAGATATCTTGAAATGAGACACTGTAAATTTTAAGATATTTGACATGTATTTCAAGATATCGTAAATGGAACGAGATATCTTGAAATAAGTTGCTGTGCATTTAGAGATATCTCAAATACATTTTGAGATATCTCAAAATCACTTCCTGTAAAATTTCTTATTCTTTCAATTGGACTTCCTGTCTATTTTAAGATATCTAGAAACGTATTTGAGATATCTTGAAATGCACAGGAAGTTATTTTAAGATATCTAAAAATGCATTTCATATATCTCAGAATGATTTTGAGATATCTTAAAATGAGTTGTATGTTATTTTAAGATATCTCAAAATATAATTAAGATATCTTTAAAAGAATTTAAGATATCTTGAAATTCACTGCTGTTTGAGATATCCAAAATACATTTTTAGATATCTCAAATTAATTTCATGATATCTTAAAATGGGTCTCTGCTCTACTTGAGATATCTTAGAATGTATTTCAAATTATATTTCAAGATATCTCAAATACATGAGATATCTTAAAAAATTAAATTATTTCAAGATCTCAATAGCATTTTCAGATTTCTACAATACAATTTAAGATATCTGAAAAACATTTCCAGCTATCTCAAAACCATTTCCTGTCCATTTTCAGATATCTGAAATACATTTCAAGGTGCCTCATAATCCCTTCCAGCTCATTTTAAAATATCTCTTAATACACTTCAGGATATCTTATATTAAACAGAAGTCCCATTGAAATAATAGGCAATTTTACAGGAAATGATTCTGAGATGTCTTGAAATGCATTTCATGATATCTTAAATACATGCAAAGTCAATTTAAGATATCTAACAATTCATTTGAGATTTATTGAAATGCACACACAGTTATTTTGAGATATCTGGATAGATTCTAAGATATCTCAAGTGGAGCAGAGACCCATTTTAAGATATCATGCAATAAATTTGAGATATCTAAAAATGTATTTTGGATATCTCAAACAGCACTGAATTTCAAGATATCTTAAATGCTTTTATAGATATCTTAATTATATTTCAAGATATCTTAAAATTACATACCACTCATTTTAAGATTTTTCAAATTAATTTTGAGATATCTGAAATGCATTCTCTGATATCACAAAATAACTTCCTGCTCATTTTAAGATATCTTGAATACATTGTCACATATCTTAAAATAATTTCCTGCACATTTTGAGATAACTCAAATACATTTCGACTTAACAGGAAGTCCCATTGAAAGATAACTAATTTTACAGCAAGTGATTGTGTGATATCTCTAAATGTATTTACTATATCTCAAAATGCGCACTATAAATTCAGTACGACACCAGTGTCTCCAAACACTCAAATATGAAGTTCAATACGTTTACAGTGAAATTCTTACTATATATTGTATATAATATAATATATAAAAATATAATATATCTTTGACATTATATATCAGACAAAGGAAATCACAGAAAGCCACGATAACAATAATGAATATTCAGCAACTACTAAAATTTTTGTTTCAGTCTGTCACTGAACTATATCAACTGAAGTGCGTAATGTCAATACAAATTACAAAATATCACTAGAGTGTTAAGTGTCAAATGCTTGGTAGACTCACAACAATGTAGAGCGCAATGGCATTGAATGTGTCAAGGCTTCACAAATCATACTTTGAATTGCGCATGTCAGCTCAGTATTTTGAATTGCTCTCCATGATTCAATCCCAGTGCACCTGTGTGTTCAGTGTTTCGAATGGTGCTGGGTGGAGGAGGGACATTTTCAATGTGAGTGTCAGCTTACTGCTTCAAACCGATGTTTGGGAGGTTATAGTCATTCATTTCTACTGCCCATTTCACTACCAGGTTTCAAAATTTCTATAGAGTTGTGATAAGTGAAACAAGTCTTTCTAGATCATCAACACAACTGAAATGATTGTGTTGAAGATTACTTAGTGTCGAAAAATAAAATGACAAATTGTACGTATTAAAATGCAGTATAGGAGAATGCATAAGAAGAGCTGTACAAATATGATTCAAGACACTTTATTCACCATAATACTCAGGCTCTTCTCATAAATATTCTGTCCCTGTCTCTCACTGACTCACTTCTATAATGAACAGTGTTAGATGGTATATTATTCACTGTATATATGTCAATGTATATATTTTAAATATTCATATATGTTATACAGTGTTATATGTTATATACTTTTTATGTTTGATATTCTATATTTTGTATTTACTGCCCAATATGTTCTATTTATACTTTCCGGTACTTTATCACTGTTTCAGTCTGTTCTCATAAATATTCCTTTTCCTTCCTTGTGTTTGGTGTTACTGCTATGAAAACTGCATTGATGATCAAGGTCTATCTAATTAAAATGTGTATCTTATCTCATGTGTATGACAAAACTGTAGATCTGACTGAGGGTTTCATTGGTTGTCATAGTTATATTATGTCACAATAGCTAAACTGCAGGTTTGGTAGTTTAAATTTTAGGTGGTATTACGTGTATCAAGTTGAATTTGCACATTCTTTGAGATACATGATTAGTAAGGGCTGCTCTTATGGTAAACAAGAATAAATGTTTCTGGTAAACACTTTTTTGCAAATTATTAAAGTATGGATAGCTGCCTATTCTTTGTCGCCAATGCACAAGTAGATCTTTATGTCAGCATCTGTATCAATCGGTGATGTGTATACAGGGTCATCCTTTATAAGGTTAATATCGGATGAAGTAATTGCCTCGGTTACATTGTAGATTAAAGTAACACCCACCAGATAACAGTGACATATGGCCTTGCCTCCCTGTGATCACCTCACATGCTCTTTACAAACAAGCTATAAGGTATCGCTTAGAAACATTTGTACTTGAAAAGTTCAGCATCTCATTTTCAACACACGTGATGATGTGGTTGTGAAGCTGCAGTTACACCTTACCTGATGAAGGGGCCTTAGCTGCCTCGAAGCTTGCATTTGTAATCTATTTAGTTAGTCAATAAAAGGTGGCATTTCATCCTACTTTCAACTGTATCAAGCTATGGCTAACACGGTACAACACTCAACTGCTATGTCAGTATATCAGTGACACCTGGAGACTACACCTTTAAGTGACACAGTGTCTAAAATACCCACCTGATCCCAATTTAGTCTATCTGGCACATAAACTACTTAAAAGTAGTAAGGCATGCATCTGAATACAAGTGTTAATTTGTGACAAGCGAGCAATATACACATGCAAAGTGATAATACAAGTAGTCTACTTTGCGATTAATTTTGGAACATACTATAGAAGGTTCACAACCCAGCCACAGGGGAGGCACAAGCCAGTGGGTTTCTTTGTGCCGGTCCCAAGCCCGGATAAATGGGGAGGGTTACGTCAGGAAGGGCATCTTGTGTAAAATTTTTCCAAATCAATATGCGGACAACAATACAAATTTCCATACCGGATCGCTCGAGCCCTGGGTTAACAACGACCACCACCAGTACTGTTAGCCAACAGGGTGCGGGAGAAAATTGGGCTACTGTTGGCCGAAGAAGGAGAAGAACAGGAGGGAGATGTGTCCGGAGGCAGGAGGAGAGGAGGAAGGTAAAGAGAGTGGAACTGAGAGTAGGAACTTTGAATGTTGGCATATTAATGACTGGTAAGAAGAGAGAGTTAGCAGATATGATGGAGAGAAGGAAGGTTGATATATTGTGCGTGCAAGAGACTAAATGGAAGGGGAGTAAGGCCATGTGGATCGGAGGTGGATTCAAATTGTTCTATCATGGTGTAGATGGGAGGAGAAACGGGGTAGGAGTTATTCTGAAGGAACAGTATGTCAAGAGTGTTTTGGAGGTGAAAAGAGTATCAGACAGAGTAATGATTATGAAGCAGTAAATTGGAGGTGTGATGATGAATGTTGTTAGTTCATATGCCCCAGAAGTTGGGTGTGCGATGGATGAGAAAGAAGATTTTTGGAGTGAGTTGAATGAAGTGATGAGCAGTGTACCCAAGGGACAGGAAGTGGTGATTGGAGCGGATTTCAATGGGCATGTTGGTGACGGGAACACAGGAGATGAGGAGGTGATGTGTAGGTATGGTGTCAAGGAGATGAATGAAGAAGGTCAGAGGATAGTGGATTTTGCCAAAAGGATGGACATAGTTGTGGTGAATATGTATTTTAAGAAGATGGAGGAACATAGGGTGACATACAAGAGTGGAGGAAGATGCAAACAGATGGATTACATCCTATGCAGAAGAGCCAATCTGAAGGAGATTGAAGAGTGCAAAGTGGTGGCAGGGGAAAGTGTGGTTAAGCAGCATAGGATGGTGGTCTGTTGGAGATCAAGAAGAGGAAGAGAGTGAGGGCAGAGCCAAGGATCATATGGTGGAAGTTAAAAAAGGAAGACTACAAGGTTGAGTTTAGGGAGGAGGTGAGACAGAGACTGGGTGGCAATGAAGAGTTACCAGACAGTTGGGCAACTATAGCAGAAGTAGTAAGGGTGACAGCAAGAAGAGTGCTTGGCATGACATCTGGAAGACATCAGAGGAAGGAGGAAAAGGAAACCCAGTGGTGGAATGGGAAGTACAGGAAAGTATACAGAGGAAAAGGAATGTGAAGAAGAAGTGGGATAGTCAGAAAGATGAGGAAAGTAGACAAGAGTACAAGGAGATAAGGCACAAGGTGAAGAGAGAGGTGGCGAAGGCTAAAGAAAAGGTATATGATGAGTTATATGAGAGGTTGGACACTAAGGAGCTGGAAAAGGAGAAGAACCTGTACCGATTGGCTAGACAGAGGGACCAAGCTGGGAAAGATGTGCAGCAGGTTAGGGTGATAAAGGATAAAGATGGAAACATACTCACAAGCGAGGAGGGTGTGTTGAGCAGATGGAAAGAGTACTTTGAGAGGTTGATGAATGAAGAGAACGAGAGAGAGGGAAGGTTGGATGATGTGGAGATAGTAAAAAGTGCAACAGATTAGCAAGGAGGAAGTAAGGACAGCTATGAAGAGGATGAAAAATGGAAAGGGCGTTGGTCCAGATGACATACCTGTGGAAGCACAGAGGTGTTTAGGAGAGATGGCAGTGGATTTTTTAACCAGATTTTTTAAAGGAATCTTGGAAAGTGAGAGGATATCTGAGGAGTAGAGAAGAAGTGTACTGGTGCCGATATTGAAGAATAAGGGGGATGTGCAGGACTGTAGTAACTACAGGGGGATAAAATTGATGAGCCAAAGCATGAAGTTATGGGAAAGAGTAGTGGAAGCTAGGTTAATTAGTGAGCAGCAGTATGGTTTCATGCCAAGAAAGAGCACCATAAATGGGATGTTTGCTCAGAGATTGTTGATGGAGAAGTATAGAGAAGGCCAGAAAGAGTTGTATTGCATCTTTGTGGACCTGGAGAAAGCATATGACAGGGTGCCTTGAGAGGAGCTTTGGTATTGTATGAAGAAGTCGGGAGTGGCAGAGAAGTATGTAAGAGTTGTACAGGGGAAGTGTGACAGTGGTGAAGTCTGCAGTAGGAGTGACGGATGCATTCAAGGTGGAGGTGGGATTACATCAGGGATCAGCTCTGAGCACTTTCTTATTTGCAATGGTGATGGACAGGTTGACAGATGATTAGACAGGAGTCCCCGTGGACTATGATGTTTGCTGATGACATTGTGATCTGTTGTGAGAGTAGGGAGCAGGTTGAGGAGACCCTGGAGAGGTGGAGATATGCTCTAGAGAGGAGAGGAATGAAGGTCAGTAGGAACAATACATATGTGTAAATTAGAGGGCGGTCAGTGGAATGGTGAGGATGCAGGGAGTAAAGTTGGCGAAGATGGAGGAGATTAAATACTTGGGATCAACAGTATAGAGTAACGGTGAGTGTGGAAAAGAGGTGAAAAGAGAGTGCAGGCAGGATGGAATGGGTGGAGAAGAGTGTCAAGAGTAATTTGTGACAGATGGCTATCAGCAAGAGTGAAAGGGAAGGTCTACAGGACGATAGTGAGACCAGCTATGTTATATGGGTTGGAGACGGTGGCACTGACCAGAAAGCAGGAGACACAGCTGAAGATGGCAGAGTTAAAGATGTTAAGATTTGCATTGGGTGTGACGAGGATGGGCAGGATTAGAAATGAGGACATTAGAGGGTCAGCTCAAGTTGGACGGTTGGAAGACAAAGTCAGAGAGGCCAGATTATGTTGGTTTGGTCATGTGCAGAGGAGAGATGCTGAGTATACTGGGAAAAGGATGTTAAGGATAGAGCTGTCAGGTAAGAGGAAAAGAGGAAGGCCTAAGAGGAGGTTTATGGATGTGGTGAGAGAGGACATGCAGGTGATGGGTGTTAAAGAACAAGAGGCAGAGAACAGAAAGATATGGAAGAAGATGATCCACTGTGGCAACCCCTAACGGGAGCAGCTGAAAGAAAAAGAAGACTGCAGAAGGTTGATGCAAGATGTCTCGATCTTTGGTGTGGAATTACTTCGGTTTAGAATCTCCATTGATGGTAAAATGCATAATTTGCAATAAGCAATTTGTGTTTTGCAATAATACATCTTCAATGCTTCTCCACTTGCTGTTGATGCATTCTGGTGTTATAGAGGAGTATGACAATCCCACTGTATCTGTTCACACTGTCTAAGCAAGTCTAAGCAGTCTAAGCAAGGTTGGACAAATTTATTATCATATTATTACAATTATTTCAGAAGTTCTGAACCAGCATTGAAAGCTTGTCTGGAATCTGGGGTCTGTTGGCTTAGACACACTGCAATATGATGTGTGGTGTGTGTATCTTTTTTATTTTTTCAATTAGGCACACAAGAGGAACTGGACAAGACTTTGATTGACATGGTGGAAAGGGTTTGCAGCCCTTTACTACTGTTGAGGAATGAATTTATGGACGTTAAAGCAACTAAGAAATTTATGCATCCCGTTTATGGTAGCTCTGAGAAAAAGAAAACAGAGACTGGAACTTGTGCCTTTACTGGAGCCGGAGAAGAATGCGCACTACAAGTAGTTCCTGTTAAGGTAAAATCCAAGCAAATGAAAGGTATGTAGAAACATATGCCTTTATAGTCCTCGGCAGTACAGTAACAATTTGCACTGAGAAGCTTCAGAGACAATTAAGCTTTCAAGGGAGAAAAACACAGGTATTCCTCAAAACTATGAGTAACTATGATGATGATTCAAAAATGCTAACCCAATGTTCTGTTTTACCAGATTTACAAGTCTGTGGTCTCAATGATGTTGAATATATTGATTTGCCAAAGGTCTTCACACAGGTCTCCATTCCAGTGAACAGAGAAAGTATTCCACTACAAGGAGATATCGATAAGTGGGCATATCTTAAAGAGGTACGTCTATCTCATATTGACTCTGAAGTTGATCTTTTAATAGGAATCAACTACCCAGAAATCTTCAAGCAGTCACGACTCATACCTAGCCAAAGAGGTGGACCTCACGCCATGAAGACTGCACTTGGATGGGCCGTTGGTGGATCATACAAAGAAATAGTAGACCTCGCAAAACAAAGTGGTAAGCTGCCCGAATATTCAATCAATCGTGTGTAAATAACAGAGATTGAAGATATGTTGCTGCAACAGTATAACACATATTTTCCAGAGTGCAACTGTGAAGAAAAGGAGGAGATGTCACAGGAGGACATCAAAATCATGCACTCAGACAATGGAACAAATTTTGTTGGAGCAGAAATAGAGCTACGAGAAGCTACTAAAAAATTGGAACATGAAAAAATCAGCAACGCTATACTTCAAGAACATCAAAAATGGCTTGCACCAAGAAGAAACTTTGAACCAGGGGGCGTTGTTCTAATTGTAGATGAAGCTACACCTCGCAATTGCTGGGTAACGGGTCGAGTCATCAAGACAATGCCAGATGCTAAAGGTGCAGTCAAAAGAGTTTGTGTGCAAACCAAAACTAGCACACTGGACAGACCCATGAATAAACTGTGCCTGCTTCTAGAAACAGCCAATGTTTGAAATTTGAAATTTTTTAAATGTTTGTTTGCAGTGTTATTGCTAATGATTTGAAAAGAATAGTTAATATAAAAGTAATTGGCTCATATTGAAGTAAAGTATAGTAATTGTCTCCGCTCCTGCATAGCCAATTAGGGGCCAGAAATGTAACAGCCAATCTTAGAAAGTTAAATTTTGAGTTAAACTCATATTAATGTTTGCTTAATTTGAATAGAACATAAATTTCTTTCATAGTCATAACTTATGGTATAGTCTTCCCTCCCTATAAGTTAGCAAGTCCCATCCATCCATTTTCCAACCCACTGAATCCAAACACAGGGGTCTGCTGGAGCCAATCCCAGGACACAATCCTGGGCAGGGTGCCAACCCACCACAGGACACACACAAACACCAAGCACACACTAGGACCAATTTAGAATCTCCAAGCCACCTAACCTGCATGTCTTTGGACTGTGGGAGGAAACCCACGCAGACACGGGGAGAATATGCAAACTCCACGCAGGGAGGACCCGGGAAGTGAACCCGGGTCTCCTAACTGCAAGGCAGCAGTGCTACCACTGCACCACCGTGCCGCCCTTATGAAAAAATGTTTTTTGATAATCCCAAAAACAATAATGCTGCAAGTTATGGAGTGTGTTTCAGATTGGGTGTTCATACATTGATGCTTTTGAGAAGTATGGATGTTCCTGTGAGGATTTATTCATGTTCATTCTATGTACGGTGTGCTTAAGTAGATTTTTTACAATTATTAATTTTGTGCCAGGTGACTAATTTTAATATTGTTAATGTAAGTATGACTTGGGCTCGGAATTCTACAGTATGTAATGTGCCTGAACAACTCCTGGAACAGTATTCTGCTACCATCTAGTGGACAAAAAAACATTACGCTGCAAAAATGTTTTTCTATGGACTTTGTCACTCTGACAAGACTCATCAGTATTCATGAGTGGAGCAAAACCTTCAACCGAACCTCACTAACATGTAAATGAGAAGTTGTAAAGCCTGTGGTGGGCTGCACCCTGCCCAGGGTTTGTTTCCTGCCTTGCGCTCTGTGTTGGCTGGGATTGGCTCCAGCAGACCCCCGTGACCCTGTAGTTAGGATATAGCGGGTTGGATAATGGATGGATGGAAATTATAAAGCCAGTCAATTTTTGTGTCGGGGAAATGTGGAAGTTACTAAACCTTGTGCTACAGTATCCTGCAATAACACAAGGGAGGCATTGATCATGCACTGATATTGTACCCTCTAAGAAAGAGCAAAAAAACGAAAAACGTGTCTACTGTCCCAATTGCAGTGTTGGGTTGTGCATTGGTGACAAGCATATCACACTAAGGCCGTGTACATGAGTGTAGAAGTGGACATTAGTCATATTATTCATAATGTATTTATGTTGACATTTTGCTACTTACATATTTCTGTTACATCTAATAACATTTTTTCTTTTTGAAAAAAAAAATATTGTTTTTAATTTATTTTTCCTGGAGTAAACATTATGCTAAATAGGTTAAGTAGTAAAATAACATATACATAAATTATGAGGTAAATTATAAAAGGTTTCACATTTTTAGATAAGGATAAAAATAAAGAGTGTCATGTTGATAGAAATGCTGCCTTGCAAAAAGAAGACCTGGGCTTAAGCCTGGGGGCTCCCCGTGTCTTTGTGGGTTTCCTGTGTGTGCTCCAGCTTTACAGTTCAAAGACGAGCAGGTTAGGTGAACTGGCATTGCTAAATTGCCCATAGTGAGTGATTGGGTGTGTATGTGTGTGTGTACGTGTGTGTGTGTGTGTGTGTGTGCGTGTTAAGCCTGAAATGGACTGGTGTACTGTCCAGGGGTTGTTCCTGCCTTGAGCCTGATGCTTCCTGGGACAGACTCCAGATTTCCTGTAACCTTGCTTAGGATATGCAGGTTTGAAAATGAATGGATGAAACTGCAAATACAAATATGGTTGTGATATGAGCTCCTACTGTGGGTGACTACGATGCTACCACAGAGATATGTGACTGAAAAGGGACCCCTTAAAAAGCAGTGGTGTCCACTGATACTCAGATCTGAAGACAATCATTTAATCAGCTCTGGCTCTTTGTAGGAGGCAGCTGTCCTCATATGGGTGAAGCTGCAAACATGGGTTGCTATAAAAGCAGCTGTTCTGAATTTTGCTTGAGGACGCTGTAAACATGTGAGTAAACCTTACGCATGGGGCACTATGAAGCAGTTACACAGAAGCTGCATTTGGTTAAAGCAGCTGTACATGTACAGGTAAAGATGTAGACATGGAGTGCATTAAAGTGAGTATAGCAAGCATCCAAGCACCACCAAAGTTGATATTACCAAGTAGCACAGATAAAACAAAAACAAAAAAGCTTCCCTAATAACACTTAGAATATATGAATCGCTGCTTAATCAAAGAATTCTGCTCAATCAACAACTCCTTTGCAAAGGATGGGCATGAAACTGGATAATCAGGTTCTGTGTGTCACAGTAAGGCATGTTCTTAAGTTCTGGGAGGCTCTTGGTTGCTCTGTTTAGCACAGATCCATTTCTGTTCTGTTTTTTGTAGCATAGTGACCAAGGGCCTAATTTATAAATGGTGCACACACACAAAAATGTTGCGTACGCCCGTTTCCACTCTCACATTAAGATGTATAAGAACTAAACTTGACATAAAGCTACGCACATTTTCACAGCATCCTCAGATAATGCGTATGCAGGTTTCTGGTTTTGTAAACAGGTGACAACTAACATCAAAGCAGTGCTACTGTTTCTGTGTGGTTTTCCATTCTGTTTCATATTCACATCCATGATGTGGGCTTTATCAAATACTTTGAAATTAGCAGAATATCATCTACAAATTTGAGGCATGTGACTGTAATCAATCTGTAACAATATAGTGGTGCATGGAATTCCAAACTATTCCAGCTCCCATGGCTGCTTTGGTGTTGTTAGTCTCACGTGAAGCCTGAAAACCACGAGGACTGATTTTGATCATTTATTTTAGATAGAATGCCCAGAGTGGGCTGGGTAGTCCCATGACCTCAGAACCCCTGCAGATTTTGTTTGTTTTTTTTTCTCCAGCCCCTGGAGTTTTTGTTTTTTTCTGTCTTCCTACCTGTCGGACCTTACTTTATTTTTTGCTGTTTAGTATTGCCTAATCTAATTTTTATTTTTATATTTAGATTTTTATGAACCTTTCTTTCTTCAATTTGTAAAGCACTATGAGCACATAATTTGTATGAAAATGTGCTCTATAAATAAAATGTTGTTGGTGTTGCTAGAAGACATCACAAACAGAAGAACTGGATGAGTGTGCTTATTTACAGATCATACTAACCTTTTGTCCCATGATGACTGGCTTCTATGTCGATTTAGATTTCCTAGAGCTATCTTCTTGGAACTGTGTGCGTTTAGAATACTAGGATGTATACTTGATATCATTTTTATAATAAAAAATGCATCAAAGGAAGTATAGTATGCTACATTTTTACTGAAAAATTGTTAGTGTTATTTAAATATTGTATATTGTTAATAATTAAACATGTTGGGACATGGTGCCACAGCAGAAGTGCTGCAGCTTTGCAATAAGGGGGTCATGTCCTGGGTGTACCCTGTCTGGAGTTTGTATGATTTCCTGGTGGGTCTCCTCTGTGTGCTTCAGTTTCCTTCCAAAGGCAGGATGCTAAATTGACACTACGAGTGTATGTGTGAGCTCGTATTCCCCTTGTGATGAGCTGGTGCGCTGTCCTGCCTTGCGCTTGATGCTTGCTGGGACTGATGTGACTGTTGTGTCACCATGCCCCCTAATGTTTAACACATGATTTTATGCATTTAATCTTGAAAATGAATCAATTATACATCCTAGTATTCTAAAATGTTCAGAGAACTGTAATATCATGAATATAATGTATTTCGTGTAGGTGTTCACAGCAAAGTCTTCCACATGCAAGCACCACACCTCAAATCAACTCCAGGCCTTTTATCTGCTTAATTGATAATGACATAATGACGGACTTGCCCACACCTGCCCATGAAATAGCCTTTGAGTCAATTGTCCAATTACTTTTGAGCCCCTGAAATAAAGGGATTGTGTTAAAAAAATGCTTTAGTTGCCTCACATTTTTATGCAATCGTTTTGTTCAACCCAATGAATTAAAACTGAAAGTCTGCACTTCAACTGCATCTGAGTTGTTTCATTTAAAATTCATTGTGGTAATGTACAGAACCAAAATGAGAAAAAAGTTGCCACTGTCCAAATATTTATAGACCTAACTGTAAAGCATTTAACATACTACTTTAGTTACGATGGGGTTTGAGAAACTCTAGTAAATTAAACATCGATTTTAAGATGAAGTTTACACCATTTTTCTTTAAAGACAAAATAAATGACGAGATTAAAGTGGAAATTGAGATTAACATCAACATTTTGACTTTAATCTCGATATAGGAGTCCTGCCACATGCAAAAGTTCGCTGACGACACTGCTATCGTGGGTTGCATCAGGAGTGGGCAGGAGGAGGAGTATAGGAGCCTAATCAAGGACTTTGTTGAATGGTGCGACTCAAACCACTTACACCTGAACACCAGCAAGACCAAGGAACTGGTGGTGGATTTTAGGAGGCCCAGGCCACTCATGGACCCCATGATCATCAGAGGTGACTGTGTGCACAGAGTGCATTCCCATAAATACCTGGGACTCGGGAGCATAAGTGGTTTTAGACGGGGGCCAACAGGGGCCAGTGCCCTTGTAGAACTGGCCCTGGCCCCTGTGCTGAAGAGATAAGATTTTAATTAATTACTTACGGTGATGTTCTGTGCCCCCATGAAAAAACACTGGCCCCACCCTGGCCCCCCTGGTAAATTTGGTCTGGAACCACCACTGCCTGGGAGTGCAGCTGGATGATAAATTGGACTGGACTACCAACACTGATGCTCTGTACAAGAGAGGACAGAGCCTACTATACTTCCTTAGAAGGCTGACGTTCTATAAGATCTGCAATAAGATGCTGCAGATGTTCTATCAGACGGTTGTGGCGAGCGCCCTCTTCTACGCGGTGGTGTGCTGGGGAGGCAGCATAAAGAAGAGGGACGCCTCACGCCTGGACAAACTGGTGAGGAAGGCAGGCTCTATTGTAGGCATGGAGCTTGACAGTTTAACATCTGTGGCAGAGCGACGGGCGCTGAGCAGGCTCCTGTCAATCATGGAGAATCCACTGCATCCACTGAACAGTGTCATCTTCAGACAGAGGAGCAGCTTCAGCAACAGACTGCTGTCACCGTCCTGTTCCACTGACAGACTGAGGAGACCCCACACTATGCGACTCTTCTTTTCCACCCTGGGGGTAAACGTTAACATTATACAAAGTTATTGTGTGTTACACCTGCATTTTTATCACTCTTTAATTTAATATTGTTTTTTATCAGTAAAGCTGCTGCTGGAGTATGTGAATTTCCCCTTGGGATTAATAAAGTATCTATCTATCTAGACTTGTTTTTCCTTCACTGTCTCCCTATTTGTTTTCTTTTCTGTGACCCTAATATGCTTCCATATGACACTTAGACAAGTGGGCTGTGACTTGTCTTTTCACATCAACTTTGATATCTGACCACTTTTTTTATATTGGGCACTATACAACTTTCTGAACTTGAACTTTTGAGCATCTTCGCCACACAGTGCCACTCCAGTTTCCTTTTGTTTCTTATACTACTAAACAGTATGTTTTTCCTTCCCTCCACTTCACCGAGCAGGACCTCCATTTTGAATTCACTGAAATTCTTTTACACGTGCATTTGCCATTGTCTTTTAAAAAAACATTGAATGGAGAGGTGATTTATATGCATACTGTATTTACATAGGCATAATTCTGGGAGGAGCTGGGGGGGGGGCTCTAGGCCTATACATATGCATTAAAATTAACATTGATTGGGATTTATAAAGGGAAAAGGCATAGAACTTTGTTCACAGTTTTATGCATCTGAATTTTTGTGCTTATACACATTTCTAGTTTTGTTTTAGTGTGAATTCTGCACAAGACATTATGAAGCCCCAGAACTGAATACGGCTGCACACTCACTAGTGCCTCAGAATCTGTGCATAACCGCCCTTGACATGTATGCACTTGACACTATAATCTAACATTGTATTGGCCTAAAATTGCTTCTGAACATGCCATAAACATTGAGAATTTTACCTGAACATAAAGTCAGCGTTTTTCCAGAGATTGTTTCTTGCATTCTACATGTATTTTGTACTCTGTGTTCACTGATTTCTGAAGATTGTCCATGTTTTTTAATTTTTGCTGCCTTCTCAGACTATCCCTTAAATTGTAGATATATCTTCACAATGCACCCCTCAGCAAATCCACTACTGACCTCCTCCCGTGAGGCATTCTCCATTATCTGTACGCTGCCTCCTACCAAGCAGAGAATCCAGATTTGGAAGTTACTTCTGATGCTAATAGATTGTGAAAGAAAAAATTTAATTGCTTGCAAGCTACTAAGGATTAAAAGCTGTTTTATTTATAATGGCAGGTTATTTATACAGGCGTCTATCATAAGATAAGGTGAAGTAAGCTGAACTTGAGTAACTTCCTGTAGGAACGTGTCCGTTAGACACAGGAAAGATGACCTTTCCTTCTTTGGGGCCCCTTTTGACACGTACACAAAAAAGAAACTGTGGGCCGAATTGATGAAATACTTAGATGCTGTTTCATAAGTAAGGGGGAGGGAGGAAAATGAATCACTGCACAACAAAGTTTATTTATCTTGAACACTGTTGGGTGTTTCTTATAGATTTTTGGGTGCTGATCGCGAATATCACATCAAAATGTACCCACCATGTATCGTTTCAGTTTTATCATGATTTTTTCTTATATTTGAATTCAAACATTTTCGCTCCCGTAAGTGACTTATCAACAACGGTTTGTGCAGCCTGTGCATGTCCAGGCATGGCATCAGGCCAGGTTGGAAGCTGTTCTGTGGAAGTTGACATCCTGGGCAGGTCTGAAGGAGCTTGATGCTGTTTCAGCTGCTATAAAGGTGGCTTGCACCGATACTGCTCATTTGGTTTATATAGAAAGTCAGTGTGTATGTAGAGTATCAGTTGTAGACTATGGTCGGGCATTCATCCCGGCCAATACTCCCAGGCCACCAGAGGGAGCCCTCCCTGTGACATGGAGATACCCCGAATTCCTCTTGTCCCATGATGACTGGCTTCTATGTCGATTTAGATTTCCAAGAATTGATGAAATACTTAGATGCTGTTTCATAAGTAAGGGGGAGGGAGGAAAATGAATATTAAAACCGCATGAAACCAGAAAACTTTGCTCTTCTGCGTTGCAAAGCAGGAATCCATCTACTCATCTGTGACTGAATAAAGACTACCTGATTGAACTATTCTTGTCTTTCTCGGGTGTTACTTCCACAACATGTATTTCAAATGAAATCGAACAGGAAAGGGTTTATATAAAAAAAAAAACCCACACACACCACACAAAGTGAAGGTTTTGCCAGATCCATGCTGGTGGTTATTTAGAACACTATTTTCATATGGGAACTCATGTCTTAAACTTGCTGTTAAACCACCAAGTTATGGACTGGCTTCCAGTTAAAAAGTTGCAAGCTACCTGGTCTCACAATTAATTTGCTCCCTATTACTCGGACAAGAAAAAGTGTGTTTTACATAGGTACATTTAAAATGAAGAGGTCTGTAAAAATGACTAAACAGATCTACACAGTACCACCTAGTTGCAGTTTTCATCACCTTCTTGGGCAAGTGGAGCAGGAATGAGGAAGCCATCAGAAAATTCAGAATTTAAAACCTCCCAGACTATTTTTCAGGAAAAGGGGCAAAGATGTCTCATGAAAGACAAACCCCTTTTTAAAAAAGGTCATTGAATGATCCTATGGAATCAGTATAGCCCAAGGTGGTCATAAGAGAAAGTGTCCCTGTTGAACATCCCCCCCAAATATGTGCTGTTTGCACAAGTATTCCATTACTAGAGAACCCACTGCAACTGGGCACCAATTTCACTTTTTGTGTTTCTGGTTTTAGTTGCCAAAGCAAAGATTATCATTTAAATTAAACACTAGACATGTAGTGTATGGTTTTTCACTAAATATTGGCTTTCTGCACCCGCTTCCTGTGTAGAAATCATATGCTCTGCAAATAACATGCAATGCCAGTTGTTTCCTCAGTGCTCAAATTTATTTTAGGATCATTTTCATTACACAGAAGAATTGAAAGCTATTAATATTGAGTTGGTAGAACAGCTCAGCATTTTGAGTGAAAAATAAAACGCCAAGATTACTAAATCCTATACTGTGTAGGAATAGGTTTTCAAAACATGTGAATGTAAACCACCTATGAAGAGATCTGCCTAAATTGCTTCCTCAGATGCAACAATATTCACATTTGTATAACACACCCCATTCCAGGTTCCTTCTTCAGTGAAGATGGTTTCTACGCCGTTGGGATCAGTTTTCTTAATGGTAGCTTTAAATGGAATGATAGCATTATCATCTTTAACCACCATTAATTGACAATCCACCTTTGTTCTTGGGGGGATGGTGACTGTGGTCTCTTCAGCAACTGTTGAAGTCTTCTCTATAGAAGAAGTTTTCCCAACCGACCCATTATAGGACACCGTAACCACAAAATCTAAAAGTTTGAATTGAGATGACAATGATGAAGAGAAACCCCAAGCGTTGGTTCAGGTGGTAGTCTCCGTGTTCTTGACCTCCCAAGAGAGTTTGAACGTGTGGCTCTGAGCAACGCTAGTTTTGTTAGTGTAGCTTTGTACTGCCACCGCCATGGGCACCTTTGGATGCTCCGAGGAGTCTTTCACTTCCACATTAAGGATCTGAAAAGATGGCTCCACCACATCCCAAGCTTACTGCAAATCTACAACTATCATCAGGCCCTTCTTTTGCCGCCTCTATATTTTGGTGCTCTCGATATATTCTACTCAGGTACAATCCATTGTCTGCTCTGAGAAGGATCTTTGCATCATCTGTAAAGACACTGAACTCACAGCATTCATCAGGGGAAGACTTCACTGGTTTAATATACTGAATGCCATCTTCACAGTATCTACTCAGATACATTCCTCTCTTGTCCTGCAGAAGGATCTTATCATCTGAAGTTTTGCTTACATGAAATTTGCACCAGCTGACTTTGTGCTCTTTTGCGGCTTCAATGTAGATTTTTTTGATCTTCTGAGTCATATGAAATGCAGCTCCAGTAGTTTCCATTATCAGTTTGCAGGGCAACACCCTCCTCCTTATCCATGTACATCTCCAGTGGGCCAAAGGAGTTGATTATGGGCTGTAAGAAAAAGCCAAATCAGCTCTCAACTCAATGTAGTAGAAAAACCCATTAAGAAACTACTAAATAAGCAGCCAAGAGGGGATTAAAAAACCCTTAACCTTTGTGTATGCCATAGTGTAGAAGGAAAATTTTTTAAATTAGCAAAGGAGGATATCAAATTAACATAAAGAGCCATAAAAAGTAAAAGCTTCTAAAATATTAGATTAAGCATAAATTAGAATGTTAAGCAAATAAGATAGGTCGAGCAAATAGTTAACTAAAAAATCAGTTATATTGCATTATTTTTTAAGCTTACAGCAAAATATCTAGTCTGGAAAGAACAGAAATTGACACATCGAAACCAGCTTCAGACAAGATAAGAGTTTGAGAACACCTGTGATTCCAGGTTTAGGAAGCTAAGGAAGCGATAACAGAGAAAATGACTCTGGAAGGCACGTATCGAGATCAGCTGGATTGGTGAATCAGCAGAAAGAAACAAAAGGCTTTTGCTGTAAGCAAGGTCACGCTGACATAATGCATGAAGAGAAAATCTTAGTAAATTCAGGCATTAGCAAAAATATTAGAATATATTAGAAATTAACTTTAGTGTAGAAATTAAGACAAATCAAGCATGCCAAGCAATGATTAAATGAAAGCACATACTATACTTCTTTTTAATTAAAGCTTAAGCTTCAGGTCACTATTATAAAAAGTTTGGAAGGTTTAAGAAAGAAAATGATGAGAGGAAACCCATATATGGAATTGAAGCCTTGGCCAGCTAGAGAAAATGGGAACAGCATAGAAAAATAGAAATACCACGAGGGGGCCAGTGATAGGAAAGTAAGGAGATAAGGGTTCCCATGGAAATTCAAGGTTCGGCCGAACAGGAGTAGAAGGGAGTCAGAGAAGATGGGCAAAAGAGCTCATTCGAGCGAGGTCAGAAAAGATAGGAAATGACATAAGAAAAGCCCAAAGATGGTAAGAGGAAGCCATCCACCCAGTCTTAGACCAATCAAAATATGTCAAACAGACACCAAGAGGAATAATGGACAGTAAAACCAGGTGCAGAATGAGCTAATCGAACGAGGCCAAAATGATAAGAAATTGTTATAAAAACTTCAATTGCTGTAATGTTCGGGGCTCAGTCTCATTCGGCCGAATTGGGTTGAGTCCGTGTGGTTGATTTATTGCAATAAAGCTTTAAAACTCTGTCTGTCTATCCCGAGTCCTAATAGCCTTTATTTTTAGGTAAAAAGCATTCTGATGAATTTTTCGCCACGACAGTAGTCAAGAAAATTAAACTGGAGGTCATAGCCACAGGATCTTAACACGGTTTTGGAACCATAAAGTCACATTAACTGTAGCTAATCAAGGGGTTTGTGCATAGCACTTTAAAATATGGTGATGCTATAGAAACTGCAGTTGTCCATGAACTTTTCATAAAAACTTGTCTTAAAACAGTAAGATTATTAAATAACCAAGCTGTACACAACACCAGGTTTAATTTCAGACATCTGTAATTAAAAGTCTGATAAAGAATGATCTTGTTGCATAAACTTGCATTGGTAAAGTAATACCTTCATTCTATTTTGAAATATGATCGAGTAGCCAAACATTTGAAACACATCACTGATTGGAGGTAATTCCACAGTACAGGCAGAATATTAAAGTATAGCAAGGGTGTCCAGTGGTCAGTTTATGGTGTTGCAGTTCCTGTGTGCTATTGGCCATTTAAGCTATTCCAGTAAAACCTTGTACCCATGTTTGGGAATCCTGAACTGTTGTGACAGCATAAAAGCTCTGTCAATTGCCTGGAGCACAGAAGTTCAAATGGACAGATGGATGTCCTTGTTACCTGTGCCTAGAAAAATGTCTTGCATAGAGTTGCCAAGACCTGCTTCTTGGGACCGCACTCTAGTACTGGGCTTTGTCAAGAGCTTCCCTCAGGTTACGTGCAGTGTAAGAAGGCATTAAACCGAATCCAAGTGCATCCTTTCTAAGTGTTTAGCATACAATTTCTACTACATTACTATGGAAGGATGTAGCATTTTATCTCTGATTTTTGGAGAAGTAAAAAGCTACAATTGCTAATTCACATTCTCAGGAAGTGTGCACCCCAGCTGGATACAGACGGCAAAAGAAATTCAAATCCAAGGTAAATTTAGTCATGGAAGCAATCCAGGAACCAAAAAGGAAAAGTTACTAGTTGCAGCTTAGGAGTCCATATGCCATGTACCAATTATAAAATTGCCAATTAGTGTATATTTCTGTACATTAACATTCAGCACACCCTGCCATCCTAACTGCACCTTTCTCTTACTATACCCCAGATTTGGTTCCCTAACTGGCGATTAACCAGTACCACCGAATTCACTGCCATGAGTTTGGCAAAATGCAGAAATGTTCAATGCATTTTGCCCAAATTACTGAAGTCAATATGGAAGGAGAAACTCAACTAATTGAGTGGATCATAATAGTACAATGATCTTATTCTTCCTAATCCTCAGGGATGCTTCTTGCCAACTATGCTGGACCAGATGGGGCCAAAAATTAGACCCAAGTCACATGGCCATGCCTCCTAGATTACACTCTTAGCTCACAATCTCTCCTCATGTCTCAGGCTCCTATCACTACCATCCACAGAGTGTGCGATTTAAGGGATCACTTTTATATACTTGGTGAACCGTATATAATGTCACTTGCCCATCTGCATTACATAGCAAGGAGCATAACATGCTTAAGATAGCACTGAAGACACATGTAATGGCTATATTTACCCGATTGTATTAAGACAATTATAAATGTACCCTTCAAATGAAAGCACTGCATGCTTGAGTCAAATCCTGCTGTAGTACCACAGGGCTGTGCTCCAAGTCCACCACTGCACTTCATCTACAGATATGCTTGATGACACAGCTATGGTAGGCTTGATCAACGATGATCAGGCGTAACTGGACAAAAGTGTACAGTCTGTTACATTGGCATCAGAAGAGTCAACTCCCGAATTTAATCAAGAGAAAAGAAGCAAATTGAGGACTTTAGGAGTCAACAGCAGAGGCACTACCACCTCAGTTTTAACAGCAGTCTGGAAGAGAAGGTGAACCATTTCAGATAGCTGGGGTCAGAGGACCCAGCATGATCCAAACACCTTGGTATAGACAGCACAATGTCTTTACCACCTCAGATGCCTCTGGGATTGCAGGCTGCTTTATCAGTTAAAGAACTTCTATAAATCCACCTGTGAAGGTATCCTGACAGGAAGCGTTACTGCCTGGTTTGTCAACAGCATGGAGCAGGTTTGCAAAGCTCAAGAGAGGTGCAGGCATCTGTACACATCACTGGATGTGCACCTTCTAATTTTGGTGAAATCTACACCAAGTAATGCCAGACCAGGATGTTGTTGGGGGTTAGTGGGTGGGAAGGACCCCACCCCCATCATCCCAACAGCTTTTCTGTACTGCAGTGAAGCAAAATGCAACCACTGCCTAAACACCAGATTAGCTCCCACCCAGTCCATCTACCTATTGATGAAGTACCTAGGGTCTACATGGTGACAAATTTACTCTATTTTACTCTGAATTGTTTTATTAAGTCATGTATTACTGTCACTTAACACAGTGGAAGTTGGCCAACTAAACATTTCACTACATATTGTACTGTATGCATAGTTTGTATCTGTCAAATATTTGCTTCAACTTGATGTGATCATGTACTGCCACCACACATGCATGCCTGCACTGCAAATTCACAGATGTGCAAAGCAGATCAAGGACAGGATAGTGTGAGATGAAGTACATGCAAGAAAATTCTCTGCATGTTCATGAAGATCAGATCCTCATCCAATTTGCACCAACCTGCCCAACTTGGCTGGTGCAACTAATTCCATGCTGGCTGCCCAAAGCATTATGGGGCACAAGGGGATTAAAGTTATCTAAGTCAGCCACACAATTTTTGTGGAACAAAGGGCACCAGTAAAAAGCAACTTGCAGAAGAAAAAGAAATAAACCTTCAACACTAGATGCTCTAAACCAATGTTGAATGTGTACAAGTGTGTGCTCTCAGTTGTTTGGGGCTGGCAATCTTTACTTTATGGATACTATTTAATTAAAGCACTTCATTTGCTTTTAGTAGGAGGAGGAGTATTTGGGTGTAATAAGGAACACAAAGCAAAGGCACATCTGGCAGACCTGGACAGCACCAGTCAGTCAAAAAGGGTGAGCTCTCAAAACTTTAGAAATGTCAAGCACTAATTTGTCATCTACAGCTGTGTAATCCGACATCCTCAGGGAAACAGATTAGCAGCTGTAGCCGAATTTACAAGTTGAGAGAGTTTCGTTTCATGTGCCAAGTACCACTTTGAATTTAATACATTTGAGTTTTGCTCAATTACAAACTGATTTGAATAATTAAATAAAAAAAGAAAACCCACACACACACACACACACACACATCAGGAACCCAATTTTCAGGAACTGCCGACAACAGGGACATATTCTGAGGGCATTGTATATTAAACACTACATTTTTTCCTCAATTTACCTCTGCTCCACAGTTTAAAGATACAATCAAATTTAGACGTGATTAAAGTGTAAATGCAAGTCTGCAATACAAGGGGAAGTTTGTCACATCAAGTCAAAATGACACTTTCTACATGGTCTCCAACGCATTTTTGGGGCAAAAAAAATATTTGTGACATAGCAGTGGCAGGTCTATTAAAGCAGTCATTTAGGATTGTGTTGCATCTCCTTTACATGGTATAACTGCTTGGGCAGTAAAGGCATTGGGGTAAATCAAGAAGAAAAAAAAAAAAAACAACAAGTCAGTTCCAAACATTATGGAGGACACTGACTTCTAACAAGGCATGCACACAGATCTGTTCTACCATCTTGCACTTGCTCATGTAACTTACCATTTTTATGATGGTAGAAACCTTTCCTGAAAGAAAACAAGATAGATTAAAACACCAGGTGAAGCTCAATACAAAGAACAAGAAATTCTCTGGGGAAAAACTAAATTGCTAAAAATGCAGTTTATATTGAAAATATTATGGGAAAAAATCTACAACACTATACACTAATCCAAAGCAACCCCATGTCAGGCTGCTGCTGTTCACTGGCAGTTTTATTCCATTCAGTTTTGTACAACACCCTTCACCGAGTACAGGCAGAGGGACAAGTTCACAAGTAGATGCAAATACAAACTAAGGTGCAGAAGGAATACACTGATGTTTAAATAGACAATGAAACCAAAGAGTCAGAAACTGAAGTGTTCAAACACAACTGAGCTTTTGACCAATGAAGTCCAAAAAGCTTCTAATTTTAACACAAACGTGAACGTGAAAACATCTCGTACGAACGTGAAAGTATCTCGTACGTACGTGAAAATATCTCGTTCGTACGAGATACTTTCACGTTCGTACGAGATACTTTCACGTTCGTACGAGATGTTTTCACGTACGTACGAGATACTTTCACGTTCGTACGAGATGTTTTCACGTACGTACGAGATAAGGGTTATCCCATAATTTTTTTCACTGTGCGGTTCAGAGCTTCCGTAAAAACAGGATGAGCAGGTGATCGGGCTATGCCACTATTTATTTTTTTTTTACAGTTCAGTATTGGCCCACCACAGGTCCCAAATTGTAATCAATGATATTAAACAATGTTACCAAGAAAACATGGTATTATATTTCTTGGCCATCAGTCACACTAGGCATTACTTTAAAGAGAAGACATCCACTCATTAAGTCAGTAACAAATGGAGTACAAACTGCATATCAGATCATCCCCAAAAGTTATTTAATTTTTTTTTTTATTTCTTCACCTTACTAACCATTTGCCATTAAAACAAATATTAAGTTGTAGTTTGTAGCTTTGAATTTTGAGAAGCTACATCAGAATGTAGTACTATCAAAAAAAAAAAAAAAATGTTCTTTTCCCAGCAGATCATTTTAACCAGAACCTTTATAGAGATGTATAAAAGATTTAGATAGGACATCATTGGAGAAGGTTAAACAAATCACTGGCACTGTAGCCTTTGATAATTCTAAAGTATATTCCAGAATTGAAGCATACAGAATCTTAAATGACCCTTTAAATATTGAGATTTCCAATTAAACTTGAGCATCCTGTACACACTCTAAAAGGAAGAGTGTCTCAAAGATCAATCATAAAAAAAAAAACATTAGCAAAGTCTGAACTCAAAGACCACACTAGCAGATAACAAGCCATTGCTTTCTCCTTTACAGACCACACACACAGCTAACTATCAGGGGGCAGGGAGTTTAAATAAAATGTAACCAAAGTTTGAGAAGAAATTGCAGACTTGGTTACCCTAAAGACAAACCCACTCAGAATGCACTAGAGCAACTGCAGTCAAGAGCTGGAGACTGGAAGAACAGCTAGCAGTTACCAAGGGGCTCTTCTTAAATAGTCTTGAAAGTATGTGTGGCTCCCATTACCACAACACCTGAGAGTAATTTGCAACAATTAAGCCCCAACCCTAAAATCTGATAAACTTTTTTGAAAATGTACTAAATAATTATATAAGAGATAATGATTTTTTCACTTTTAACAATATTTTCATTCAATTTTCATTCTTCTTTTCCAAGTGTTCTGGTTATTTAATCCCTTATTTACTCATTTGTGGGTGTGGCACTGATGTAGCTGCAGCCTTTTATCATTCTGTGTTGTCTGCTCTGCATGTTTTTAATTGTTATTATTAGGATACAATGAAATGAGCAAACATAATAGTCAAAGAGCAAAATAATAGGAACACAACAAAAGAGAATTCAACTTTTAAAGCTATAGCAAAACTAGAAATATTTCTAAATGTCTTAGAAATGTAAAATTCATGGTACTGCAGAATGCAGAATATGAGAAGAGAAAAAAAGACCAGCTCATTAAATGAGATCAATTATTATTAATTATTATCATAAATTATAAATCTGGTTGGAGCAAAAATCTGCAGCCATGTAGCGTCCCCAGGACTGAGTTTGGGATGCACTGCTCTAACAATTGCCTTCTTCTTTTTCATTACATGGAATTTTCTTATTAAACATTTTCATACACTTCCTAAGACATTTTTGTTGCAAATATCTACATATTTACTAAAGCTACACATGACATATATTCACATACCATTTATTAGCTGTTATATGAACACTCACCAGATTCTAAGATTATAAATGTTGATGTTTGCAGGGTATTTGTGTTGCTAAACACAACAGGTATTTTCTTCATCTAAAATAAATAAAAAAGCTTCTGTTTATTTTTTTTTATCTAAATAATCTGAGTTATCCGGTATTGCCCTGATCAAAAGTCAAAACGTTGAAAAACAGTAGCTATAAATTACTTTAAAAACAAACACTATTAGTCTTAAATGTGTTCGATCTAGTATTTTGTTATAGATTAGCTGATAAGCAGGCCTGTGCTGGACTGGCGCCCTGTCCAGGGTTTGTTCCTGCCTTGCAATGTATGGCAGCTGGGATAGGCTCCAGCAGACCCCTGCAAAACTATTCCACATATAGATACTCTAATTACAGAGGAATTGGATAAACCTCTGGTGCTATCAGAATTACTAGATGCTATAAGGTCAATTCAGATTGGGAAATCAGCAGGCCCTGATGGCTACCCTGCCAAATTTTATAAGAAATTCTCCACTCAGCTAGCTCCCCTCTTATTAACAACATTTACAGAAGTTAGAGACAATAAAATTCTACCTCAAACTTTTTGCCAAGCATTAATCACCATCTTTTCTAAACAAAATAAAGACTTATTACAATGTACATCATACAGACCAATTTCACGTTTAAATAATGATGTTAAGATACTCTCCAAAGTCCTACCTAGAAGGATGGAGAAAGTGCTGCCTTCGGTAATATCACAAGATCAAACTGGATTTATTAAAGGCCCAAACTTAGCTTCCAATCTTCGATGCCTGTTTAATGTAATATATTCACCTGCAAAGTCAAACACAGCGGAGATATTATTATTGTTGGATGCAGAAAAAGCATTTGATATGATTGAATGGAACCACCGTTTCACTACATTTGAGAAATTTAAGTTTGGCCCCAACATTTGTGGAAGGATCAAACTACTGTATACCAATCCAGAAGCTTTAGTTTGTATCAACAACATTAATTCAGACAGCTTTAAACTAGAACGTGGTACCAGACAATGGCACCCCTTGTTACCACTACTTTTTGTAATCGCCATTGAGCCACTGGCAGTTCACTGTTGAAATGCTTATGAGATAAAGGGGATTATCAGAGAAGGACTTTAAAATTTCTCTATATGCAGATTATATGGTGCTGTATATATCAGATCCATAAAATACTGTGCCTGCAGTCCTAACAGCACTTACAGAATTTCAAAAGATTTCTGGTGTCAGAATTAATTTGACTAAAAGTGTGCTCTTTCTAGTGAATTTTCAAGCACACAATATTAGATTGGACATCTTCCATTTTATCATTGCAGATCAGTTTAAATACCTAGGGGTAAGCATCATAAGTAAGCATAAAGCTCTTTATCAACAAAATTTTGCCATCTGTTTGGAAAAAATTAAGCAACACCTGCATAGGTGGTCAACCCTTCATCTCAGTTTAGCTGGAAGAATTAACATTGTTAAGATGAATATCCTTCCTAAGCTTCTCTTTTTATTTCAAAACATTCCAATATACATCAATAAATCATTTTAAAAAAATTAGATTCAACCATAACCTTATTTACATGGAATTCAAAACATCCATGTATCTAACCCTACAAAGACGTAAGGCAGAAGGTGGCATGGCTCTACCTAACTTTTAATTTTATTACTGGGCAGCAAATATACAAGCTATTAAAACCTGGACATGGAGACAAATAGATGAACATACACAGGCTTGGTCCACAATAAAAATAAAATCCTGCAGTACTTCTTTATATTCTTTGCTTTATACCCCAATAAATGCAAGTTATCGCCAATATACTAACAACCCAATTGTGCTTCACTCACTCAGAATATGGAATCAATGTAGGAAGCATTTCAAGATAAAGAAGCTTTTATCTTTGGCACCTCTGCATGAGAACCACCTTTTTCCACCCTCACAAACAGACACAGGTTTAATGTCTGGAAAACATTTGGGATTAAATCACTTAGAGATCTTTATATAGACAACATCTTTGCATCCAACGAGCAATTACATTCCAAATTTAACTTTCCAGCAACAGATTTCTTTCACTACCTTCAAATTAGAAACTTTGTTAAACAGAACCTGCACAATTTTCCTCACCTCCCACCTTCCTCTATGCTGGAAAAAATATTAATCAGTTTCAAGGACTCAGACAGCATCTCTGCAATATATAAAACCATTTTACAGTGTCTCCCTTTCAAAGATCCAAGAGGACAGTGGGAAAAGGATCTCTCACTCAACATATCAGAAAAGGAGTGGAAGGTAGCAATGCAGAGAATTTACTCAACCTCCATATGCGCAAAGCATACAATTATTCAACTTAAAATTATATATCGAGCGCATCTGCCTCGTTTGAAATTGTCCATAATTTTTTCCAGGGCAAGACCCAACCTGTGACTGCTACAATCAAGCTCCAGTCTCACTGGGTCACATGTTCTGGACCCGCACCAAATTAACATCATTCTGGACCAAAACTTTTAAATGCCTATCAGTCAGCCTTGGTGTCACAATCCCTCCTAATCCACTAACAGCTGTGTTTGGGGTACTCTCAGATGGGCTTAGAGTGGAGAAGGACAAACAAACTGTAATGGCCTTTACTACACTATTGGCACGTAGACTTATCTTGCTCAACTGGAAGAATCCTTCTTCTTCTTCTTCTTCTTTTGGCTGCTCCCGTTAGGGGTTGCCACAGCGGATCATCTAAACTGGAAGAATCCTAACTCTCCTATTTTAAGTCAGTGGGTCACTGATGTTTTATATCATTTGAAACTGGAAAAAATCAAATTCTCACTTAGAGGATCTGTGCAGAGCTTTTTCATAACCTGGCAGGATCTAATCAATAACATTTTAGAATAAGCTTTTGAAGCACTGAGGAAGAAGAGTCTCTCTCGCTTTTTTCCCCCATTTTTCTTTATTCGCTTATTCATCTATTTACTTATTTTTATTTTTATTCTGCTGGCCTAGCTCAGGGTTGGGGGTTTATTTTTTTTTTTGATCCTATTTTTGTAAAAATGTATCTATTTGTATGGAATGTTGTATGATTTCAATAAAATCAAAAAAAAAAGTACTGTTTAATCCCATTATCACTTTCCCTTTATCATTCAATTTTTAAATAAAGTTTTGTTTTTGATGTTCATAAAAAATATATATTCTATATTGTGTCCTAATGTGTTGAGTATTTGCCACCCATTCTCAGTATCAATTTCATATTTCCTGGTAAAAAAAACTTGCATAACAAACTATTCTCAAATAATCTGCTCCTCAAGTAAAACAACTATACTGCCATTGATGGAAACAGAAGGACTTTAAATGGAAAGGAATTAGAAGATGAAACATTATCAGTGGGTGGCACGGTGGTGCAGTGGTAGTGCTGCTGCCTCGCAGTTAGGAGACCCAGGTTCGCTTCCCGGGTCCTCCCTGCGTGGAGTTTGCATGTTCTCCCCGTGTCTGCGTGGGTTTCCTCCGGGCACTCCAGTTTCCTCCCACAGTCCAAAGACATGCCGGTTAGGTGGATTGGTGATTCTAAATTGGCCCTAGTGTGTGCTTGGTGTGTGGGTGTGTTTGTGTGTGATTGGTTCCTGCCTTGTGCCCTGTGTTGGCTGGGATTGGCTCCAGCAGACCCCCCGTGACCCTGTGTTTGGATTCAGCGGATTGGAAAATGGATGGATGGAACATTATCAGCACAAATAAATAAAATATAAAACAGGCTAGGGTTAAAACCAGAAATTCAAAACGCACTGATGACAAATCCAAATAAAATCCCAAATCAACGTCAAAAGGCGACGCTAAACTCCTAATACCAGTAATCAAAATTAATCACATAGTAAATTTTAAGGAAGTTTATCTAAAACCTTACATAACAAGAAGTGAACTGTATGAACCTTTAAACTTTGCTGCGGTGAGTCACCGGTTACCACAGCACTTAACAGCTCGCTTCATCATGGCAACAAAGTAAAATTTGCATCAGGAAATAGGTACAAAATAATTCAACATCTTTAAATAAATTATTTTAAAGTAGTGAAACTATTTAAAAAAAAAACCTCCAATTCTAAATTGAAGTTTAGTTTTCTGTTTTAAAATACATTTTCAATACGTTTTTGATCAGAAAACTAACCTCAGATTTAGAATGTGGGTATTTCAAAATCTACAATTATGAAGAAAAAAGAACAGAAAGCTATAGTTTAAAATAATAATAATAAACAAATCAACCTTATAACAACAATAAATAGTAGGTTATCTTCAGTATGCAACACTTCAGGGTGTCAAGTTTCAGCCGGGATGTATCTCTTGGCTTCTGTTTACTTTATTTTTCTTTGTCTTCTTTCATTTGTATAAGGTAAATTTTTTTAATGTTTATTTCATTTATGCATTTTTGTTTCAGTTATTCTACTTATTTATTCACTTACTATCTATGTGCTGTCCTTGTGTTTCTTGAGGTATGTGTGTTTGAAACTCTAAGGGCCCGACCACCCTTCCATCACTACTAAGGGATCACCCCCTGCCAATAAAGGCAGAATGAGATGTGAAGTCCCTTCACGGTTCATTTGAATGCACTCAAGTGGAATTTGGTGGTTCTTGTAAATATTATGATATTCTTTGATTTTTGATATTACCCTCGGATTTTTGTTGTTGCTTCTTGGATTATTCTTGTGGATTTCCATTTGGAACTCATTGGCCTTGGATTGCCTTTTAGATGAGTCTTTTTTTTGATTATTTTTTGCTCTTTTGAACTTTCTGTTGTAGTTTTCCCTTTCATTCATTAAGTCCTAGTTTGTAAAGATTTCTTGAGGTCGTGCTCTGTAAAGGGGTTGACAGTGATCCTCTCCCTTGTGGGGCATTTTAGTGTGTTTTGGACATTGCATATTTAGAAAGGGTGGAAAATAATCAGAGGCCTGGATTCTAAAACAAATTGTGAGCTTTCCGACTGACAAGGACCACAAACTTTTAGCATACAGTGGGAAAAATAAGTGTTGAACGTGTCAACATTTTTCTCAGTAAATATATTGTTAATGGGGCTATTGACATGAAATTCACACCAGATGTCGGTAACAACCCAAGTAATCCACACATACAAAGAAATCAAAACAAATAAGTCTATAAATTAAGTTATGAGTAATAAAGTGGAATGACACAGGGGAAAAGTATTGAACACATGAAGAAAAGGAGGTGCAAAAAGGCATGGAAAGCCAAGAAAGCAGCTGAAATCTGTCAGTATTTAGAAAGCAAACCTGTCCGCTATCAGTTCAAATGAATATCAGATGGTTTAGTCCTAACTGATGTCATATAAAAAAGTTTCTTATTCTCAAGGCGTCACACAATAAGCATCTCATGATGGGTCAAAGCAAAAAGCTCTGTCAAGATCTTCGCAACCTTATTGTTGCAAAACATACTGATGGCATTGGCGACAGACGTATTTCAAAACTTCTGAATATTCCAGTAAACACCGCTGGGGCTATAATCCGGAAGTGGAAAGAACATCATTTCACCATAAACCAGCCATGACCAGGTGCTCCTCGCAAGATTTCTTACAGAGGAGTCAAAATAATAATCAGAAGAGTTGTCCAAGATCCAAGGACAACTCGTGGAGAACTTCAGAAAGTCCTGGAATTAGCAGGTCAACTTGTTTCAAAGAAAACAACCCTAACCCTAATGCACTCAACCGCCATGGCCTCTATGGACGCTCAATGCACAAGACTCCACTGTTGAAGGAAAATCACGTTGAAGCTTGTTTAAAGTTTGCTGCACAACTTTTGGAAAAGCCAATGAGATACTGGGAGAACAGAGTCTGGTCAGAACTCTTTGGGTGTAACTGCACATACCATGTTTGGAGGAGAAATGGCACAGCAAATCACCCCAAAAACTTCATAGAATTGAAAGAAGGATGAATGGAGAAATGTACGGGGACATTCTTGATAAGAATCTGCTGCCATCTACCAGGATGCTGAAGATGAAAAGAGGGTGGACATTTCATCAGGACAATGATCCCAAACACACAGCCAAGGAAACTCTCCAATTGGTTGCAGAGAAAGAAATTTAAGCTGCTAGAATGGCCCAGACAACCACCCAACTTGAATCCAATTGAAAATCTATGGAAAGAACTGAAGATCAGAGTTCATAGAAGAAGCCCCTGGAACCTTCAAGATTTGAAGACAGTTTTTGCGTAAGAATGGGTCAAAATCACACCTGAGCAATGCATGTGACTAGTTTCTCCATACAGGAGGCATCTAAAAGCTGTCCTTACCAACAAAGTATTAAATACATTTCAGTAAGTGTGTTCAATACTTATTCCCTGTGTCATTCCACTTTATTACATATAACTTAATTTAAGGACTTGTTTGTTTTGATTTCTTTGTCTGTGTGGATTACTTGGGTTGTTACCGACATCTGGTGTGAATTTCATGTCAATAGCCCCATTAGAAAGATATTAACTGAGAAAAAAGGTTGACGTGTTCAATACTTATTTTCCCCGCTGTATGAACTCAGTGACTTTGTTTTACAAGATTTGAAACCAGTGATTTCATTCCCTAAAATGCACAAGTAAGGGAGATGCTTTACAAAAATACTAGAAAAAATACTGCTGGGATGGAGGTCAGTTGAACTGAAGTGGAGAGGTAAAAACCAACAGGACAGTGGTGCCAGATGGCATATCTGCTCAGTTCCTAAAGTCTTGCTTTAAGCTTGTCTCTCTAGTTTTTTGTTTGCTTTTTAACTCGCCTCAGACCTGTGGTATTACACCTGAACTCTGGAAACAGTCAATCATTATACAGGCCAAGAAGTCTGAATAACTACAGATCTGGAACATTCATCTCCATTCCAGTGAAATGCTCTGAACACTTTGTGAAAAACTTTTTAATGATAGAGACAAAGTCATTTCAAGATAGTGACCAAACTCCTTACGGCGTAAACAGAAGTGTGGAAGATGCTCAACCTGGTTACATTACATCAAATCTGCACCTTTCTTGATAAGCCGGGTTAATATATCAGAGCACTATTTCTGGATTTTTCTTCAACATTATATACCATCCAGCCTCACACACTAATTGAGACATTGAACAGTATGAATGGTAACCCATTTATTACACTATGGATTCAAAACTTTCTTTTAAATCATTCAAAGACAGTCAAAATACAGAACTCTGTTTCAAAATTCAATCGTTCAAACTCAGACTGATGACACCTTGCTGATAGAACACATACTTGCCAAGGATAAAAGCCATTATTTAAATCAAGTGGACTGTTTGGTTAACTGGTACAAGAAAAACTGTCTTATTCTGAATGTCATAAAGACAAAAAAAAATGTTACTTGGTTTTCAGAGACAGAAATCAGCAAATTCACTCATTCTTTGTTATATAGGTTGGAGACGGTATCACTGAGCCAAAAAAACAGGAGACAGAGCTGGAAGTGGCAGAGTTAAAGATGTAAAAATTTGCATTGGGTGTGAGGATGGATGGGACTAGAAATGAGTACATTAGAGGGTCAGCTCAGGTTGGACAGTTTGAGAGACAAAGTCAGAGAGGGGAGATTGCGTTGGTTTGGACATGTGCAGAGGAAAGATGCAGGGTACATTGGGAGAAGGGTGCTAAGGATAGAGATGTCAGGTAAGAGGAACAGAGGTAGGCCTAAAAGAAAGTTTATGGATG
Source organism: Polypterus bichir lapradei (assembly GCA_026402145.1). Lineage (NCBI taxonomy): Eukaryota > Metazoa > Chordata > Cladistia > Polypteriformes > Polypteridae > Polypterus > Polypterus bichir. The sequence continues at coordinate 19,974,504 of JANRMT010027041.1, read as the reverse complement.
TGGTGAGAGAGGACATGCAGGTGGTGGAAGGTTGCAGAGGACAGGAAGAGGTGGAAACAGATGATCCGCTGTGGCAACCCCAACAGGAGCAGCTGAAAGAAGACGAGGATTGCTCCGATGGAGAAAGTAGAAATAGTGACTGAATATAAATACTTTGGAACTATCCTCAATAATAATCTTAATTGGAAAACAAATACAAAAACAAGTAAATCTAAATGGAATCAGAGCTTTTTGTCTCCAGCATAAACTCAGACTTTTTAAAGTGGACAGGGAACTCATATTTTCATTTCAGCTTTAAAGCCTGGTTTAGTAATTTGACAAACCAAAATCCGCTCATCATCTGTGCAATACCATTTCAACGGTGAAGCATGCTGGTGGCAGAATGGTGCCGTGGGATTGTTTTTCAGTAGCAAGGTCTCATTTCACCCTACAAGGTCTGGGAGAATAGTTAGGATTAAGAGAAGGCTGAATGGAGCAAAGTGCAGAAATATCCTTAATGAAAACCTGCTTCAGGGAACTGTGGAAGTCAGAATGGGTTTTCAACAGTACAATGGCTCCAAACATAAAGCAAGGACAACACAAGACTGGCTTAGGGTTAACTCTGTGAATGTTTTTGAGTGGCACAACCACAGCCAAGTCTTAAACCCAACAATGTTGGGGAAACCTCAAAATAGCTGTCTCCTGATGGTCTTCATCCATCCTGACAGAGCTGCTTGGGAGGAGTGACTGAGAATCCCCAAATCTCCAAAAAGACTCCAGGCTGGAATAGCTGCCAAAGGTGCTTCAACAAAGTACTGAGTAAAGGGTCTCAATACTTGTGTCAATGTGATTTTTCAGTTTTTTATTTTTAATAAATTTGGTAAAACTTCTAATATCCTGTTTTTGCTTTGTCATTCTGAAGTACTGGGTGTTGCTTGAGGAGAGAGAAGATTGCACCATAACAAAATTTGTAAAAAGTGAAAGGGGTCTGAATACTTCCTGAAGGCACTGCATAGATACTATATGTATTTATATCTGTACAGTGTCTGCATTGTATAAATATAAATTATATAAATCATATATAACATATGCCATTATTTTTTTTGTTGAATTATTTTATTAAGCAAGTACAGTACTAGGTATATGTATATATACATTTCAAAGAGTCACAGGCTTTGTTGACTGCTGATTCATTTCTGAGTGACTGTGACTTTGTGCATGAGTCTGCAATATGCTGGACTGATGCCCCCTTCAGTGCTGGTTACTGCCATGTGCATGATAGATTCCACCTCCCTGTGACCCTGTAATGGATGAGCACAATTACAAGAAACAAGTAAGATTTAGAAAAATAAAAATGAGAATAATAAAAATTTGCTGTATATAAAAACTCTTCCTTCTTATTACTATTACTTTTCTGTTACTGCAGCTTCAATAAGCTGCCATTCTCCAAACATATTACATAAAAAACATTCCACTGTCATCTCTAAAGAGGACCTCCTCATTCAACTGTAAAGACACTGAAATCACAGCACGTGTCTGGAAAGACTTCACTAGTACAATAAATTGAAGTTCAGCTGAAAATATCTGCTTAAGATACATTCCGGGCTTGCAGAAGGTTTGTCCTGTTGGCAGTTTTGGTTACATGGGGAGAGTCCCAAGGCTTTGGAAAACATCTTGTATCACCCCAGTCCCAAAGGTATCACGTCCTAGTGAGCTGAATGACTTCCGGCCTGTTGCTCTGACGTCACATCTGATGAAGACCATGGAGCGGCTGCTGCTTCACCACCTGAGGCCACAGGTCCGCCACGCCCTCGACCCTCTGCAGTTCGCATACCAGGAGAAGGTGGGAGCGGAGGATGCCATCATCTATATGCTACACCGATCCCTCTCCCACCTGGACAGAGGCAGTGGTGCTGTAAGAATTATGTTTTTGGACTTCTCTAGCGCCTTCAACACCATCCAACCTCTGCTCCTTAGAGACAAGCTGACTGAGATGGGAGTAGACTCACACCTGGTGGCATGGATTGTGGACTATCTTACAGACAGACCTCAATATGTGCGTCTTGGGAACTGCAGGTCTGACATTGTGTTCAGCAATACAGGGGCGCCGCAGGGGACTGTACTTTCTCCGGTCCTGTTCAATCTATATACATCAGACTTCCAATATGACTCAGAGTCCTGTCACGTGCAAAAGTTCGCTGATGACACTGCTATTGTGGGCTGCATCAGGAGTGGGCAGGAGGAGGAGTACAGGAAGCTAATCAAAGACTTTGTTAAATGGTGCGACTCAAACCACTTACATCTTAACACCAGCAAAACCAAGGAGCTGGTGGTGGATTTTAGGAGGCCCAGGCCCCTCATGGACCCTGTGATCATCAGAGGTGACTGTGTGCAGAGGGTGCAGACCTATAAATATCTGGGAGTGCAGCTGGATGACAAATTGGAGTGGACTGCCAATACTGATGCTCTATGTAAGAAAGGTCAGAGCAGACTATACTTTTTGAGAAGGTTGGCATCCTTCAACATCTGCAGTAAGATGCTGCAGATGTTCTACCAGACAGTTGTGGCGAGTGCCCTCTTCTACGCGGTGGTGTGCTGGGGTGGCAGCATAAAGATGAAAGATGCCTCACGCCTGGACAAACTTGTTAAGAAGGCAGACTCTATTGTAGGAGTTAAGTTGGATAGTTTAACATCTGTGGCAGAGCGATGGGCATTAAGCAAACTCCTGTCAATCATGAATAATCCACTGCATCCACTGAACAGTGTCATCTCCAGGCAGAGGAGTAGCTTCAGTGACAGACTTTTGTCACTGTCCTGCTCCACTGACAGACTGAGGCGATCGTTCCTCCCCCACACTATGCGACTCTTCAATTCCACCCGGGGGAGTAAATGCTAACATTTTATTTTTATTTATTTATTTATTTATTTTATTACTATTTAATTTAATATTGTTTCTTTGTATCAGTATACTGCTGCTGGATTATGTGAATTTCCCCTTGGGATTAATAAAGTATCTATCTATCTATCTATCTATCTATCTATCTATCTATCTATCTAT
>JANRMT010027041.1:19953279-19966998 GCA_026402145.1 Polypterus bichir lapradei | reverse complement strand
TATATATATATGTATTTGTGTGTATATATGTGTGTGTATGTATGTATGTGTGTATGTATATGTATGTGTATATATGTAGATATATATATATGTATGTATATGTGTGTGTGTATATATATATGTATATGTATAGATATGTATATATATATGTTTAGGTGTGTGTGTGTAAATATATATATATATGACAGCAACACTCATCACTCACAACAGTGACAAAACAATTACATTGACAATCATGTTACGTTATTTTCAAAATGTTTCCTTTTCTTTTTCATTGCTTCTTTAACACACTACTTCTCCGCTGCGAAGCGCGGGTATTTTGCTAGTCTGAAAATAAAGAAAGGTGAAGGTCTCAGTAAGGTTGAACTCTAACGGTGTTCTTAGAAAAAACAGAAAATCAACAGTTTTGGAAATCTCTGCTGTGATAGAATGAGAACAGCAACAACCCACGGAAGCAAATAACATGTTTAATTAACAGCAAGAATTGGCTTCTTCTTAAGAAACTGGGTGGAGCAAAATTGTTTGGAGTTTGTAGCCCCAATTTAACTGGTCATCTGTAGGCTCATCTTAAATCTCATTTCTGTTTGGCTGTCATTTAATGAGCAAATGAATCAATCCAGAGGACCGAATCCTTAAAAACAGAGCTATTAAAATGAAGAGAAGAGAAGTTAATTAGCAGTGAAAACTGGTCACTGATTAAGAAAAGGGGTGAGAATGAAAACCTGCTGCCACTGTGGACATTCAGGCCTGGTGTTCGACACCCCTGACATATATGTATACAGTAAATCTATCCATCCATCCATTATCCAACCCACTATATCCTGACTACAGGGTCACGGGGGTCTGCTGGAGCCAATCCCAGCCAACACAGAGCGCAAGGCAGGAAACAAACCCCGTGCAGGGCGCCAGCCCAGCGCAGTACTTACAAATATCCAACTTGGTAAATGATATATTTGCTGTAGGCAATACATTTTTTCTATTATCTTACTACTTACTATGCTTTATAATAATCATGATGTTTTGCTTTGTAATGTACAGTATGGTGTTCCAAGCTATCCAACTATGTATAATTGCAATACACAAATGTATGTAGTTTTTTTCTTCTTTTTATTTTTTCCTTATAATAGTGTTAGTGTACTTTTAACAAAATATGCAATATAAAGTAACATATGTTACCGGCAATGTATGAAATGTAGGCATTGTATAGAATGCCTAGGCAATATATAGCGTGCCAAAAAGTGGACGTCAGCATATGAAATGATTAATATTTCACACATTTCCTAGGCATTCTATGCAATGCCAAAAGACAAACTGGCAAAGTATAAAATACTCCCGCTAATGACATTTCGAATGTCACGTGACTTTCGACGCTCGCCTCAGACATTTTGTTCAGCAGACTCTAGCCCATACTGTGCTGTATGAAAATGGAAGAGCAAGGTGTAGTTTCTGAGAAGGAATCATGGCATGTTGACATGTTGACATTTAATAATGTTGAGAGACAACCTCCATCCATCCATTATCCAACCCGCTATATCATAACTACGGTGGGCTGGAGCCAATCGCAGCCAACACAGGGCTCAAGGCAGAAAACAAACCCCAGGCAGGGTGCCAGCCCACACACACTAGGGACAATTTTAGGATTGCCAATGCACCTAACCTGCATTTCTTTGGGAGGAAACCGGAGCAAACCCACGCAGACACGGGGAGAACATGCAAACTCCATGCAGGGAGGACCCGGGAAGCGAACCCGGGTCTCCTAACTGTGAGGCAGCCGCGCTACCCACTGCGCCACTGTGCTGCCCTATATAGTAAATAAATACACCAAATAAATATTCGCATACTAGTTTAAAAAGCTAAGACAAAAAGATAGGCTTTCATGTGGGATTTATAAGTGACCAAAGTTGGTCCTGACCTAATATAAAAAGTTAGACTACTCCAAAGCTAACTGGCAGCCACTGCAAACAGCACAGTCCCCTCTAAGCTTAATTGTAGAACTCAGTACAACCAATAATTTCTGGTCAGAGCTCCTCAGTGATCATAAAGAAGAGAAGAATCCAAGGGCCCAGTAAGAATAAAGGGGACTAAACAATTTAAGGACTTTAGAATAAACAGTAAAATTTTAAACTCAATCCTGTATTAAAACAGGAAGCCAGTGAAGAGAAGCTAAGACTTGTGTGATGTAATTCTGTTTTCATGTGCCTTTAGAAGCATTCTGGATGAGCTGAAGATGAGCAAAGAACGACTGATTAACTCCATTGTATAATGAGTTGTAATTGTCAAGCCGAGAAGAGACAAATGCATGAATTAGTGTTTCAAAATCTATGTACAGAAAGAAAGGGCTTGATCTTAGCTAATATCCTGAGCTGATAGAAACAGGCTTTAACAATGAAGTTAATTCATAACTGATTGCAGAATTGCGGTATTTGATGGTTCCTCTAGTGTTCCGCTTTTTCTTGCACGATTTCGCTCAAAAACTAATCAGCACACCGTCATCTCATAACAGACATAAGTTTCGAGTTTGGTATTTTTCTGTCCAGTCTTTTTAGCTCTACACCGTCCTCAAGAAACTGTGATACACAGACATACACACACACACACAGATAAACACAAACCCATCACTGAGATATCAATGTTTTCGATATCAGGGGACCCTAAAACGTTGAGATCCATCAAAAGACCGGAAATCGAAATTTTTGACAAATCTAAACCTTTCACTCCTCTCCCATAGATCATAGGTGATGGTGGGAGAGGAAACAAAGCAAAAAACTAGTAGTCATCCTGTAAGTTTATTGCTGTCTACAGATTTGCTAAAACATTAGATTCATTTTTTTAAATTAACAGGATGCTGTATATTGTATCACTGTTCTTTGGGATTGGAGTAGATTTTGTACTTTTCTGCTAGTGATGAACTGATTTTCCCATTTCTGGCTCAAATTAGAAGGTATAAGATTCACAAATTGCATATTCTTAAAATGAAAACAATAGTAACTTAAATTTAAGATCAAAAGAAAATAAAAAATCTAATTATACAGATTCAGATCATCTGGATGACTTTCATTTATGTGGGGACGATTCCAGTTTGTCGCAAAGATGATTCTTCATGTCGTCAGTTCGCACACTTCTTGATGGTCTGGGATTTTTCGGGTGATTTTTTGTGTAATAACTTAATAAGTTGTAATGAAAATTGCATAATTAGATCTGGACCCCCCTATATAGTACATGGAACTGCATTCAATGCTGAAGGGTAAAATTAAATGAAACAAAGATATTGTTCTCCTCTCACTTGTAATATATACATTTATTCATATTATTTTATTAATGTAACTCACCATTTTTGCTTTTGTAATTTTGGAGAAAATCATTTGCTGCAAAAGAAAGAAACAAAACATTGTGCTAAGACCGTTATTTATTTATTTATTTATTTTTAATTAATTTTAAGCAAAAAAACCTAATAGCAAATCAAAATACAAATAAATGTAAAAAATAGCAAGTACAATTATAAGTTCCAAAGACAATCCTTGAAACACAACACCGTACTTGGAGGGCTAAAATACTGATTATGACAAGAGAGCTCTGTCTTAAAAGGACCTTCATATTGGATAAAACAGCAAATAAAATAAAAAAAGCTCCACTAGTTCAGTACAGCACAGGCGTGCCATGCCTACAATTACATTAATACGTTCTTACTAGATCCTCATATAAAGATATTTTTTATAATTTTTAATAATGTACAACATGCATTCCCACTTAGTTATAGAGCAGGGATCTCCAACTCCGGTCCAGGTTTTCATTCTAACTCTTTTCTTAATTAGATGACCAGTTTTTGCTGCTAATTAACTCTTTTGTCTTAATTTTAATTGGCTAGCGGGTTGGATAATGGAAGGATGGATAGTTAGATGCTATTTAAGACTCAGACTCCTTAATTATTTCTTTTTTTTCTCAATTAGCAGTCAAACAATACTAATATAGTATATAAAACAAGTCAACACCTGACCAGCAGCCTGTGTCCATCATACGGTATCTTTAAATAAAGGAAGATGAAGAACTCAGTAATGTTGATACGCTCAGGTCACCAAAACATTTTGACAATGTTCTTAGAAAAAAGAAAATTAAAAGTTTAGGGAATGTCTGCTGTGACAGAAGGAAAGCACCAACAAGTCATTGAATTAAATAATGGGTCTAATTAACAACAAGAATTGGCTTCTAATTACAAAAGTGATAAGTTTTAGGCCCCAGCTTAGCTGGTCATCTGTTGACTCACTTCACATCTCATTTCTGTTTGGTTGTCATTTAAGGAAAAAATTAAACAATTCAGAGGACTGAATCTTAAAACAAGCCAATTAAAATGAAAGTAAATTAACAGCAAAAAACGGTCACTAATTAAGAAAAGGGATACAATTAGATTAATTACATTAATTATTAATTACATCTGTAGCAGAGCGACGGGCATTAAGCAAACTCCTGTCAATCATGAAGAATCCACTGCATCCACTGAACAGTGTCATCTCCAGGCAGAGGAGTAGCTTCAGTGACAGACTTTTGTCACTGTCCTGCTCCACTGACAGACTGAGGAGATCGTTCCTCCCCCACACTATGCGACTTTTCAGTTCCACCCGGGGGAATAAATGCTAACATTACTCAAAGTTATTGTCTGCTTTTACATGCATTTTTATTACAATTTAATTTAATATTGTTTTTTGTATCAGTATACTGCTGCTGGATTATGTGAATTTCCCCTTGGGTTTAATAAAGTATCTATCTATCTATCTATCTATCTATCTAGAAAGTAAACCTGTAGGTAGCCACAGTAGCACTTCTGGACTGCAGTTTGTGAGGCCTCAACATAAATAGTATGTGAGCAGCACTGAAGCTCAGTAACAGTCCTGTCTTCTTTTCTCTTTACATCTTGGATTATAAATATAACATCAGTTCATGAAACTTCTCAGATGATTCTGCACTTATGGGATGTATTGTTAAGAGACATGAGACAGAGAAGAGGAGTCAGGTGGAGAACTTTGTTTCCTGGCGCAAAGGGAATTGTCTGCATCTTAACATCTGCAAAACCAAGGAACTGCTTATTGACATCCGCTACACCAAACAGCCTCTACGTCCAGTCACTATTCGAGCAGTGGATGTAGAATTGGGCCACTTGTACACGTACTTCGAGGTCCACATCAACAAAGGATTAGACTAATCATATATTTTATATAGGAGTCCGGATTCCTTTAATGTGTGAAGGGACATCCTTTACATGTTTTACTGTGATGGCCAGTATGATGCTCTACACTGTGCTGTTCTGAGCCAGAAATATCACTTCATGTGAGGCCTACCATATCAGCGAGTTATTTAAAAAGAATGGCTCAGTTATGGGACTCTCTCTGGACCCACTAGAGGAAGAAGCGAAGAAGAGAATAAAAAACACAAAACTGAGTGTCATTATGAATAACTCTGCACATCCTATCTCTGAAACACAAATACTGAGTATGTTTACATGCACTTTAAAAATATGTTATTCGCTTTATGTAAAGTCTTATTCCAGTTAGAGAAACCAGGGTATTGGTCTCTGAGAAACCTGAGTAGTGCCCTGTGACCACCAGGGGATGCCATTGAGCCCCCATATCCCTGATACAACCACATCAAGACAGTCCCGGGCGCAAATAAACATTTTGTATTCACAAATACCTTTGTGAATCCTTTGTGGTCCACTCCACCATCATCAATTCACTTTATATCTCCTTCTGCTAATTCTCCTCCCGGTGGGCTTTGCCTACTGCCTCCTGACTCTGACTCATATGGATGAGGTCAAACAGCTTCTTTAATATTGGACCCGGGAGTAGCTTTGATGCCATAGCACTGAATGGCGGAAGCACTTCTTGGTCACGTATTTTGGCTCCTCGGCTGGGCAAGGATCCATTCTCCATCCTAGACAGGATTCTAGTCCATCACCCATGGCACTTACAGCCCATAAGAACCCTAGTTATTTGGCAATTTAATAATTAAGGATTTTGTGGCCTGCACTTGTCCACTGTGTTCTGTTTGCCTGCTCATGTGTTAGCTTCACATACGCTTTCAGCAGCCACAGGCATTTCCAGAAGCAAATACTCGGGCAGTCACACTATTCCTTATCCTAGTTGAAATAGTCAATCTCAGTATTTCAGAAATCACTACATTTGTGATGATGAGCTGAATGTACAGTGCAAAGCTCGGTGGTACAGTCTCGGGAGCAGTGTTGGAAGTATCACGTTAAAAGTAGAACCTCAGGGCACGAACATCTCGGACCACGTACTTGATAACATCACTCACAGATTTACATTATTTATTTAATGTAACTTACCATTTTTGTTTTTTGCTGTTCTGAAGAAAATTCTTATCTACAAGAGAAAGAAACAAAAAAATATGTGAATATATTCAAATTTCTAGGTGTACCATTTGCTCCAAGGGTACATCAACATTGAAAAGCTAGGAGAATAGCTACAAAAAAATACCCTTCATAAAACAGGATCCCCTAGTAAGGTAACAAAGAGCCACCTATTTTCTGTTAAACTACAACAATTCTTCAGTGGAAAGTGAGACTACATAGCCAACGTACCAACATCTGTCTGGTCAATGCTTTCTAAGTGCATATAACTGTGGCTTCCCTTTAAAAGGAAGTACAAGTGGATAACACTTCAGCACTTGTAGGAAAGCAAACTACTAGAGTAAAAGTTGGACTTCAGTTTGTGATTATTGAAGCCTCAAACATGGTGCTATGATCTTTAATGGAAATAAGTTGAAAGCCAGAAACTGACACTAGCAATGACCAGAGGCATCATTATGAAGGCCTGGGCTTGGGCTTGAGACAGAACTGGACTAATAGGCCCGTCCTCAGACTTGAAACATAGGTGGCATTTATCAACATCATTATTAGCACAACATTATCAATATGTTTTTCATACAACTGCAAACTAAATATAAATCTTTATAAAAAGATATGTAATATTTACATCCAAATGCAAAACCTTATTAGTGTGTACTTTTTTTTTACATTTCAATCCAAATGCAAAAGATATCCATCCATTCCATCCATTATCCAACCTGCTATATCCTAACTACAGGGACACGGGGGTCTGCTGGAGCCAATCCCAGCCAGCATAGGGTGCAAGGTGAGAAAAAAACCCCGGGCAGGGCGCCAGCCCACCGCAGGCAAAAGATATTCAAGTGGCATTTTGTAATATTGAAAACCAAGTGCAACAAAATATGCTTTTAACAGTAAAATCCGTCATAATTCACTCTGATCACACAATACTCCTGATACCTTCTTCCAATATTTAAATCCAATCTGCAATCTATGGGTTATCTCTGTATCTAGTTTTCCTTTGGGCTACCACTGATCCTAGATATTTAAACTTTTCCACTCTTTTCAGTAGCTCTCCCTGCATGCTAACTTCTGAATCCTGATCATCACTAAACCTCATACATTCTATCTTCTTTCTATTTATCTTCAGCCCCTCTATCTTCCAAAACCCTTCTCCTTTCTTCCAACTTTCTCTCCACTCCCTGCTCTCTAGTGTTATACAACGTAATATCATCAGCAAGCAGCCTGCATGGGGAGGATTGGTCCTTTATCCTATGACTCAACACATCCATAAGCAGATCAAAGAGGTAAGGAGTTCAAGAAGATCCCTGGTGTAGACCTACTCTAACTGGGATCTTGTCTGTTACCCCAACACTGATTTTAACCCGAGTGTTCACTCCCTCATACATATCCTGGATAATCCTCACATACTTCTCTGGTCTTCCATTCTTTCTCATGCACCTCCAGACATCTTGATGTGGCACTTTATCATAGCCCTTCTCCAAATCAATAAACACCACATGCAAACCTTTCTGTTTTCTCCATGTGCTGTCTCAATGCAAAGACTGCATCAGTTGTTCCTCTCGCTGGCATAAAACCAAACTGCACCTCCCCTGTGATGGTTTCTTTCATAATCTTTCTCACTATAGCCCTTTCCTAAATATGTATTGTGTGTAGCATCTGTTGTATCCCTCTATGGTTTCCACAATCCTGAAAATCACCCTTGTCGTTATAAATCGGCAGTCCCTCTTCTCCTAAACTCTAACCTAAACGTCTTTTCCTGTTGCCTTTACATTTTTCATTCTTTTCAGTGCCTCCTTTACTTCCATCCTCCTTACTCTTGTACTAGCCCTTCATTTGGGACTCCATCCCCAAATACTACCCTTGGATTTTCTTCATTCAACAGCTTTTCAAAGTACCATTTCCCAACTCTTCTTGATCCTTATCTTCCTCCCTCCCTGAATCGTACCATTTCTTCTTTGCCTCCTTTCTTAGCCTTTATCACATCCTGCACCTTTGTGTTCCATCACCATGTTTTTTATCCACAGGTGGGCTCCTTCCTGTCGTCTTACCCAAGACCTCTTTACATGCACTTAATACAACTTTGCAGGTTTTCTCCCACCATCCCTCCGCACTCTCAAATGACTATACTTTATTCTAATCTTTCTCCCTAAACTAGGAAATGCAATCATCATTTTACTGTCTTTCTTCTCTACAAGCAACTGCAAAATTTATAGCAACAAGTTTGGTCGAACTGAAAATGTTTTCACTAAAGTGAAAATAACATTAGAACACTCTAGACGAGAACAGGCCATTCATCCCAACAAAGCCTGCCAGTCCTATCCACTTATTTCTTCCAAAAAACATCAAGTCGAGTTTTGAAAGTCCCTAAAATCTTATTGTCTACCATACTACTTGGTCGTTTATTCCAAGTGTCTATCGTTCTTTGTGTAAAGAAAAACTTCCTATTGTTTGTGTGAAATTTACTCTTAACAAGTTTCCAACTGTGTCCCTGTGTTCTTGATGAACTCATTTTAAAGTCTCGATCCACTGTACTAATTCCCTTCATCATTTTAAACACTCCACTCATGTCACCTCTTACTCTTCTTTTGTTTAAACTGTAAAGGCTCAACTCTATTAATCTTTCATCATAACTCATCCCCTGAAGTCCTGGAATCAGCCTAGTCATTCTTCTCTGGACCTTTTCTAGTCGCTGCTATGTCCTTTTTGTAGCCTGGAGACCAAAACTGCACCCAGTACTCCAGATGAGGGCTCACCAGTGTGTTATAAAGACTGAGCAGAACCTCCTTGGGCTTGTAAAACAGTGTAGTACTAGATTTTGTGGACTGGTACACAGACTGTACTCTAAATGGCAAGCATTGTGCCAGCAGAAAGGGTGCACCTGAATTATTTTGTGGAGTTAGAAACAACAATATTATAAGGATCAACAGTATTTCTGTTTAATACCCTAACTATTAAGAAATAACTACAACTTGGACTCGACAAGCCAATTTGGGGATCCATGTATGCTGTTTAGTCAAAGGCTATGCCCACCACCAGACAATATGATGATGTCAGTGAGAGAATACTGTGTGCAAAACTCTGTGCCAAAATGTAAAGCATACCTGATGAGCACGACTTATGAAGTCACCCAAACCTTCAGAAATAGATGGCAGCAGTGAAGAAGAAGAACTTACATTGGGAATTATGTACTTACCAAAGCAGGGTCCAATACGTGTTCTTGTGTGAAGCTTTTACCTTGAGCTCCACTCCACTTTAAATACTCTACTTACTACCTTAAAGGTATTCATATTTTAAGATGGTGACACCCTTTCCCATTGTTCTTTCTCCATTAAATATTAGCCTGACTAGCAATGGCTAACATTTTCACTTGATTATATACTGTAGTAGTGGAGATTTTAGGAATTTTCTAGTTATCTTTGGGTTTGAACACTGAAGTAATGTCAAGCTAGTGCTGATATGGCAGCTGGTGTTTTATTGTAAAGATAGTTAATAAAGAAAATAAGAGTTATCCACCACATTGACTTTTACATATTTAGATTCTTATTATTTTTTCAGTATCTACATCAAAGCCAGAGCTTATTCTTGCAGTTTATCCATTTTGAAATTCATTGTTTAAAATCCTTTTGTAAGGAATGATGATATGTATGTCTGTACTCAACAACATTATCAAAACCCTCCGTTTGAGTTTGATTATCTCTAGTTAAAACTGAATAAATAAAAGGATAATGTCCTCACTCTGGAGACTTTATCATTAGTAATTATTAACTAAACCCACTTTGTAGTCATCTACATAAAGAGTTTAAGAAGATCTTAAGAACCACGGGAGGACAGCAAATGAAAAAAAAGATAAGCGTAAGTGTGAATGTACATATTTCTATTAAAAACAAAACAAGTAGTAGGCTGTTATATTTACTATTTTCTAATAGTGTTGAGAGACAACCTCCATCCATCCATTATCCAACCCGCTGTATCCTAACTACAGGGTCATGGGGGTCTGCTGGAGCAAATCCCAGCCAACACAGGGCACAATGCAGGAAACAAACCCCAGGCAGGGTGCCAGCCCACCGCAGGACACACACACACACCAAGGACAATTTAGGATCACCAATGCACCTAACCTGCATGTCTTTGGACTGTGGGAGGAAACCGGAGCGCCCAGAGGAAACCCACGCTGACACGGGGAGAACATGCAAACTCCACGCAGGGAGGACCCAGGAAGCGAACCCGGGCCTCCTAACTGTGAGGCAGCAGCGCTACCCACTGTGCCACTGTGCCGCCGCCCTCTGAGAGACAACCTGTACCTTCCAATTCATCCACTATGTGTCAGAAGATGCTGCTTTTTGAATATGAATGCTACGCTGTATACACGAATGTGTTTATTAATAATGTCAAATCAAACAATGTGTTTATTTGGTGTAATGTGTAATAGATGTTAAAAAGAGAATGGTGTGATGGCACAATGGTTAGAGCTGCAAATTCACCAATCCAGAGTGTGTTGTGGTGTGGATTGTGGCTTTCACAGTCAGGCCAGTCTTACTGGACACTCCTTTAAGGTGTCAGCCAGCTGCTTTCATAGATCACATTGCTGAATTTTACCATGGAGGTGAATGCTTAAAGGAGACCTCCCTGTGTTTTGAAGGAGCGATTTTAATTACTACTGACTTGAGGACTGAGTTATAGTGGTCAGAAAAAACAATCTAATGTAATGTAGATATAAAAGGGAAAGACAGAAAAAAGATCTGAAATTGATCCAACAAAGATAGAGGAACAGATATTTTTAAGGTTTCAAAACATAATTTGATATTAACAGTTAAGAGCAGGAAGAGCCATTGAGATTGTGAAAAGACCTGCTGATTATCAGACAGGCCTCTACAGTCTTCCACAAAACTGCAAAGCAAAGCGTTCGACTCAGTTCATCGAGCTGTCCTGTGGGATATTCTGAGGATTTGCGAGATCCCCACGAGGTTGCTGGATATCATGGCCGGCCTGTACACTGGTACTGTGAGTGCTGTGCAGAGTGGAGGCAGGACCGCTGTTTTTTTCCCAGTTGATTCTGGGGTTCATGAGGGGTGTGTTTTTGCTCCTACTCTGTTCAATGCTTGTATGGACTGGGTGTTGGGCAAGGTCGTGGGGCCCAGTGGCTGTGGGGCATCTGTTGGTGAAGAAAGGTTCACAATTCTTGACTCTGCTTAATATATTGTGATCTTCACGGAGTCAATGGAGGCTATGATCGGGGCGCTTGAGAGACTGTGTGAGGAGTCTGAGTGTCTGGGCTTGTGAGTGTCCTGATAAACACCAACATCAAGGCCTTTCATGACCTCTTGGGCACGGCCAACAGTGTGTCTGTTTGTGGAGAGAGTGTTGACATCATCGAGAGGTTTACTTACCTTGGCAGTGACATTCATATCTCTGGTGACTCTTCCTATGAAGTCAGTAGACAGATTGGGAGAGCATGGGGGGTCATGAGGTCTCTGGAAAGGGATGTGTGGTGCTCCCAATATCTCTGCAAAAGGACGAACGTCCAAATCTTTAGAGTCCTGGTACTTCCTGTCTTGCTATATGGTTGCGAGACATGGACGCTATCAAGTGACCTGAAACGAAGACTGGACTCCTTTGGCAATGCGTCTCTCCGGAAAATCCTTGGGTACTGTTGGTTTGACTTTGTGTCGAATGAGTGGTTGCTCATGGAGCCCCGAATGAGGCACATTACCTGCATTGTGAGGGAGCATCAGTTACGGCACTACGGCCATGTGGCGCGTTTCCCCGAGGGTGATCCAGCTCGTAAGATCCTCATTGTTGGGGACCCAAGTGGCTGGACCAGGCCAAGGGGTCGCCCACGTAACACCTGGCTGCAGCAGATAGAGGGTCATTTCCGGAGGGTAGGATTGGACCGCGTGTCTGCCTTGGGGGTTGCCAGCCAGGATCCCGAGTTGTTTCACCGTGTAGTGGGTGCGGCAATGCATTGTACTAGTGCATGCTCCCCAACTTGACTTGACTTGACTTGATTTTGCACTGCCCCATAAACCACAAAAATAAATTCAATGAAAAAGGACACATCCTGCAGCGGACATCATCCCTCAGCCTATGATGCCAAGTTAAACGGTCCTCAGCTGGGCATATACTGTAAAGTAGGAATCCCCCCAACCCACTATTGTCTGCAGAGCTTCCCAAAGGACCTATTGTGCAGAGTATTATTTGCTGGAGTTTTGTAGGGATGAGCAGTGAGCCTGCAGGGATTCTACCAGAAGGACCACAGAATAAAAACTTTGTAAGGGGCCTCCACCTCTTTAGGTAGATGCGCATGGAGTTGGGAGAGATCGGAGAATTTGCTTGACAAGAAGGAAAGAGAGGCCAGGATATTAAGGAAGAGGATAACTGGGAACATGTTATGCTGTACAGTAGGGTAGTAAGCTTCCAGTATTTTCTCATCAGAAGCGTTTACTAGGAATTTTGACCCATTCCTATTTGCAGAAATGTTTCAGTTAATTTATACTCCTGAGACATAGAGCTCCAATATTAACTGTCAGGTCAAATCAAGTTAAGTAAATTTTATTTATAGAGCACATTTAAAACAACAGCAGTTGCCCAAAGTGATGTACAATTTCTATACACACACCAATGAATGGACAGATTAAAAAAAAACAAAACACCAAAATATATAAATACATTAATATATACATTAATGACAGGTTGGAAGGGTCTCAGAACACAAAGGAACTATAGAAGAAAGGGCAGAGTAGGCTTTTTATCCTTAGGAGACTGTGCTCCTCTAATGTAGTAAAGAGTAAAGTAAATGGTAGTGACATCTTGCACATCTTCTACAACTCTGTGATTGCCAGTGTGATTTTCTACACTGTGCTGTGCTGGGCTGGTGACATCAATTCAAGAAAGGTCCACCAAATCAGCAAGCTAATTAAAAGGGCAGGCTCAGTTATGAGACACACTCTGGACCCTTTGGAGGTCGTAGCAAAGGAGAGAATTAAAACAAAACTGAGTGCCATTATGAACAATGCTGCACATCTTCTCTCTGACACACCAACACTGAGGACTTTCAGCCAACAAATCAGCCAACAACAAAAGTGTGTCAAGAAACATTATAGGGGCTTCTTTATACCAACAACAATATGTCTGCATATAATTCCTCACTGGGACAGGGACTGCCAAGTCAGTAGTTTTTCTTTCTTTTTAATTTTTTGCTTTATAGTCATACTGGTGTGTGTTCAGACCATAGAATGTGTATTTATGTATGTATTTATTTATTTATTTTAAAGAGCTTCTGTAAAAACTCAAATTTCCTTCTGGGGACAAATAAAGATCTATCTATCTATCTATCTATCTATCTATCTATCTATCTATCTATC
>JANRMT010027041.1:19909526-19950585 GCA_026402145.1 Polypterus bichir lapradei | reverse complement strand
GAGTGAGTGAGTGAGTGAGTGAGTGAGTGAGTGAGTGAGTGAGTGAGGGCTTTGCCTTTTATTAGTATAGATAAATATACAATATATAATATGAATATATATACAGTATTTATTTATTAGATTGGAAGGACTAATAAAAATCCAGGGATATATTTCATTGTTAATTTTTTTTATTTTAGTGGGAAACGGTGCCACTGTGGAGCTGCTTTGTGGGTGGGGCTTTCCAAAGGGATAGTTCTGTGATGGCCACTGTAAGGTGAGGGTTTTTCTTTTGGTTTCTTGTAGCATTTCATTTGTTAATTTAATAAGTATTGTTTAAACATTTCAATGTAAATATATATTTGTGTTACAGGGTGTCCAAATACTGCGACCTTTTTTCACATTTTATGTTACCACAGGTAAAATAAACTCACAGGAGGTTATATAGCGCCTGAATGTGTGTGAGGTTCTGCTCAGTCTTTATAACACACTGGTGAGCCCTCATCTGGAGTACTGGGTGCAGTTTTGGTCTCCAGGCTACAAAAAAGACACAGCAGCATTATAAAAAGTCCAGAGAAGAGCAACTAGGCTGATTAGAGGGCTACAATGGATGAATTATGAGGAAAGATTAAAAGAGGTGAGCCTTTACAGTTTAAGCAACAGAAGAGTAAGAGGAGGCCTGACTGAAGTGTTTAAAATTTTGATGGGAATTAGTCCAGTGGATAGAGATGGTGACTTTCAAATGAGTTCATCAAGAACACGGGGACACATTTGGAAACTTATTAAAGGTAAATTTCGCACAAACATTAAGATTTTTTTCTTGACACAAAGAACCATAGAGACATAGAATAAATGACCAAGTAGCGTAGTAGACAGTAGGGCCTTAAGGACCTTCAACACTTGACATTATTTTGGAAGAATTAAGAGGACAGGACTTCTGAGCTTTGTTGGTCTGAATGAACTCTTTATCCAGATTGTTCGAATGCTTCTGTTATTTGTCTATGAATGGTTATGTTTTTGTTGCATTTTTTTATCTGAACTAGCTGAGTTACCTGGTAGTTACCAATTACTTTTTAACTAAATATTGTTACTCTTAAATTTGCTGTATTTATTATTTTAATTGGTCCTTTTCACAAAATTTAGACGTGACAAATTGATGGTTTTTTCAATGTAAGATGTGCCGTTGAAGTGGACTACATAACACAAGCATCAAAACTGGGGAAAGACAGTAAAATGTTTGTGGAATTCTTTTATAATTAATTAAGGTTAAGTCTGTTAACCTTCTTATGCCTGTATGCAAACAGTTTCAGATAGACTGTTATATATTTAATGTTAGGTCACTCCGTTTCAACAGATTGCAGTATATTGTAATATAGAATAAATAAGGTAACTATAAAATAACATTATTTCATCTGTTTACCTTACAACCATTTATCACTGAGTTGTTTTCAGAATATTTTTTGTTGTGAGTTATAATATTTCTGACATTAAATATTCAGACATACAGCATTTAAACTTCTAGCTTAGATTGTTGGTCAGAAAAAATAATTAAATAACATTGAAGTTAAATTGAATGTACTGACTAGGGGCAGGTGCCATTGTGTAGTTGTGTTTCATTGAGAAGACACATGCTGTGCTCTAATCCATCACCTCAGACTCCCACACGTTAACTCTGAGACATGCATTTGCCTTTTTAAAAGCTGATTTCTTTTTCTGTACAACACTAAAGTTGTTCCAGTAAAGAGGCACAGCATCAATCTTAAGTAAGCACATAAACATTAAATACTCATTAGATTTAAAGTGCTGCAATAGCGTATAAAATATTTTGTCTTTAATCTCTTGATTTTTTTGGGAATATATTATCTTTACTATGTTTCATCAGTCAAAAGTTGCGGAAACTTAGGCAAGGATGTTTATGTTCAGAATTTGAACAGAAAGAATACTACAGAAGCTCTTCTTTCATAATTCTGCCATTATTTAGGTTAACTGGAAGAAAGTTTACCCATTGATGATTCTTCCTGGAAGAAAAAATGCATAAGCGTGAAAAGGAATAATTGATCAGCAGGATTATTAGGATTTTCACTGACTCCTCCTTAAAACAAGAACAGTATAAACTTCTTGCTGAGCTTCATCAAATACCTAGGCAGGACTGTGCCAATCCAACCTTGGAGCCTACATTTACTTTTTTCTAAGATTCTGTGCAGTACTTCACATTCCTATTAACATGTTTCCCTTCAAATATAGTTTGTTTAGAGTTCATGGAAAAAATACACTGCTCAAAAAATTAAAGAAACAGTTTGAAAACAAATCAGATCTCAATGGGAAAAAATATCATGCTGAATATCAATACTGAAATAGACTGGGTAATGTGTTAGGATGAAGGTTTTCCACATCGTTTGATGGAAATGAAAATGATCAACCTACAGAGGGCTGAATTCAAATAACACCCTGAAAATCAAAATGAAAATATGATGCAGCAGGTTAGTCCATTTTGCCGAAATTTCATTGCAGCACCTTCAAATTGTACTCAGAAGTTTTTATGGCCCCCACATGCTTGTATGCATGCCTGACAACGTCCTAATGAGACGACAGATGGTGTCCTGGGGGATCTCCTCCCAGATCTGGACCAGGGCATCACTGAGCTCCTGGACAGTCTGAAGTGCAACCTGGTGGCGTTGGATGGATTGAAACATATTGTCCCAGAGGTGTTCTATTGGATTGAGGTCAGGCGAGCATGAGGGCCAGTTATTGGTATCAATTCCTTCATCCTCCAGGAACTGCCTGCATACTAAACAAATCCTGGGGAGCTGTGCTTTTAGAATATAAAAGTCCTCTTATGTGGAAGCTGATGCAAAATAATCTTTGCATTCACAGCATCTAATGCTACAGACCTTCTAATAAGTTGGTTATTAATATTTTATATTATTATTCTAAACTAATTACAATTTGATCCAGATACTCATCTATTACTCCTTATAAATGTTTAAATTACATTACAAGCACTCAGTGCCATTGTGAGGTTATTTTGTGCCCAAGGCCAAGCTTATTTGTGCGCCAACTCTAACCCACGTGGCTGGGTATGATCTGTGCCCTAGGTGAATGCCTAATTCACCTGAATTGTGGTGTTGGCCCTGCCTGCACTATTAAGGCACATCTTTGATTGTCTAATGAAGATTGGCGCTGCACTCATCGCGACCAGCAAGAAGATTGTCTCACTCCGTGTTTTGTTTTGTTAAATCTTTTGTTACATTTTAATTTATATATTTCTCTATTTATTTGTTTTTCTCTTGTTTGAAGCTTACCAGTATTGCAGGTAAGGAAACAATTTCAGAATGTTTATTCTTAACTTTATTGTTTGGATTTACAGTAATTCCTCCTCGATCACGGGGGTTGCGTTCCAGACGCCCCCGCGATAGGTGAAAATCCGCGAAGTAGAAACCATATGTTTGTATGGTTATTTTTATATATTTTAAGCCCTTATAAACTCTCCCACACTGTTAACATTATTAGAGCCCTCTAGACATGAAATAACACCCTTTAGCCAAAAGTTTAAACTGTGCTCCATGACAAGACAGAGATGGCAGTTCTTTCTCACAATTAAAAGAATGCAAACATATCTTCTCTTCAAAAGAGCGCCGTCAGGAGCAGAGAATGTCAGAGAGAGAGAGAGAGAGCATGACAGAAAAGCAAACAATCAAAAAATCAATACGTGCTGTTGGGCTTTTAAGTATGCGCACCGCGATAAAGCAGCCGCAACAGAAGGGAGCAATGTGAAGGTAGTCTTTCAGCATTTTTAGAGTAGCATCCATATCTTCTAGGCAAACAGCCACTGTGCAAACAGCCCCTCTACTCACACCCCCTCCGTCAGGAGCAGAGAATGTCAGAGAGAGTGAGAGAGACAGAGAAAAGCAAACAATCAAGCACCACTCGGGAAGCACATCGCATATCATTGAGGAGTTTTATTTAATACGAAATACATGCTCTGATTGGGTAACTTCTAAGCCATCCGTCAATAGTGTCCCTTGTATGAAATCAACTGGGCAAACAAACTGATGAAGCATGCACCATAAATTAAAAGACCCATTGTCCGCAGAAATCCGCGAACCAGGGAAAAATCCGCGATATATATTTAGATATGCTTACATTTAAAATCTGCGATAGAGTGAAGCCGCGAAAGTCGAAGCGCGATATAGCGAGGGATCACTGTACTTTCATCTATCCTGGGGTCTTCACACTAATCCTATTCGTCCTACACAGATTTCCTATGGCAGAGAGTACCAGTTTCAATGGAACTCACATGAACACACATATCTATAACCTGGTTTCTCAGTGAATCTCAGAGCTGTTATTAACAGCATAACATGTTATAATAGTTTTGTAACCTAGAAAGAATGGAAAAGAGTAAAAACAGGTGATATTTGAGAAAGACTGAATAAAGTGCGCAGAGTTTGATCCCTCATATCAACTGTTATAATGGGAAACGTTCAATCGCTCCAAAATAAAGTGGATGAACTTCAAGCATATGCATGCTTTCAGACTGATTACATGCATTTACAGAGATCTAAATGAATATAAATGATCCGGATGACTACTTGACGATTGATGGATTTGGTGCACCAATTTGTTTAGACAGAGACTCAGCCATCACCAGTAATAGGTGTCTGCCTTTATACCGGGTGGCGCACAAAATCCAAACCATTTCCAACTCCGACATCGAAGTACGTTTCTTAGCCCGTACACGAAATGAAAGATATGCAATACAAAAATCCAACTGCAATTGTTTGAAGAAGCCACATGCAATAAAATACACGTTTTTCCTTGTCGTCGTCCTTCAGTTCTTGGACACAAGTCATTCTATATGACTTCATTTGCAGTGAGTGCAACACACGTTGACAAGACCTGCGTGAAACATTCGCTTGTTGTGCCAATTTACATGTTGATTTCCTAGGGCTTCTGGCCATCCTTTCCTGAATATGTTCCTGACCGCAGGTGTGCAAACAGATGGGGCCCGATTCTTTTTGCAGTTTGCAACTGACCCACAGTCTTATGCCACTTCTTCACTAACTCGTGAATACTGCTCTTTGCTGGTAGGCTTATGCCAGGAAACTTCTCTGCGAAAATGTCCCGTGTTTCCTTAAAAAAACCGGTAGACACATACACCTCCACTATTCCAATCCTCTGTTGCAGAGAATACATCTTCCGGATCTCTTTCACGCACGTCTGTACCCACTGGCTCAACCCACAGTTGGGGCTGCTGACCCCGTCGCGACAATGAGGCTCCACGATCACAACTGCACCCGCCTGTATAATAGCTCGAGCCAGACGGTCGGAGACAGCTCGTTTTTCGTGCGCCACCCTGTGTAAATAAAAATTGGTGGTGGTTAAAGAAAAACTATGCAGAAAAGATGTGGGACATCTGTCTGTTTCGCTGCACCTTGTTTATCTGGCCAGAGAATTTCTTCTGGTTTTCATCATGCTTGTGTATATTCACCCCAGGGCAGTGGTGAGCAAGGCCATTAAGACCATCTCCAGTGTGATACAGAGGCTTGTACTGCTGTCTCCAGATACTCTGAACTTTATTTTAGGAGAATTTATATGGTGTGCACTGAACAAAACACTTTGTGATTTTTACTAATATGTCACTTACCCAACTCATCACAAACGAATGCTTGGTCAGTGCTACAGGAACATCAAAGGCACTTATATATGAATTGCCTCTGGGTTCATCAGATCATTACTGTATTCAGCATATTCCAATCTGTAAACCCATCTTTAGGACAGAAAAGCTGGAAAACAAACAAATTATAAAATCTGGAACGAGGACTCTGTTGGAGTGCCTTTGGGGCTGTTTTGAGTGCACTGACTGACAGTGTTTGAAAAATCCTGTGCTGACATTGATGATCTGACAGACATTATAAGCTGTGTCACACAGGTATGATTAGGAGGCAGCTAAAAGGACCAAATGAAGGAAATTCCACGGCAGGCCAGGGGGTGGCGGAGCACGCTAATACTTTCTTTATTATCTCCGCAGATCAAAAATGGTAAATTCTGCCTGGTTCTGGCCCTAAAGATGTCACTTCCGGTTCTGGCCACGCCAATTCCGATTCCGGTACGGAAAACAACACTTCCTGGCAGACACCTTAAAACCCACACCACTTCCTGTTTCCAGTCAGTTAAATGTTGGACTCAAACCAGTGTTTAACTCTGCAACTTAATTTGCCTTTTTCAGCCAGGGCTCAAGTATACGGCTGGCTGCCCCAAACCTTTTTATGTGTGTCGAGGCTATTTATTTCACAGCTGTTATATAGAATTCTGCGAGGAAGCCATAATACTCATAAATCGGTGGAAATATACCTTAAAAACAAGCCGTGGATTACCAGAGATCTGAAAGAATATACAGTGGTGTGAAAAACTATTTGCCCCCTTCCTGATTTCTTATTCTTTTGCATGTTTGTCACACAAAATGTTTCTGATCATCAAACACATGTAACCATTAGTCAAATATAACACAAGTAAACGCAAAATGCAGTTTTTAAATGATGGTTTTTATTATTTAGGGAGAACAAAAATCCAAACCTAAATGGCCCTGTGTGAAAAAGTAATTGCCCCCTTGTTAAAAAATAACCTAACTGTGGTGTATCACACCTGAGTTCAATTTCCGTAGCCACCCCCAGGCCTGATTACTGCCACACCTGTTTCAATCAAGAAATCACTTAAATAGGAGCTGCCTGACACAGAGAAGTAGACCAAAAGCACCTCAAAAGCTAGATATCATGCCAAGATCCAAAGAAATTCAGGAACAAATGAGAACAGAAGTAATTGAGATCTATCAGTCTGGTAAAGGTTATAAAGCCATTTCTTTTTTTTTTTTTTGATTTTTATTTTTTATTAATTTTATTACAATCCATACAAAGCAATCAAGTTTTTACAAAGAGAAAAAATTAAGAACAGATCGATCCCCACCCCTGAGAGAGAGAGCAAGCCAAACAGCGTTAAATTCAAATTTTGGCTTGTAAACATACCTAAATTAATAAATTCTCTGTGCCTTATGAACTTATTTTAAAATATTACTGATTAGATCCTGCCATGTTTTGAAAAAGTCTGTACGGATCCTCTAACTGAGTATTTGATTTTTTCCAACTTCAAATAATATAACACATCGGTTTCCCACTGACTTAAAAGAGGAGAGTTTGGGTTTTTCCAGTTTATGAGAATAAGTCTGCGTGCCAAAAGTGTAGTGAATGCAATCACAATTTGTTTGTCTTTCTCCGCTTTAAACCCATCTGGAAGAACACCAAACACAGCTGTTAATGGGTTTGGAGGGATTGTGAGTCCAGGGCTATCTGAAAGGTAATTAAAAATGTTTGTCCAGAATAATGTTAATTTGGTGCAGGACCAGAACATGTGACCTAGTGAGGCTGGGACTTGGTTGCAACGTTCGCAGGTTGGATCATGCCCTGGGAACATTTTGGAAAGTTTTAGTCGAGAC
The DNA here is from genome assembly GCA_026402145.1 of Polypterus bichir lapradei. Classification (NCBI taxonomy): domain Eukaryota; kingdom Metazoa; phylum Chordata; class Cladistia; order Polypteriformes; family Polypteridae; genus Polypterus; species Polypterus bichir. Next base: position 19,943,117 of record JANRMT010027041.1, on the reverse strand, counting down.
AGATGTGCTCGATATATAATTTTGAGTTGTATGATTGTATGCTTTGCACAAATGGAGCTCGAGTGAATTCTCTGCATTGCTACTTTCCACTCCTTTTCTGATATATTAATTGAAAGATCTTTTTCCCAGTGTTCTTCTCGGATCTTTGAAAGGGAGGGATTGTAAAATGATTTTATATATTGTAGAGATGGAGTCTAAGGCCTTGAGATTGAGCAATATTTTTTCCAGCATGGTTGAGGGTGCAAGATGAGGAAAATCTGTAAGGTTTTGTTTAACAAAGTTTCTGACTTGAAGATAGTGAAAGAAATGTGTAGCTGGAATGTTAAATTTGGAATGTAATTTTTCATAGGATGCAAAGACGTTGTCTATATAAAGATCTCTAAGCGAGTTAATTCCAAATTTTTTCCAAATATTAAAAACTGCATATGTTTGTGAAGGTTGAAAGAGGTGGTTCTCTTGCAGGGGTGCAACAGATAGAAGCTTCTCCATCTTAAAATGCTTTCTACATTGGTTCCAGATTCTAAGTGAGTGGAGCACAATTGGGTTATTAGTGTATTGCCGATAACGTGTGTTTATTGGAGCACAGAGCAAGGAATACAAAGAAGTACTGCAGGATTTTACTTCTATTGCGGACCAAGCCTGTGTATGTTCTTCTATTTGTGTCCAGGTTCTTATCGCCTGTATATTTGCTGCCCAGTAATAAAACTGGAAGTTAGGTAGAGCCATGCCGCCTTCTGCCTTTTGTCTTTGTAGGGTCGCTCTTTTGATGCGTGGATGTTTTGAATTCCAAATAAATGAGGTTATTGTCGAATCTAATTGCCTAAAAAATGACTTATTAATGTATATTGGGATGTTTTGAAATAAAAAAAGGAGTTTAGGAAGAATATTCATCTTAATAGTGTTAATTCTTCCAGCTAGTGTGAGATGAAGGGTTGACCATCTATGCAAGTCTTGTTTAATTTTTTCCATGCAAACGGCGAAATTTTGTTGATATAGAGCTTTATGTTTACTTGTGATGTTTACCCCTAGGTATTTAAACTGTTCTGTAATGATAAAAGGTAGGGTATCTAATCTAATATTATATGCTTGAGAGTTCACTGGAAAGAGTACACTTTTATTCAGATTAATTCTGAGACCAGAGATCTTTTGAAATTCTGTGAGTGCTGCTAAGATTGCAGGCACGGAATTTTCTGGGTCTGATATATACAGTACCATGTCATCTGCATATAATGAAATTTTCTGTTCCAGTCCTTCTCTGCAAATCCCCTTTATCTGATCAGTATTTCGACAATGTATTGCTAGTGGTTCAATGGCAATCGCAAACAGCAGCGGTGACAAGGGGCATCCTTGTCTAGTGCCACGTTCTAGTTTAAAGTAGTCTGAGCAAATGTTGTTGATGCAAACTGAAGCTTCTGGGTTAGTATACAGTAATTTAATCCATGCACAGATGTTTGGGCCAAACCCAAACTTCTCCAATATAGTAAAAAGGTATTTCCATTCCATCATGTCGAATGCTTTTTCTGCATCCAGTGATAATAATATTTCTGGGGTGTTTGATTTAGTTGGTGAGTATATTACATTAAACAGGCGTCGAAGATTGGAAGATAAGTGCCGGCCCCTAATAAATCCAGTTTGGTCTTGTGATATTACCGAGGGGAGCACTTTCTCCATCCTTCTGGCTAAGATTTTAGAGAGTATTTTAACGTCGTTATTCAGAAGTGAAATTGGTCTGTATGATGCACATTGTAATAAGTCCTTATTTTGTTTTGGAAAGACAGTGATTAGTGCTTGGCGAAAGGTTTGTGGAAGAGATTGGTTATCTCTGGCTTCTGTAAATGTTGCTAATAAGAGGGGAGCTAGCTGAACGGAGAATTTCTTGTAAAATTCTGCAGGGTAACCATCAGGGCCTGCTGCTTTCCCACCTTGGAGAGATTTTATAGCATCTAGTAATTCTGATAACGTCAGAGGTTTATCAAGTTCCTCCGCACTAAAAGCGTCTATTTGTGGTATCAGTAATGTATCTAGAAATGTATTAGATTGTGTATTGTCTTCTTTAAACTCAGTAGCATATAGGGATTTATAGTAGTCTCTGAAAGTATGCATTATATTTTTGTGTTCGACGATTTTATCTCCGTTCGTGCTAGTAATTACCGAGATTGCGTTGCGCACTTCTTGCTTGTGAATTTGTTGAGCTAAAAGCTTATTAGCTTTCTCCCCATGTTCATAGTAATGATGTCTGGATTTGTAAATTAGTTGTTCAGTTTCTTTAGTTGTCAAGAGGTTTAATTCCGAATGTAGAGCCTGCCTCCTCCTATGTAGAGTCTCGCTTGGTAGTCTGGCGTGTTCTTCATCTATTTTAGTTATTTCGCTTTTTATCTCTGCTAGTTTCTTGGCTTCGGATTTATTTCTGTGGGAAAGATATGAGATAATCTGACCTCTTAAGAAGGCCTTAAGAGTTTCCCAGAGTATTCCTGCAGAGATCTCGGGGGATGTCATATAAAGCCATTTCTAAAGCTTTGGGACTCCAGCGAACCACAGTGAGAGCCATTATCCACAAATGGCAAAAACATGGAACAGTGGTGAACCTTCCCAGGAGTGGCCGGCTGACCAAAATTACCCCAAGAGCGCAGAGACGACTCATCCGAGAGGTCACAAAAGACCCCAGGACAACGTCTAAAGAACTGCAGGCCTCACTTGCCTCAATTAAGGTCAGTGTTCACGACTCCACCATAAGAAAGAGACTGGGCAAAAACGGCCTGCATGGCAGATTTCCAAGACGCAAACCACTGTTAAGCAAAAAGAACATTAGGGCTCGTCTCAATTTTGCTAAGAAACATCTCAATGATTGCCAAGACTTTTGGGAAAATACCTAGTGGACTGATGAGACAAAAGTTGAACTTTTTGGAAGGCAAATGTCCCGTTACATCTGGCGTAAAAGGAACACAGCATTTCAGAAAAAGAACATCATACCAGCAGTAAAATATGGTGGTGGTAGTGTGATGGTCTGGGGTTGTTTTGCTGCTTCAGGACCTGGAAGGCTTGCTGTGATAGATGGAACCATGAATTCGACTGTCTACCAAAAAATCCTGAAGGAGAATGTCCGACCATCTGTTCGTCAACTCAAGCTGAAGCGATCTTGGGTGCTGCAAGAGGACAATGACCCAGAACACACCAGCAAATCCACCTCTGAATGGCTGAAGAAAAACAAAATGAAGACTTTGGAGTGGCCTAGTCAAAGTCCTGACCTGAATCCAATTGAGATGCTATGGCATAACCTTAAAAAGGCGGTTCATGCTAGAAAACCCTCAAATAAAGCTGAATTACAACAATTCTGCAAAGATGAGTGGGCCAAAATTCCTCCAGAGTGCTGTAAAAGACTCATTGCAAGTTATCGCAAACGCTTGATTGCAGTTATTGCTGCTAAGGGTGGCCCAACCAGTTATTAGGTTCAGGGGGCAATTACTTTTTCACACAGGGCCATGTAGGTTTGGATTTTTTTTCTCCCTAAATAATAAAAACCATCATTTAAAAACTGCATTTTGTGTTTACCCTGAGGATAGAAGCAGTTCTCCTCTGGACTCTGCAGTTGTAGATGCTCTGCAGAGAGGGCACTGGGGTCCTGGTGATCTTCTCAGCAGTCTTTACCACGTTTGCGGTCCATAGCAGTAGTGTTACCATACCACACAGTGATGAAGCTGATCAAGATGCTCTCAACAATGCAGCTGTAAACATTGCCTAGGAGCTTAGTCGACATATCAAACTTCCTGAGCCTCCTCAGAAAGTACAGCCGCTTTTGAGCCCTCTTGACCAGCTGTGTGGTGTTAAGTGTCCAAGTGAGGTCCTCACTGATGTAGACGCCCAGGTATTTAATGCTGCTCACCCTCTCCACTTCAAGACGTCGGATTAACAGTGGCCAGTGAGGTCTCCTCTCCTTCCTCATGTCCACTATCATCTCCTTCATCTTCTCTGTGTTGAGGGTGAGGTTGTTGTCCTCACACCATGATGCCAGACTGACCACCTCCCTCCTGTAGACCGCCTAATCCCCACCAGTGATGCATCCTATCACTGCGGTGTCGTCTGCGAACTTTAGGATGATGTTATCTTTGTGAGAGGTGACACAGTCGTGGGTGAACAGGGTGTAGAGGATGGGGCTGAGGATGCATCCCAGTGGGGTGCCTGTGTTTGTGATAATGGTGGCTGAAGTCCTATTACTAATCCTGACAGACTGGGGACTGCCAGTCAGAAAGTCTAGGAGCCAGTCACAGAGGGTGGGGTGAAGGCCAAGGGCAGACAGTTTATGGGTGAGTTTATGGGGGATAACCGTGTTAAAGGCAGAGATGTAGTCAACAAAGAGCATCCTGATGTAGGAGTCTTTGATCTCTAGATGCGAGAGGGAATAATGTAGTGCGGCCGCGATGGCATCTGAGGTGGACCTGTTGGGCCGGTAGGCATACTGCAGGGGGTCCAGAGTGTCCAGTATGCTGCTCTGAATGTAGGCCAGCACCACTCCCTCAAAACACTTCATGATGATTGGAGTGAGTGCTACCGGACCGTAATCATTCAGGGAGGTGGGTGGGCTTTTTTTAGCAAGGGGGTATGATCATAGTCTTAAAGCAGGATGGAACGATGCTCTGACTGAGGGAAAGGTTGAAGATGGAGGAGAGAACATCAGCCAGCTCGTTGGCACTCTGAGAGCCCGCCCAGGGATTTTGTCTGGTCCAGCTGCCTTACGGGGATTGATCTCTGTTTGGAATGCTAACCAAACAGAATGAATTACAGAAGGAGGTTAAACATGAAATAAAGCAAGCAAAGCTGAAGTATAAGGACAGTATAGAGAATGAACTGCAAACTGATAGCCAGGGCCCATAATGGAATGGCATGAAGATGAATGGCTGGCATTCATACAAAAAGCAATAATCAAGTTGAATTGACAGGGGTCAAAACTGACTATCATTTGGCTCAAAACTTGAACGAGTTTTATTCAAGATTTAAAATGCAGGATTTTGCTTCAGAAGCAAATCACCAAAAGAACAGACTGAGGACTGGAGCCAGAAGTCAGCCCTTTTTTTTACCAGAATGATGTCAGAAAGGTCCTTAAACAAACAAAAATCAAAAACACTCGGGTCCAGATTGGCTGTCTGCTTCATTACTGTGCAGAGGAGCTGTCTCCAGTTTTCCACTCCATATGTGAAATGTCCTTGGGTTTACAGCAAGTGTACAGCCTATGGAAGCAGGCAACTGTTATTCTATTGGCAAAAACTTCACACCTCAAAGTGATTTTAGACCAGTGACATTAACTTCTCATATCATTAAATCCTTTGAGAAGTTAATTAAGAGACAACTACTTAACAAAAATGAGGCTCTCCTGGACTCTTACCAATTTGCATACGGTTGCAGGACTGTGGAGGACACCACAGCAACACTTCAGAACTTATTGTATGATAACTTGGAAGGATCACAAAAACATGTAAGATTGCCGTTTATAGACTTTTCTTCAGCTTTTAACATTATTCAGCCCCACATTTTGGTTGATAAACAGTTGACTCAGTTCTGTTTGGACGCTAACTTGTTGGGGTGGATTCTGGACTTTTTAACAAATAGAACACAAAGTGTGAGTGTCAATGGCCATTTCTCTGATTGCCTAAGTACATCTGTGGGTACTCTGTAAGATTGCTGTTTTTCTCCTCTTTTGTTTATCCTACATACAAATGACTGCAGGAGTTCACACAAGGATAATGTGGCGGACGGCAGGGGCTCATGCCCATCCAGAATGCCCAGTGAGTGGAAGGACCAAGAGAGGAGCAGTATCTCCCTTGGAACACGAGAGGGCAAGCCGCCCTGGTGGGGCCACGGGAACAGAGCTTAGAAGCTGGGGGCGCCTGGACATTTGCTAAGCTGGACTGCAGCACTTCCACCACATCAGGAATTGCTACCAGAACAGGAACTAGGTACACTTGGAGTGCTTCCAGGTGCTCAGGAAGTGGTGCAGGAAGGTCATCAGGAGCTGGAGTCGGGAGGCAGAGGATGGAGCTTGCAAGTGGAGGAGTGAGGGTGGCAGAGAAGAAGAAAGAAAGAAAGAAAGAAAGAAAGAAAGACTGAGCTGTATTGTGGCTGTTGGTGCACTGTGTCAGGTGCTGTGAAGAAGGAAAAAAATAAAGGCGTGTGTTTGGAGTTCATTGTGTCCCGGTGTCTGTCTGTAGTTGGGCTGAACTTCCACAATAGACATATCCTGAAATCTGCAGATGACTGTCATTGTGAGTCTTGTGCAAGGTACGGAAGACAGCCAGGGACCTATTGCCAATGATTTTGTACAATAGCGTGATCACCCAAATTCACGACAATATTTCTAAGGCAAAAGATATGGTTGTCGATTTCAGGTACTCTCCACCATCCATTGTCTCAGCTTTAATTGAAGGAGATGTCAGAGCAATACAAATATCTGGAGACAATCATTGATAACAAACTGAACTTTGCTCTTAACACAGCACAAATCTGTAAAAAGGGGAAATCACCACTTTTCTTCCTTAGGAAACTCTTCTGGTTTAAAGTGGACAAAACCATAATGACACTTTTATACAAGTCCTTTATTGAATCCATTGTTTCATTTGCTTTAAAATTAGTAGTAAAATTATAGGTTCACAGCAGACCTCTATCACTGAAATGTATTGCAAACGGGTTAGGAAGAAAACCAACTCTTTTCTGTCAGACGTCATCCTCTTATCTTGAAATTCCAGCTGTTGCCATCTGGCTGTCGATTTTGGTTTCCAAAGGTAAAGATCAACAGGTTTAAGAACTCTTTTATTCCTAGAGCTATAAGCATTTTGAATTATATTATGTGTAGGGATGCTGCTAAATCTCAAATTCTGCCTTATAATTGTGTGTACTGTTGAAAGTAATTATGCTTCTTCGTAATGATCTTGAGTTTGTGTTTATGCAACAACATCGGTTGCCAAATGTTGTGTCTTTGTTTCTCTATTGGATCTCTGTAACAATGTCTTCTGTTTTTGTACTTCCTGCAGCAAATAAATAAGTCTACCTAATCTAACCTAACTAATCTAATCTGTTAATAACTAAACCATATTCAAAAGCATTGACTAATTTAAACAGTTAATAGTCATAACATTATCTCACGCCAGTTTGATAATTGAGTAAAAGAGAAAAAAGGCGTAAGAAGTGATAATCTCAGCAAAAGATAAACCAATGTCAGGGAGAAGGAAGTAAAATTGCCCAATAAGCATACTGGGCTGACTATTTAAGGTGCGAAGCAAAGGGGAAGAATCCCACACAAAGAAAGCTACTGGACTCTTTCTTGGTGAGTACTTAATTATTACTTTAAGTATGTAATTCTACACATTTATGACAAAAGGTTTTATTTGAACAAAAGAAACAATGTTGCCAACTGCTAATTAAAATCTGCACTTATACATTAAGCTTAAAGTGACAGGTTTGTCAGTTTTTCAGTCTAGTTTTATTTTTTTGTGATATTTGCATGATTCATGTTCATTGTTTGAGTGCACTGGATTAATGATTTGCTCTATGTGTTAGCTGCTCTCTACTGGGTGTGCTACCAACACTATTACTGAGTGAATTAGAAAATCTAAAACCAAATGCCAAAGGATTGGCCATGTCACAGATTTGGCCAATATTCATGAGCTACCAACTCAAAGTTTCCAACTTCTGTTACTGTCGATGAGGTGCACAGCTCTGTGAGCCATTGATACAACAGATAACAGTTTGCGGGTGGAATTTGGGATATTGAAAGATTACGATTTTTAGCATTTTGTGTAATAATCTAGTTGAAGACAGATTCACTTTTGTATTTGGAGACTAGAAATGCACAGATCTCATATGCACACACAAATGGCAAGAGATGGCCAAATGGTAATCGGACTGTTTACTGTTACATAATGCTACTACAGTAGTTGTGGTACCCGACTAAGATGGGATGCAATCTAAGTAATCAATTTAGACCTCAGTGTTAATGTTTGCAGTCCACCATGTGATGCATATGTCCCTGTTATATGCCATCTTGTATGGGGTTCATAAAAGCTGTGTTTATGTTTGTGATGTGCCTGCCATCTGTTGGAATAACAAAGGCAATGCATTTTATACTACATATGTATGTAATGTGCCATCTTTTGGAATGACAAAGACATGGAACTGGACAGACACACAGACACTCATCCTTTTATTAAGGTGGATACTAATCCAAATTATAACAGATGAACTGGTACTGTATGTCTTACGTATCAACAAAAGGTAGACAGTCAATTTAGCTTCACCGTTTTTCTAAGTGGATTAAAATCAGTGTTAACAAAAACCATTAAAACTAGACGTACAAAAATAAAAACACCATTTTATTTAGTATGACTGGACTTCTAAAATCATATTTTTTTTAAATAAATATACTGTACGTTAAACAGTAATAAAAATAAAATTAGGCACACCCTAATATGAAATCCTGGAGCCTTTACTGATACACGCTGTCAAATGCTGCATCCTGCTTCTTAAAGAGAATCTACACAGCCTGGGAAATTAGCAAATCCTGTAATTTTAAAATGAAACTAAAAAAACAATTAAAAATGCAGCTTACTTCTTGATTCTCTAGAATTTGACCCTGCCTGTGGACTGTCGCTGCTCTTCTTTGGTTTGTTGGAAGGTCCTCACAGTGCTGCATTATATCTGTAGATTTTGTGCCCATTACAGGCTGATGATATTTGTTATTGTTTTGTCAGCTCAGCTGTGTCCATTAGCAGTCTGCACTTACTGACTCTTTGTAGTTCCTGATTGCTCTTCATGGCCCGTGATGGAACACATTTTTGGAAGGCTTCAAAGAGTCTGCAACTTGGGCTCTGTGTACCTGTTACTTAAATAGACAACTGTAGGGTAATCTTGCTAATAAATCTGCACTGGAGTGTGACTCTATATCTTATTTATCTTCATAACTACAGACCACGTTTTCAAAGTCCAGACCATCCATATAGAAAATTCTAGAAGATGCATGAAAGATAACTTCCAGAAATTAAAAGAGTCAAGTTGGGAAATTTGCAGAGAGAGACTAAGTTCTCATTGATCACAGTACTAACCCTGGAGAAAAGACTGTGCTGTAAAGAGGTCATTTGGAAAGGAGGTGTCACCAGCAGGAACTTGCTCAGGGCACCAATCCCCCCAGTCCGTCTCAAGTCACCATCCATGAGATGGCAGAGGGGAGAAGTATAGCTCTCCTTTCATTATTACACTATTGTGAGTGTTAAACCAATATTAAACAGAAGTAAGAATAATCCTCCGTTAGTGAACCCCAAAGAGGCTAGTGCGTAGCGCAGACACACGGGTTGGCAAGTGAAGCAAACAGGGGGCAAAGCTCCCTATATATATATATATATATATATATATATATATATATATATATATATGGACTAGTAAAGGCTGCAATCTGTAATTATTTTGTCTTGGTAGAGTGATATTTTACTCTAATTTCCCCTTTTGTATTATTAATTTGTAGCTTTTGTCAGAATGCCTCAAATCTCCCAGACTTCCCTTCTACATTTATAACCTCAGGCAATTAGGTGTAGTAAAAGGCAAGCAGGAGTTAAGTTACTTTTTAAATAATGTTTTAGTGATAATATTAAAAAATAATAATATGCAAAGTACATTTGAATATTGGCAACCATACAACCTGATAAATAGTGATGTGTAGTTTCAGGCGGCACACAGACTAGTTAGTTACTTAAAATGTCTCTAGTTAAGGCATCATTTGTGGTCAGCTTTCTTCAAAACTGGCCGCATGCCTGTCTCAATATGGCTGCAGAGCTGTGCTTTTCATTGTGTTGTCCTTTTCAGTTCATGGTGTGTGATGGTCTTTCATCATTTGGTAAGAGAGAGAGAGGGTGAGGTAAAGCAAACAAATTTATAGATTTTCTGTCCAACCCCTACAGCCAATAGGACATCATGGTACTTAAAGGCTTCTGATACAAGCCAATTCCAAACAGCCATACTTTAGACAAATGGGGCAGAGAATACCTTCACACCTGCCCTCCAAACCATGTGTTAAGGTAAAGGTTGGCAGTTAGGCAGCCTGGCTTTCCTGTGGAGGTTGATTGAGAGAGCCCTGCAGAGAAACATTTGGCAAACTTGTTTGAGGCACTTCACCCCAACCCTGTCGTAAAATTCACTATCCTGACTCAGACATAGGGGGTAAACTTGAATGCTTCTCACTAACACTAATATTACATTTCTTTGTCTAAGTAACAAATCAAGACATACAAAATATGTATCAACTTGTATGCAAAATTTCACATCACAATAGTAATGAACCTCATCCCTGGGAGCATGCACCCCCTGTTGGATACACTAAACTCACATCTGACTACCACAATATTCCACCACAGAAGAATCTGTTGTACCATCATGACTTTATTAGTTTTTTTATGTGTGTGTGTGTGTGTGTGTGTGTGTACAGAAATGTTTGAAGTTAGTTCTACACAATGAATATCATTGTTATAATTTGGGGAAATGTCCAGACTCTTTTGCAGCATTTTTTAAAATATTTTATTTTCTTTTATGTTAGATGTCTTATGTATAAAAGTTTTTTGTTCATTGTTTATTAGTTAAAGTATGAACTGTAGGGAAAATGTATTCATTTAGTATTTTTATGGTCACTGAACAATATGCCTACAGAATTTCTTTTTGGTAATAAAACAGCTAACACCTGTGTTCTACAGTTTAAATTATAAAAATACCAAAGTTAACACATTAATATTGGACATACAGCTTCTATATATATATAGTTATGCAGAAACCTAGTGTAAAAATATTTAAAAGGGATAAAGATTTAAAAAAATTGACTCGGTATCAGAATCAGCCGATCCAGTAACATGAAATCTGTGATAAGTATCAGCTTTAAACACCTGATCAGAGCATCCCCAGCTTCATTAATTCATTTTTAATCTTTTTTTTTATTTTTCTCTTGTAGGTAAGAGATTTCTCCTCAACTCCAAAAATCAAAAATGGTAAGGTTTGTAATGAGACACTAAAATATATTTTGCACTGAATTTTACTTTTATCCTCTGGTGTCACTTGCAGTTTCAAATATTTCTGGTAAGGATGAAGAAAAAATGATAAATGATGACATCATCAATGCAATGTGAATATGTACGTATGTATCAAGTACATTGTCTAAGGGAACTGTTTCTATATCCCCTTAACTGTCACACCAAAAACATTAGAACAATAGCCGTCAGGACTTCAGTGGAGAAAAATAAACTGTAACATGTTTATCACATATGGCTGCAGGGTCCACAAATGTGCTGTGAGTATTCCATTTCCCATTCTGACAGGGCAGTGCTCATCCCTGATTTATGGTGTAATTACAAAAAAAACGATAAGGGCTTTTTTAACTAATAGTATAGTGATATGTACCTCATAAACCAATATACACCCATGTATCCAACACACCTAAATGCTCATTTGTGGTATATATATATATATATATATATATATATATATAGAGTGGAGTATGGCCCGGACACAAACAGGCAGATACGTTAATCTCACCCCACACACGTTTATTAACAAAGTCCATATTTACAAATGATATACAAAATCCCAAAAGTCCCCAAAGTCCTGGCCACTTAGTCCAATGCCTTCACTCTCTTCAGGCTGCTTGTTGTTTGTCCTCCAAGACCTTGTCTTCTCCTCCCGACTCCAGCCATCATATGAAGGGAGGCGGCCCTTTTTATATGCACCCGGATGTGCTCCAGGTGTCCTCCAGTGACCTTCCGCCGACACGCCCCTGTGTGGCGGAAGCACCGGCTGTGTACCTGGAAGCACTTCCGGGTGTCCCCAGTCCTCTTCCCCCCAGCACTTCTGGGTGTGGCGGAAGTGCAGAGGTCCAGGGCTCCAAAGGCATAGGGGCGCCCCCTGGCGGTGACCACAGGCCCCTACAGGGTGGAGCTTCAAAGCTCTGAACCCGTGGCCCCCAAAGGTACTAGGGCGGTCACCCCCACATGGTCTGGGGAAGGTGTGAGCCCTCCTCCGGTCCTCCTGGGCGTCCCGGCCAAGTCTCCACCCCAGCCATCTCTGACATGATATACTGTATATATATATACATATACATACAGTGGATATAGAAAAGACGCCGCCCCCTTCAAAATTTTCCCTTTTTTTTTGCTTTACAGCCTTAAATGAAAATACACAAACCAATATTTTTTCCAGCTTTACTTGCAATGCAATCTCTAACATCCAAGTGAAAGATATCACAGCTACAGTTCAGAAGAATTTTTAAAAATCAAAAACAAGACATACATCTAGTGATCCTCAGATGGGAAGGTCCTTCTGAAAGACCAAAGAGGAATGTATCTGAGTAGATATAATGAAGGTGGCATTCAGTACATTAGACCAGTGAAGTCTTCCCCAGATGAGTGCTGTAAATTTAGTGTCTTTACCGATGACAATAAGATCCTCCTTAAGGCTGACAGTGGAATGTATGTGAGTAGAATATACAGAAACCACCAGAACATCGAGGCAGCAAAAGAAGGGCCCGATGAGTGCTGTAGATTTACACTGAGCCTCGGCGATGTTGTTGAGCCATCTTATAAAATTCTCAGTGTTAAAGTCAAAGATTTTCACCCAGACCAAATCAAAACTCCCACTGCTGTAGCAGAGCAAAGCTACACTAACAATACCAGTGTTGCTCAAAGCCACACTTTCAAACTGTCATGGGAGGAAAAAACCAGTGAAACGACCACCTGGAACCATGCTTGGGGTTTCAGTGTATCGTTATCTCACGAATTCAAAATCGTAAACTTCAGCGCCACAGTTTCTTACAATGGATCATATGAGAAATCCTCTACTTTGGAGAAGACAGTAACAGTGGCTGATGAGACCACAATCAACGTCCCCCCGCAATCAAAGGTGGTTGCTAAATTAATTGTTTATAAAGATGATAATGCTGTCGTTCCATTTACAGCTAAAATTAAGAAAATTGATTGCAATGGAGTTGAAACAATCTTGACCGAAGATGGAACTTGGAATGGAATATTTTACAATAAAGTGAATATTAATGCATCAGAAGAACCAATATAAGCAGAATCACACTGATTGGCTTACTTTCACAAGTTTGATAAATTGTGCATTTAGAAGTCAATCTTCATTTTTTAATCATTAAAAGCAAAATTAAAAATTATATAAAATTGGGAAAATAAATACTTCTCTCTGATGTTCAGGTTTAATTTTTGTTTTTTTAACTCTTTTCCTCCATCCAATTTGTAAATATGCTTAGTGGATTGTAATGCCCGTAGGAATGAAAAATCAAAAAAAGAGATCTCCTTAAAATCATTTTGGTTTCTCTGAGATAACAAAGAGATTAGAAAGAAATAAAATGAAGATGTTCTCATTTATTTCATATTTCTCAGATTTTATTTTTCTCCGAGAAGAAACACCCCAGTGTTCTCACAAGTGTCTCCTCTCGGGTTTCTGCAGAGATCTCAGCAAAGTCATACAATGGGCTCAGATTTTCCAAGTAGTGCTCTGATGTTTGTATGCAATTTGAAAGTTATTTGCCTTGGATGGTGAAATGTATGGACAGTTGTTTATGATAATAAAACACTTTACTATGATTATAAAACTGTAGTGCTTGCTTCTGAATAATATTATTTGTTGCTCTAATTTATATTGCTGTGCTCCAATTATATGAGACTCATTCTGGAAGAAAAGGCAGGCAAGTGTGACAGATGTGGTTAAGGGTTTTAGACTTCAAACCATGAGATAGTGTGTTCAAATCCCACTACTGACACCACATGGTCACAAGAAAGTCACTTCATCTGCCTGTGCTCCTATTGGATAAAGAAAAAGAAATGTACCTCAGATGTTTTAATTTACCTTGTCCAATAATAAGTTAAAAATAGGAAGTCTTGGAAGACATTAAAACAAGATTAGAAAGAGATCTCACAGAATACAACAGGGTTTTCAAAACAAATTCTTAATTTTGACTCCTTTTACCTCAGTTGTCTCCTTTTTGTCCGTGACAAAGTTGACTCCTAAATGAAACATAAATGAGAACCTCTTCTAAAGCTCATGTGCGATCAAAGATTAACCTTTGAGCAGTAAAATTTTCTTATGGGTGGTCACCATGAATCAAGATAATCCTAAGGGCTCGTTTATACTTCACACTTAGAACGCGGTCACACCCACATCAGGGAATGTCACTGATCACTCCTACCACTTTCTTTTATGTGGACTTGTTCCCGGGACACTTTTTACTACTTTTACTACTTGGACATGGATTTTTACATGCTGAGACTCATCTATTCAAGTAGTCAACTTCAAGCGCTGAGAACAAATGCCCGTGCTGGTGTGGTTCCCTATTTACCTGACAAGGTAAGAAGGCGGTATCGTGGCAGCACAGCCGGAGCAAAGATAAAAGCCAAGCGTCTAACGAGAAAGTGGCGCTACAAACCTTCAGTGCCTTCTGTGATCCTGGGAAATGTGAACTCACTACCAAATAAGATCGACGAACTGGCTGCGCTGGTGAAAAATGTCAGGACCTACAGAGAATGCAGTTTGCTGTGTTTTAGTGAAACGTGGCCAACAACTAACATCCCAGATGCTAACGTGGAGCTTACCCAGGTTTAGCACAGTTAGAGCAGACAGAGACACAAGTATATGCGGGAAGCAGAAAGGAGTAGGAGTAAATACAAGATGGTGTAACTCAGGACATGTAAACATCAAAATCTCCACTTGCTGCAGGGACATCGAACTGTTGGCCATAAGTTTGCGTCCCTATTACTTACCCAGAGAGTTTGGACACGTCGTCGTTATTGTTTACATCCCTCCTCGGTCAGACGTGGAGATAGAGGGTGACATCATCCATTCTGCGGTTGCTAAGTTACAAACAAGGCACCCTGAGGCTCTTGTGTTTATCGCTGGAGACTTTAACCATGTAACGCTGGATAAAACATTACCTGCCTTCTTCCAGTATGTGGACTGTAACACCAGGGGAAACAGGACTATCAACCTATTGTTTGCAAACGTTAAAGACGCATACAGCGCCACCCTGCTGCCTGCGCTTGGGAAAGCAGATCATAACCTGGTTCTGCTTCAGCCTCACTACAAACCAAGAGTGAGGGAGCTACCTACAACCACACATTCATTCAGGAAGTGGTTCCCTGAGGCAGAGCAGGCTCTGAGAGACTACTTTGGATCTACGGACTGGGATATCCTGCAGGGGTCACATAGTGAGAACATTTATGAGGTTGTTGACTGCACTACTGACTACATCAACATCTTGATGGACATTGTAGTTCCAGTAAGAACAGTACGCTGCTATGCTAACAACAAGCCATGGATCACAAGTGATATCAAGGGCTTTTAAAGGTGGTGATCAGCATGAGCTCAAGCGCGTGCAGAAGGAACTCCGAGTCCAGCTCAGGGTGGCAAAGGAGAAAGCTGGAGCAGAAGTTGCAGAATAACAGCATGAAGGAAGTGTGGGACGGGATGAAGATCATCACTGACTGCAGCTCAAAGCGGGGTGCCACCATTGAGAGAGACATGGAGAGAGCAAAGCAGATGAACAACTTCAACAGGTTTGACGACCCTAACCCACTCTTGCCTCAGAGTATTGCACCCTCCACCCATCCTTCTGCTGATACTCGCATAGGAGAGAGTTTCCCCCCCACCCACAATTACAGCAGCCCAGGTAAGCAGAGAGCTGGGGAGACTTCATACCAGCAAAGCAGTTGGTCCAGATGGAGTATTTCCACGCCTGCTGAAGGCCTGGGCGTTGGAGCTGGGGAGTCCTCTACAGCGCATCTTCAACCTGAGCCTGGAACAGGGGAGAGTCCCGAGGCTTTGAAAAACATCTTGCGTCACCCCAGTCCCAAAGGTATCATGTCCTAGTGAGCTGAATGACTTCCGGCATGTCGCTCTGACGTCACATGTGATGAAGACCATAGAGCGGCTGCTGCTTCACCACCCGAGACCACAGGTCCGCCGCACCCTCGACCCTCTGCAGTTCGCATACCAGGAGAAGGTGGGAGCGGAGGATGCCGTCATCCATATGCTACACCGATCCCTCTCCCACTTGGACAGAGGCACTGGTGCTATAAGAATTATGTTTTTGGACTTCTCTAGTGCCTTCAACACCATCCAACCTCTGCTCCTTAGGGACAAGCTGCCAGAGATGGGAGTAGATTCATACCTGGTGGTATGAATCATGGACTCTTACAGACAGACCTCAATATGTGCATCTCGGGAACTGGCGCCCTGTGTTGGCTGGGATTGGCGCCAGCAGACCCCCCCCGTGACCCTGTACAGTAGTTAGGATATAACAGGTTGGATAATGGATGGATAGTCCCCATACAGCCTCCTCTGCATAAAACTTAAGAGGATTACGTTCTACGTCCCTGCGGTGGGCTGGCACCCTGCCCAGGCTTTGTTTCCTGCTTTGTGCCCTGTGTTGGCAGGGTTTGGCTCCAACAGATCCCCATGACCCTGTAGTTAGGATATAGCGGGTTAGATAATGGATGGAAGTTTTACGTCCATCAGTGGAGGATATGTCCTTTAGTCTTGCAATGTACCCATCTGCTCTCCTCTGCACAGCTCTAGATCTTCTGTCCCTTGTTGGAGCCTGGTGACCAGAAGTGCACACTCCCTAGTGTATTATATAGATCGACGTGAACATTCCTTGATTTGTACATGCTTTACATTAGGACCTTGTACATAGTCCCTGGACAATCAGAATTTTGCATCAATGTACACTCCTAAAAGCTTTTCAGGAGTTGTTTCTTAAATTCTACATGTACCCCCTTTTCTGAACTAAATATTGCATTGTTCTGGTCTTCACCCAGTCCTGAAGATTACCCAGGATCCTCACAAATAATTTATTTATACTTCGAAACATACCTAATCCATTTCTTACTCAAAAGTTGAGATTTATAAAACCTGAGCAATGGTGTGAAAACTGGCTCAAAGTTGCAGAAAGGTTCAACCAGCTGTAAGTTTTACACACGCTTTTAGAGTTACCCTTTATTGTGACTCCAGGCAGCAAGAAATCTGTATTGTTTGTCTGTATATGTTTAATGCAATCTTGGAAAGTGAGAGGATGCCTGAGAAATGAAGTAGTGTACTGGTACCAATTTTTAGGGATAAGGGAGATGTGCAGAGCTGTACTAACTGTAGAGGGATAGAATTGATCAGCCACAGCATGAGGTTTTCAGAAAGAGTAGTGGAAGCTAGAATAAGAAGGGAGGTGATTAGCAATCAGCAGTATGGTTTCATACCACAAAAGAACACTACAGATGCAGTGTTTGCTCTGAGGGTGTTGATGGAGAAGTATAGAGGAGGTCAGAAGGAGCTGCATTGTGCGTTTGTGGACTTGGAGAAGGTATAGGACAGGGAGCCTAGAGAGTAGTTGTGTTATTGTATGAGGAAGTTAGGAGTAGAAGTATACAAGAGTTGTACAGGATATTTACAAGGTAAGTGTGACAGTGGTGAGGTCTGCAGTGGGATTAACAGATGTGTTCAAGGTGGAAGTGGGATTAAATCATGGATTGGCTCCAAGCCCTCTCTTATTTGAGGTGATGGACAAGTTGACAGATGAAATTAGACAAGTGTCCCTATGGACTGACATTTGCAGAGGATATTGTGATCTGGGACAAGAGTAGGGAGCAGGTTAGGGAGAGCCTGGAGAGGTAGTGATATGGGCTAGAGATGAGAAGGATGAAGATTAGTAGGACCAAGACATAATACACGTGTGTGAACGACAGGAAAATCAGAGGAATGGCAAGGATACTGGGAGTAGAGGTGGCTAAAGCGGACAAGCTTAAATACTTTGGATCAATAGTACAGAGTGACGGGGATTGTGGAAGAGAGGTGAGGAAGAGTGCAGGGAGGACGGAGAAGTGTGTCAGGAGTGATTTGTGACAGACAGGTACCAGCACAAGTGAAAGAGGTCTGTTCTATGCGTTGGAGATGGTGACATTTACAAAAGACAGAGCTGGAGGTGGCAGATGTGCAGTGCATGTGACGAGGACAGAGAGATTAGAAAGGAATACATTAGAGGGTCAGCTGCGGTTGTACAATTTGGTAGACAAAGCCTGAGAGGCAAGACTGCAGTGGTTTGGACATGTGCAAAGGAAAGGTGCTGGGTATATTGGGAGGAGGATGCTACGGCCAGAGCTGCCAGGCAAGACGAAGGCCTTACAGCTGGTTTATGGATGAAGTGAGTGTGATGGAGCAAGATACACAGGACAGGAACGTATAGAAACAGATTAAATGCTGTGCTAACCCATAATTGGAACAGCCAAAAACTGTGGCAGGAAAATGAAGGGAACAGAAAAATCTTATCAGCTGTGCATTTCATTAAGAGTCAGGCACATTCTAACGCATCTCCATCCATTTTGTAAACCCATTTGTTCAAAACCAGCAATGCAACAGGGATGATGTGGTTACTGGAGAGTGGTCTCTATAAAGTAGGCTCCAATTCAGTACACAACTCCAAAAATCCGCTAACCAGCCAATCACAAAAAAGGACACAACTACCATTAGGAATATTTAAATGGCATAAAAAAAAATGTTACAAGTTTGCCTTCATATTTAAATTGTGGCAAATTAGAAAATGTACACATAGCATAATTTTCAGATGTGGCTTAGTTAACAGAAAAGTGGAACATTTTCTATTTGCATTGTCAAAGAATTTTTTTTTTACTCTACATAGTCAGAGGAGCATGCAACATTTGTTGGAAATTTATACAGACCAGCAGGACCTGGGAGAGTGGATCATTTTGGCAAAAGCAACTTTTGGGGACGAGAAAAATATTCTATATAAATAAAATTGAAACAACCTCTCCCAAGCTAAAATAGGAAACAGTGAACTAACCTATAACTGAAGTTGTATTTCTCCATTTTTAAAAGGAGAAGTGATGTGCAAGGGAGAGTTGAGATAGATAGATAATCCCAAGGGGAAATTTACATACTCCAGCAGCATACCAATTAAAAAAACCATATTAAAATTAGACTGCGGTGGGTTGGCACCCTGCCCAGGATTGGTTCCTGCCCTGTGTTGGCTGGGATTGGCTCCAGCAGACCCTCTCCCCCCCCTGATGACCCTGTGTTTGGATTCAGCAGGTTGAAAAACGGATGGATATTAAAATTAGGAGTGATGAAAATACAGGTAGAACAGACGAACTTTGTATAATGTTAACGTTTAACCCCCCCCCCCCGCCGGGAGTGGATAGTCGCATAGTATGGGGGAGGAACAAGCTCCTCAGTCTGTCAGCGGAGCAGGATGGTGACAGCAGTCTGTTGAAGCTGCTCTTCTGTCTGGCGATACTGTTCAGTGGATTCTCCCCGAGTGACAGGAGCCTGCTCAGTGCCCGCTCTGCCACAGCTGTCAAACTCAGCACCTACAATAGAGCCTGCCTTCCTCACCAGTTTGTCAAGACGTGAGGTGTCCCTCTTTATGCTGCCTACCCAGCACACCACTGTCTGATAGACCATCTGCAGCATCTTATTGCAGATGTTGAAGGACGCCAGGCCTTCTAAGTATAGTTGGCTCTGTCCACTTGCACAGAGCATCAGTATTTGCAGTCCAGTCCAATTTATCATTCAGTTGTACTCCCAGGTATTTATAGGTCTGTACTCTCTGCACACAGTCACCTCTGATGATCATGGGGTCCATGAGGGGCATGGTGGTCATACATTCCACCACCAGTTACTTGGTTTTGCTGGTGTTCAGGTGTAGGTGGTTTGAGTCACACCATTTAACAAAGTCCTTGATTAGGTTCCTATACTCCTCCTCCTGATGCAGCCCACAATAGCAGTGTCATCAGCAAACTTTTGCACGTGGCAGGACTCCAAGTTGTATTGGAAGTCTGATGTATATAGGCTGAACAGGAACGGAGAAAGTACAGTCCCCTGCAGTGCTCCTGTGTTGTTGACTACAATGTCAGACCTGCAGTTCCCGAGATGCACATACTGAGGTCGGTCAGTAAGATAGTCCACGATCCATGCCACCAGGTATGAATCTGCTCCCATCTCAGTCAGCTTGTCCCTAAGAAGCAGAGGTTGGATGGTGTTGAAGGCACTAGAGAAGTCCAGAAACAATTCTGACAGCACCATTGCCACTCCCCTGTTCCAGGCTCAGGTTGAAGATGTGCTGTAGAGGACTCCCCAGCTCCAACACACAGGCCTTCAGCAATCATGGTGATACGCCATCTGGACCTGCTGCTTTGCTGGCACAAAGTCTCATCTCTGCTTACCTGGGCTGCGGTGGGAAAGAAAGAAAGAAAGAAACTCCTATGCTGGTATCAGCAGAAGGATGGGTGGAGGGTGCAGTTCTGAGGTGAGAGTGGGTAAGAGTGGTCAAACCTGTTGAAGTTCATCTGGTTCTCTCTCAATGTCTCTTGGTGGCACCCCACCCCTGTATGTTCTAAATATAGAACTTAGAACATACAGTATATAGATTTATATCCATTCATCCAGTATCCCCATTTATCCAATACAGGGGCAGCTGAAGCATATCCCAGGAAGCTACAGATGAAGGCAGGAACACCACCAGAACAGGGAGCTGGCCCATCACACAGTCATCTTTGCATCACTACATCTAAACTGCATTTCTTTGGACTGTGGGAGGAAAACAGCCAACACAAGCAAAAATTCTACGCAGCAAGCAAGATGCCCAGCTCAGACTCTTGCAGGGACAGCAGCACTACCAAATATGTCACCATGTGCCTTATTCATCAATTAAAATATTGCAAAAGTGCCAGACAAGTTACAACTGGCCAGGGAGGAGTCACCAAAAGAATAAGCAGTCATTACAGCAATAGTAGGAATGGAGAGAAACCACCGAACCCCCATATGCTTTAAAATAATGTGGCAGCAGGATAGTGAGCCATCTCAGACCCATGGAGAAAAATGAGAATCCACTGAGGTGCTCAAAGCTAATGAAACAATGGTTTACATTAGAGATGTCACCCCGCCCCCCCCCCTATCCTTTATGCACGATAAGCACATGAGCATCCATAATCGAGAGGACTCCCTGGCAACTCCTTAAACCCAACTAAATGTCAGCAGTATCTCAAGTTCACATTCATTGGAATTTGAATTCTGTGCTCTGCCATGGATTGAAAGTCAGGTCTCTGGAACTTGCCAAATTTATTAGGATTAGAATGATAAGGTGTTTAAGGAATACATGGTTAATTGAGTGGGCCAAAAAAAAACACCCACCACACACACCACCTTGTGTATGGCCTACATTAGAGATTTATAAAGGAACTCTGACGATTGGGTGTATGGTATTGTTTCTACAATCAGAAATTTCAGAATTGAATCTGAGCAGTCTTACATGAGCCCTTTGCTTGCTAAATTTCTGCAACCTCCTCCTTATTCTTCCTCTAATTTTAGAGACCCACAATACTATCAAACAGCACGAGAGATACCCTACCCCACCCCAGTACTCCCCTAAAGGAGTTCACCCCATACGAGTGATTCTTTAGTTAAAATCGGTAAAGGAGTCCAAATCCAGTTTTTGCAAGTTACCTCTGATGAGTGCTCATTTAAGCTGGGAGTTAGGTGGCCTAGCTATGGACTGGTTTCCCCAGGACAGACATTTACTCAAAAACCACCACACTGGGCCTGCAGACTGTCTAGATATTACTACCAGGCAAATTAGACATGAAATGCAAACTTTTCCAAATGCTCATTTATTCATTTAAGGATAAATTTACATTACACAGGATTGAAAATGTTAATAGCACTGAAACAGGACATTGAGCGAGGAATAAGATAAGGTGAAGATGACTCAATCTTAGACTCTGTAGGAATATCTGGATTTCCAAACATGTGAATGTAAACCTATAAAGAGGTCTTCCTAAACATCTTCTTCTGATGCAAAAATATTCACATTTGTATAACACACCCCATTCCAGGTTCCTTCTTCAGTGAAGATGGTATCTACTCGACTGGGACTGGTTTTCTTAATTGTAGCTTTAAAGTGAACGATGGCATTATCATCTTTAACCACCATTAATTTACAAACCACCTTTTTGCCTGGAGGGATGGTTACTGTGGTCTCTTGAGCAACTGTTGAGGTCTTCTCAATAGAAGAGGTTGTCCCAACTGACCCATTATAAGAAATCGTGACCTCGGTACTTAAAAGTAGGAATTGAAAGGACAATGATGAAGTGAAACCCCAAGCGTGGGTCCAGGTGGTAGTCTCCGTGTTCTTGACCTCCCAAGAGAGTTTGAACGTGTGGCTCTGAGCAACGCTAGTGTTGTTAGTGTAACTTTGTACTGCCACAGCAGTGGGCACCTTCGGAAGCTCCGATGCATCTTTCACTTCCACATTGAGGATTTGAAAAGATGGTACAACTATATCCCCAATGCTTACTGCAAATTTGCAAGTGTCATCAGGCCCTTCTTTTGCAGCCTCTATATATTCATGTTCTCTAGCTATTCTACTCAAATACTTTCTATTGTCAGCTCTGAGGAGGATCTTTGTATCTTCTGTAAAGACACTGAACTTGCAGTGATCATCAGGGGAAGACTTCAGTGGTCGAATATACTGCACATCACGTTCATCATATCTACTCAGATACATTCCTCTCTTGTCTTGCATAAGGATCTTCCCGTCTGAAGTTTTGCTCACATGAAATTTGCACCAGCTGTCTTTGTGCTCTTTGGCAGCTTCAATGTACATGTTTTGATTTTCAGAGTCATAAGAAATGCAGCTCCAGTACTTTCCATTATCAGCTTGCAGGGCAACACCTTCCTCCTTGTCAATGTACATCTCCAGTGGGCCAAAGGATTCGATTATAGGCTGTAGGAATGAAAGCCACAGCAATTTAATGTAGTATGAAGGCCATTAATACTACTAAAAAGCAGCCAAAATACAATTAAAACTCCTAATCTTTAAGCTCACTTTTAACATGAAACTGGATCACAGATGGGATCTTAAGAGTTTGCCAGCCAAATTACCTGCAGGGCTTTGAATCACTTTAAAAAGTGATTCTGTAATGGAAACTACAAATGCCCATGAACTTTCATACCACCACACTGGTTTTACTGATTAATACATTTATACAAAAGGTATAACAGATTTAAATCTTACATGAGCAGTAAGTTTGATAATTTGTCTCCCCACTACTCTGGTTCAACTATACCAAGTTCTCTGAAATAATGCCTTCATACCTTTAGATATTCAAACCACATGCTAAAAATCTGTCATAAAACTCCAGAAGCAATACATGGAACAAAGGAAAGTTGCCTGTGGTAGCTTACTATTCCATAAATCATGTACAGATTTTGAAGGGTACATCTGTATTAACATGAATCATTCAGCACCTCCTGCCATACTGAATACATCATTCTCTTTGCATATGACAAATCCATTCACCCAACTAGTGGGGAACAAACTCTGAACTCTTTGCCTCCAGTTCAGGAGGAATATAGAAATCTTTGCAAATTGCCAAATTGGATTGAAGTCAGTGGGGAAGGAGAAACTGAACAAGTCAAGTTGATTAGAATAGTGCAATGGCAATTTAAGTGGCCAAGGGCTAGGGAATCATCCACCAGCTATAGGGGATGCAAGTGGTGAGGCAGCAGTGCCACAAAGACAGTTTATACCAAGTTCCCTCTATGCATCTGAGCTCCTATCACTACCACCAACACCCACTGCAGTGATGCAGGAGCTGGCCTGACCCAGTCATTGCCTAATCTGGATCACATCTCACTGCTGCAAGATGCATGTTGACACAAAAGTATGAATCAATAGAAGGATTTTAATATTCAATATGGTCAACTAATGTACCCCTCAAATGAAAATATGAAAGTTTTAGGGTGCAAGTGTAGCTGACGTGCCAATCAGACATTAGTCTATATACTACAAGCCATTCTCACACCATAAAAGGATGTTGGTTGTAGTATGCATGTGTGATGCAAATTGGACGGAGTACAAATTTTGCAAGGACATCCCCATTCATAGCTTAGCAAAGTATAAGGAGCTGTAGCAGCTATGACAGAGCACTGAAGAGACCATCTAAAACTAACATTTTAACTGAGCAGGACATCTTAACTTTAATTACTAAAATGAAGCCCACTACTTGTTCCCTAGATCCAGTGCCAACAAAACTAGTAAAAAGTGCAATGGATGTTCTTGCAGCACCTATTCTAAACATTATCAATAGTTCATTATTGCATGGCACAGTACCTGAAGCACTAAAAAAGTCATTAAACCATCACTTAGGCAGACCTAGACCTACACATGCTAAATTATAGGCCTATTTCAAATTTACTGTTTCTCTAAAATACTACAAAAAAGCTAGTCCGCTTCACTCACCTTTTGCATTACAATTGGAGAAATTCCAGTCTAGTTTTCACACTGGTCATAGTACAGAAACAGCACTAACATGGTTTGTAAGGGACATTCTGATATCCTTGGATGAAGGAAACTCCACTGTAAATTGTTAGAATGGTCAATTGTGTCAAATGCTGCACTTAAGTCTATTTCACTGCACAGGCTAGAAAACGTTGGGCTTACAGGCCCCATGCTTGCTTGGTTTAGGTCTTATCAAATTGATTCCAATATGTACAGAAATGTGCCAACAGTACTCCATTAAACACAGTTCATTAAGGTGTCCCGCAGGGCTCAGTATTGTGACCTTTACTGTTTTCACTTTACATGCTTCCACTGGGATCTCATTAGGAGACAAGACAATTTTCACTCATATGCAGACACCCAGTTATACCTTTCATTTAAATCAAATGAAGTTTTTCCAAATGTCTTTAGTTGTGTTAGTGAATTAAAGGAGTGGATGAATGAGAGCTACTTGTCTTTAAAAACAGATAAGAGATGTTAAATTGTTGGAGGGAATGACACTGATCACAATATTTTATCATTTAACTCTGTTGGAATCCCAATTAATTTTACCGAATCAGCCCACAATCTAGGAGTTTTGATTCTAGCATGTCATTTAAAGCACATATTACAAAGTTGTCCAAAACATGTCTCTTCTATCTTAAATGTTAGAAATTAAGGCACTTTCTAAATAAACAGAATTCTGAGAAATTCATGCATTTATCTCTAGTAGGATTGACTACTGCAATGCGGTGTTCACTGGATGTTCAAACTGTTCTTTATACAGCCTCCAGTTATTCCAAAAATGCAGCTGCAAGAATTACAAGAAGAAGAAAATATGACCACCACTCCAGTTCTTAAATCCTTACACTGGCTCCCGGTTAAGTTTAGGGCAGATTTCAAAATCCTCCTTTTAACATAAAAGCATTAAATGGCCAAGGTCCAGCTTACTTGTCTGAACTTATGACTTACAAACCTGAGCGCACATTAAGATCAAGATGTCGGTCTGCTTACGATTCCAAGGATTAATAAAACAGTGGGAGGTCGAGCTTAGTTACAGGGCCCCTAAACCGTGGAATGGTCTTCCTGCTTCTATGAGATGCCCCTTTGGTCTCAGCCTTTAAATCCCAGCTGAAGACTTACTACTTCAGTTTAGCATATCCTGACTAGAGCTGCCGATTAACTGTACAGACTGCATCTGTTAGCACTAAACATAACTAACATTAGTTCTAATTGAATACCAACCCTCACCCATTTGTTCTCAGTTCTCAAAATGTGGCAATTGGTGCCACAGCCCACCTGCCAAGTTGTTTGCCTGCCTATGGTAAAGTCATCCCTGAGTTTGGGGGGGGAAGATTGCAGGAATCATGGGAAAGAGGGGTCCTTTCATCAGATTGGCTGGCCCAGCACCGTTTCAGCTGTGGCATGGCTGAATGGGGAGGCAGCTTGATGGATGAGGTCTCCAGGACTCTAAAAACATTCAAATCTTATGTGATATCTACTGTTAAATTCTGCTCCATACTCCTAAAAATGTATACTGTATTGAGGATTTGTTCTGTTCTGTGTATTGTAATGACCCCCCCCCCTTTTGACACCCACTGCATGCCCAACCTACCTGGAAAGGGGTCTCTCTGAACTGCCTTTCCCAAGGTTTCTTCCATTTTTCAGTTTTTTGGGAGTTTTTCCTTGTCTTCTCAGAGAGTCAAGGCTGGGGGGCTGTCAAGAGGCAGGGCCTGTTAAAGCCCATTGTGGCACTTCCATGCGATTTTGGGCTATACAAAAGTTGTATTGTATTCCATCCACTGCACACTACACGCAATCCAACATTAGAACCATTACAAGTCTACTTGGTAATAAAAAGCCACAGTGTGTCCTTTCGCCAAGGAGTCAGATTGGTGATTCACTCCACTTTAAAGCGCAAGACACATTCGTCATTCCTCTTAATTAGAGTTGCCGTAAAAGATGGTAAGGCCAAGAGCAGACAGGAGGTAAGTAAAGCACCTCAGAAGGTGAATCTCAGATACGGGAAGGCACTCCCGAGTGTAAGGTCTGTATCAGACATGCAAGGATCCCAAGGAAAGGCAAGGAAGGTACACAAGGTTCGAGCTATCAAATAGTTTTGAATGTATACTATTCATGTTGCCTTTTGAAGATGGGCAGTAGCTGTTAATGGCTTGTGTAGGTATAAAGTTTGCCCTTTATAAAATTCTACAGTATCCTTTCCAATACACTGTACTGCATTAAGACCACCACTTGACAGGGTAAAGATGTCTAGATTAGGAGATTGTAAAGGTTAGGAAACCAGTTTTAATTCCCCCCCCCCCTTATCCATAGTGGGGATGGATAAGCCTAAACAGAAGGCTATGTTGTTGGTTGAAAGCCCAGCAAGAGCAGCACTTTGTTACTTAACTACAAATTTGCATTTTTGCCCTAAGGAGGCCTTGATTAATTGAGCTCCTGTAAAAAGCTAAAATGACCACCCTTTATACAGAATTACTCCAGACCCAGAAATTCTGATTTAGCAACATAGAAGGCATTAAGGAAACTGGAAAGCTAATCAGGCCATACTGCTAGATTCAAATGTCAATTGCAGTTGTGTAGAGTTTACATGATGTCCATCAGAGCTTTTAGGTCCCCTATCTGAAACTAAGATTTCCTTCCATTTTAACTAAATGCATATAAAAAGGATTTGTTCCATCATTTGGGCTATAAAAAACCCCCCACCCAGCCTTGGGTAGGTTAAATATGCTTCCAGTAATCAAGTTGAGCTCACTACTCGTGCCAGGATAAGCTATTGTCCCATAGGACTTTAAATCCCTTCATTTAAAATTGGTTATTCAATATTTAAAGTATAAAAACCCCAATTAAAGAAACATTCCATGTGCTTTTTCTAATCTGTGAAGTGTGATCAGGAACACATGAACAGAAAAGAGGTGAATGTTGAGCAAGTAGTACAAGTATTCCCATAACCAAAAAAACAATCCTAAAGAGGCCTACAATGCCATTCAACAAGTATTCCAATTGCCACTCGGTCACATATCAAAGGCTCCTTCTCAAACATGGTTGGATTTAAACAAACATTGAACTCCACTAGTGCTGCTGAATCAAGAGCACAAGGCCCACGTCTTGCTACCACACCATTACACTGCTATATTCCCAGACTTTTAGTGAAGAGCAAGCCAAATGTATGCACCATAATCAAGATCCATAGTTCTACCAGAATCTTGACCGAGTTCTTGGGATGGTTTTCAAAACCCCATTTAATATGTGCAAGTTAACCCAGTACAGATTCCAACTGAGTAATCAGCATCTCAGCCTTAAATGCCAGCATGTACCAATAAGGCTGTTTTACTAATACTACTAGAGGCATTTAAGAGAACATTTGTTAATTCAACTGGAAAAGTTATAGGACATGTGCTCAGACAATTACTGCCAATAACCCAAGGTGGAAATTTACCAAGACGACTTCATTCCCAGAAGGAGTATGCAGTTAATCTAATAATCCATATTGACTATAGATTAACACACACAATGCAAGAAAAAATTTCATCTGCAAGACCTGGGCAGAAAAGGCCAAGAAAGCAAGCTTGCAACACACGTAAATTAGGGCAGTGCCAGTTAGTAGTCAAAGGGGAGAGAATAGTTTAGACATTCCAGCAGTTTCACATTTGTCAATTTGTGACTCCCTGCAATTTACACCTGTGTAATCAACCTCTGATTAAGATCACCACCTGAAGTCAAGTTAAACATCCCCTCCAACTAGAAGTCACATAAGGCAATGTCCCCCTGCTTGCCTGAAATACCCAAGGTGACATCTTTAATACAACTGACAAACCATACCCACAAAAAAAAGTTTTAACTGCAATGCAAGTTAAAACTTGTTCATGCAACTTACCATTTTTAGGATGTTGAGAGCTTCTTGCCTGAAAGAAAAGAAAATTGCTTAGATAAGAAGGCTAGCTCTAAAAACAGTGTTGCTAAAATTAAAATTGGGGAGGCAGAATGGAATACCACTATGCTAACCTAAATCCCTATGTCAAGGGCTCTGGAGTGCAGGCACTGAGTGTCAAGTTCACAGGTAGACAAAAAGCGTATGCTAAGTTACATAGAGTACACATTTGTTTAAACAGACAAGACTACTTGGAAAGAGCCCAGAAATCCTGTTCAATAGTCAATGGCCAGTTAACTACAGAGGAGAGGAAACTTGTCAGTAGCACTCCTGGTGAAAACAATGGGTCCAGGTTCATTTAGAGCAGACCAACTAGAGTTTAATAAAATAATTCCGGCTCCCCCTTAAGGTTTAGCTTTCTAGAAAGGGGAAGATACTGTAGCACTAGAAAAAGAATAAGAGATAAAGAGCGAAAGGACTTAATTGAGGGGCCTTCAAAACACGGAATTGAAATTAAACAATTGCTAATTTTAATTTAAATTTGGCATTATAGCTTTAAAAATCAGAAAAACATCAAGTTTATCTGAAATGATCATCCCTTTCATTAAGCAGGGACTTTAATAGTAGATCAGCGTATTAAGAGGTCATAGAAAACAAACAGCTTGCACATACTATCCACTGAATGGTTAAGTGACTTGATCATTTCTGTCAGAGGTTTACCCTCTTAAATCCAGGAATGTTATTCACCATCAGCATCATTTGGCCTTGCACACTTGTGCCATCAGAGAGTACAATCACAGCTAACAAAACAAGATCAGAAAAATATTTTTAAAAAAGTTTCTTGAAACAAATATCTTTAGAAATTCTGAACATAAAAGTTATCAGGCCATACTTAAAAATGTAAGCCACAACAAGAAAGCAAAAAAAAAAAAAAAAAAAATTAACATGCGACAATAAACAGCTACATATTTCAATTTTGTTATAGAAATGTGATACAGGAGAACAGAAAGCTAAAAGCTCCATTTTAAAATGGCACCTATAGGAATATTAAAAAAAAAACCCACACACACACACCCCCATAAGACCACTACTGTATTTCAAACCCAAGAAGCAGTTACCATATCTGAAAAATATTCAGGATTTGACAACCAAAAAGATACTCCAATTTAATCAGGTAACAGATTAGACCTGAGAATTAAATCACAAATAGAAAGCTAAAACATGAAAAAAAAAAATTAAAATAAAAAAACCCAAAATACTACAGAACCCAAGACACCCTACAAAACCTTCACATAACTCTGCTCACTCACACACACTTAAATAACATCCAAGTACCAAACTTTGTTACCCAAAAGAAACAATACCAGTCAAAGGAAGACCAAACAAAGGGCAAACTCCTTCCAGAATAACCAGCACCATCTGAGGGGTCTTCTTAAATAGTCTCTTTAGGTGTGCATGATCCCCATTACAACAGTAGCTGAGAGTAATTTGCAACAATTAAGCCCCATTCCAAAAAACAAAAGACATAATTAAAGGTCAAGGATCTGTGGAATAATTAAAAACAAAGAACAAAATATAAATCACACATAAGCAAGGGAGGGGGATAAATAGCAAAAGCAACAAAAAAGAAAAATAAGAATAAGTTACAAAAAGTGTAGTCTTATTAAAGATATGTGGCAATTCTCAAAGATCCCTGTCATGTTTAATTGCCAATGTTCCTGGGTGATTTTTAATGCTGTAGCACAGGGGTGGGCAAAGTCATTCCTGGAGGGCCGCGGTGGCTGCAGGTTTTTGTTCCAACCCAGTTGCTTAATAAGAAGCACTTACTGCTCAAGTAACAATTCAGCTTCACTTTAGTTGTCTCGCTCGTTACGATTCTGAACCCTTATGCTTGTCTAAGTCTTAAACAGCCATTCTCTTGGTTTTAATGGCTTTTTATTAGCAATAAGATTCAAATGACATTTGGCATGTTACCATTTACACCTGTGTGTATTTATCATGCACTTTTTGGGCTTAATTAAATACTTGGAAGGAAAGTGAAGAGACAAAAGTGAAAGATTGAGTATAATTCATCCATTTTAGCCTTCATATCATTTGGATGATATCCTTACAAAGGGGAAGAACATCTAGGATATAAGAATGTCCTGATATGACAGAGTTAAAGCACTAACAAGTCATGAAATTAAATTATTGACAAGGATTGTTTTCTAATTAAGCAACTGGGTTGGAGCAAAAACCTGCAGGCCTTGCGGCCCTCCAAGACTGACTTTGCCCACCCCTGCTCTAGCACAGGAGGCTCAACTCCAGTCCGTGGCTGCAGAGGGTGCATGTTTTTGTTCCAACCAGTTTCATCATTAGAAGCCAGGCTTAGCAGATAATGAAACTTGTTATTTAATTATAAGGCTTATTAGTGCTTTCATTCTTCCAAGACAAATGTTATCATAACATAGATTTTTCATTTTATGAGAACATTATTCATATGTTTTGTTGTCTGGAACAGGTTTGTACTTCTTGGTCCTTCTATTCTTTCTCATTTATTTTAAAGCATTTCATTAAAACAGATATGTCATGATGAATATAGGCAGGTTTAATGGAAGCATATTAGCTGAAGTGATAGTGTTCCTTTGTCATTTGTGCCTTATTATTAAATGATGGCTAGTTAAGAAAACAGGCAATAACTAATACCAAAATGTAGACATTTAAAATGTGAATAGGCAGTTAAGGTCCCTGCATTGTTACAAATGAGTTTAATAAAAATCTGGTTAAGTAAAAAAAACCTAATTCACTGCGGACCTCTGGGACCAGAGTTTGGTACCTCTGCTCTTGCAATTTCATTATATGGATGCTTCTTATTTAAACATTTTCATACCATTTCTAAGTCCTTCTTTGCACATATCCAAATATTCTCTGATGGAACACATAACACACATTGACTTTCACATACCTTTTATTGGCTGATATTTCATCACAGATGCACACTCATCAAATTCTAAAATGATGAATTTTTAATATTTTTGGCACCTTGTTTTGAATTGGCAGGGTATTTGAATATCCATCCCTACTAAATGTAGCAGGTGGTTTTTTGAGGTCAGGATAGGCTGGGGAGCAACCCACCACATGACAAAACAGCTTGGGATCCTGGTTGGGAACCCACAAGGCAGACACCTGGTCTAGTCCAACTCCACAAAATGATCATCTGTCTGCTGCAGCCAGGTGTTATGTGGGTGTCTCATTGGCCCGGTCCAACCACTCGGGTCCTCAACAATGCAGGTAATGTGCCTCATTTGTGACTCCGTGAGCAACCACTTGTTCAACACAAAGTGAAACAATTGGTACCCAAGGATGTTCTGAAGGGACACAGTACCAAAGGAGTCCAGTCTTCGTCTCAGATCACTGGATAGCATCCATGTCTTGCACCCATATAGCAAAACAGGAAGCACCAAGACTAAAGACTTGGACCTTCGTCCTTTTGCATAAATATTGGGAGCACCACACACCTCTTTCCAGCAATCTCCTGACTTTCCATGCTGTCCCATTTTGTTTACTGACTTCATAGGTAGAGTCACCAGAGACATGAATGTCGCTGCTGAGGTAAATAAACCTCATGACCAGGTAGACATTCTCTCTGCAGACAGACACACTGCTGATGGACGTGCCCAAGAGGTCATTAAATGCTTGGATCTTGATTTTTATCCAGGACACTCGCAAGCCCAGATGCGCAGACTCCTCACTCAGTCTCTCGAGACACCCCATCAGAGCATCTCTGAGACTCTACAAAGATCACAGCATCATCAGCAAAGTCAAGATCGGTGAATCTTTCTTCAACAACAGATGCCCCACAGCCGCTGGACCCCATGACCTTGCCCAACACCCAGTCCATGCAAGCACTGAACAGAGAAGTAGCAAGAACACAACCCTGACAAACCACAGAATCAACTGGGAAAAATGCAGAGGTTCTGCCACCACTTTGCACAGCACTCACAGTACCAGTGTACACGCCAGCCATGATACCATGTTGATACTGTGACTGGCCAGTATTTTCTTCATTTGCAAAAAAAAAAAACCTTCAGGCTTCACATTGTGGTGAGCAGATGGGTGCAAAATTGCAACACAGGAAGCAGATGGTAATGGTGTGAGAAACCTTATCAGAATTGACTGACTTTAAGAGTGGATTCCCACAGGGGTCAGGCCTTGCTATTTTTAATTTATATAACTGATTTGTGTAGGAATATAAATAGCAAGCTGGTTAAGTTTGCAGATGATACCAAGTTAGGTGGATTAGCACATTAATTGCAATACACTGAAACATCACAGAAGGACTTGGACAGCACGCAGGCTTGGGAAGATTTGATTCAGATGAAATTTAATGGTAGTAAATGTAAAGTATCAAATGTGGGAAGAAAAAAATGTGAAGTTTTAATACATAATGGGAGGTCTGAAAATTAAAAGTACACCTTATGAGAAGGATTTAGGAGTCGTACTGGACTAGTCACTATCATCTTCTGATAGTTCAGAAGCCATTAAGAAGGCAATCAGCATGTTAGGTTATATACAGTAGCTCC
Organism: Polypterus bichir lapradei; assembly: GCA_026402145.1. Lineage (NCBI taxonomy): Eukaryota > Metazoa > Chordata > Cladistia > Polypteriformes > Polypteridae > Polypterus > Polypterus bichir. The sequence continues at coordinate 19,910,317 of JANRMT010027041.1, read as the reverse complement.
CTGATGTGAAGAGTACAAATCCAAGGAGCTTATGCTCAAGTTTCATAACATACTGATGAGGTTTAATCTCGAGTACTGTGTGCAGTTATGGTCTCCAGGCTACATAAAAGGACATAGCAGCGCTAGAAAAACTCCAGAGAAGAGCAACTAGGCTGATTCCACAGCTACAGGGGGTGAATTATGAATAACGATTAAAACAGCTAAACCTTTTAGTTTAAGCAACAGAAAATTAAGAGAAGACATGATTTAAGTGTTTAAAATGATGAAAGGAATTTGTCAAGTGGATCAAGACTGTTACTTTAGAATGAGCTCATCAACGATATGCGGACGCAGTTGGAAACTTGTTATTGGTAAATTTTGAACAAACAATAGGAAGTTTTTCTTCACGCAGAGAACCATAGACACATGGAATAAGTGACCAAGTGGTGTGGTAGACAGGTCCATTGTCTTGGAAACAGAGGCTGGGGCAGATGCGGTCTGGGAAGAGAGTACAGAAGAGTGAGCAATTGGCTGGCTGGGACTCGGTCTTGTGTTGTTGTGCCAGATGAACGTTATGTGGTGAAAGAGTAAAGTCATAGGTGATCTAGAAAAAGGCCGCTTAAGAGTGTGTTTGTGTCCGATTGAAATTCTGTTTAGGCGATGTTTTTCGAAGGGCAGCTGTTTCTTTGCCATTGGTTAACTGTTTAACAGAGAGCCAGCTCACATCTAAGAGAGCATCAGCATGCAAGAGCCAGTGTTAAGTGATAGAAGTATAGAGCAGCTACTGTTTAGAACAAATCGGTCGGGACATT
>JANRMT010027041.1:19889341-19900367 GCA_026402145.1 Polypterus bichir lapradei | reverse complement strand
ATAATAATAATAATAATAATAATAATAATAATAATAATAATAATAATGTCATTTTCTAACCCAGGGTCTGGTGGTGGGGTCAGGTGGCGTGTCTGCAACCTATCCCAGTTAGTACAGGCTGCAAGGCAGGAGAAAACTCTCTATTATTATTATTATTATTATTATTATTACTATTACTAGAGGGCTTACCCCCTGCTCGCTTCGCTCACCAACCCCCCAGGCCTTCACATCTCTGCCGCTTGTGTTATGAAGAGGGGGGCTAAACGCACAACAAGGAGACGCATATGGCATGGTCGCTTCTCCGAAACCCCCTCTTAAATGGTGATACAATGGGAAACACATACAGTTTTTTTGTTTACCTCTTCTTTGCTCGATCTGCTGCTGGCTTGCTTCTGCTGCCGTGCTGCGTGATCTTCATCTCGCACGGCGCTTCAAACATTTAAAAGCCTGTACAGCAGCTGTCCTGCTCTTTGTCTTTTATTTCCGTCTCGTCTCGCAGGGCATGAGTTCTTCATATTTTATAGTTTATAATTTAAAAACGGAATAAGAATCTGAAAATCTAACAACATCACATTAAAGTTCAATAAACTGTGAAAAGAATGATACCAAACATATATATGTAGGTTTTAAAATAAGCAAGATTTAAAGTGTGACAAAAAAGTCACATAAAATCTTTGCACAAAATTGTTGCACTTTTAGGCTTAGGATTTTATATATATAGATTATTATTAATAATAATTATAATAATAATAATAATAATAACGATAATATAAAATGCTCACTCAAATATTAATTTTAACTACTGTAACAGGGTCAATTAAGTACATAAAAACAAAAGAGAAGCATTGCTGTAAATTCACCTAAATATCTCGGCATATTTTTTTTTTTCTTTGTTCCTAGGGCTTCTAATCCCCCCACCCCCCCACCCCATATTTTCCAGGATTTTGAAAACCAAGCAATACAATGATTACATTTGACCATGAGTATGTGACTTGGGATGTCATTGACATAACTGTTTAAGGCCAGCGCCTTGCACTTTATTTTCTTCTAAGATTTGACATTTGTTTCTTGTTTGTATTTTCTGGTTATTTTTACTCTTTACTCTTTTGTTTTTTGTTTCCTTGACCTTGTTTAACACGGCTTGGCGTGTCTCTGGATCCATGTGACATAATGTTTCTCAAACTCTCCAATTTTCTTTTTGGCTAATGCTTCATTATTCTGAAGATAAAATTCCAGTTGCCCCGATCGTTTCTGTGTTTCTGATGCTTCTACTCACAGGGTTAAGTTAGGGTGTACTCTTCTTGTTTCTACTGCTTTCTTGTGTGTTATATATTATCTTTTCATATACAGCAATGACATGATTATAATATAAAATCAAATTTGCGTGCAATTATTTGCATGCACATTTTCATTAATAGGATGCTGAAGCAGTTTACAGGACTGAAAGCAGACTGACGCGTATTTGCGGCAGGACCTCTAGCGAAATCTTAAGGTAAGCAAGCGATTTTCATGCTGATGCAAGCGCTGATTTATGCGCAGGAAGACAAGACACCCATAAAAGTCGAGCACTTAATGAAGGATATGGTCATTTGTCCACCTTGATGACGCACGTCAGGGCAGATACAAGGGTACTTACCGTCCTGAAGCCTGAACCACTGAGTAGTGACAGCCCCTTAAAGATTTACAAGCTTCCTCCTGATTGTCCGGAAAAATATCCTAAGCTAGGGAGTTCCGAATAATAGTGACATCTGGTGGTTTACAGTAATCATAGCAGTCAGCCGAGGAGGTACACACGCACCCACACACTTATTCTTTGCATAGTTCAGTCCGTCAAACGCTCTTAAAACCGATGAGTAATCGGTGTATTCGATTAAAACTTTTGATGATCACGTTTCATTTAAATAAGGTGATAAATGTACATGTTAGTATGGGTAGCAATTTTCTTCAACAAGATAATGTTTAAATGTGTTGTCTTAAAGATGTAATTTTCTTGCCATAGTATCAACCGTTATGAATATATTATAAGCCACCATTAATTCATAATTAAGTGACATTTTTGTTTTAAATTGTTGCTGTAAGGTAATGTGAAAGATGAGTATTTTTCCATTTGGGGTAATAATAGTACTAAGGAGCAAAGAGAGGAACAACAAGGTTTAGAAAATGTGCTTGGGGAACTGGACAAAGTGAAGAGGACAGTTGATAAGGTGGTTTAGGGAATGAACATTACAGTAATTAATGACACTTATGAATTCCACTACAGACAGGGATAGATTACTGCAAAGGTATCCACAAAGGTCAGGGGAAGTGAGGGGGGGCTTATTAAAATGAAACCAATTAAAATTCTAGTGCTCAACCCTGATGTGCTGGTAAGGATTTTAGCTCCCTTGGGTAATATATTGCAATTCCAGGCTTCTATCAAGAGCACTTTAATCACGATGTCTGAATTGTTTGATTTCTAATTTTAAACAGTGGAGCAGAGGGGGAAATCAAGAAAAAAAATATGTCTTTGTCCCAAATATTATGAAGGGTCGCGTGGAGAGATCTTGTGCAGAAAAAAAAACAAGCAGAGTCTTCAGTTAGGCAGTCAGAATTGGACTTTACTGCAGAGCATAGGAAACCATTACAAGGCCCATTAAGCTGTCTCAGTTCATGAAGTGAGTGGGTTGGGTGCGGCTCGTTTTTATTTCAGTTCTAATCACAAAAACATCTTTTCTTTGCACTTTTTTCTTGTCATCCACTTTACAAGTTATCTTCATAATAATTACCTTTTGCCGTACCTGTTTTCATAACAATTACCTCGCCTTGTAAACTTCTTTTCCCTAATAATCATCAATCTTTTCATAACAATCATTAGGACTCAAAGGTCATGCTTGCCTCCTGGCCTGGAGATGACCATCATCTGATCATCTTTAACATTCCTCACATTCTCACATTTCTAATCTGGAGCTAATAAAAATTGGTGGCCTTTTACTTAATCAGTCCTCCCCATTAAGTTGGAACCAGGATGATCCACATATGCGAAATCGAACTGTTCTATTAATAATTGTGTGTTGCACCAGGCATAATGTAAGACTAAAATCATAGGCAGCTGTGCTGGTAAGCGTAGCACGCAGCTTCACTGATAAGAGCTAAGCTGCTGGAGGTGGAAGCAGGCAGGCGGCCTTGAGCAGGCAAGCATGGTTCTTCCTGACAGCTTGGAAAAAGAAAAAATACAACCCTTTACTAATTAACCCTTAAATTCTTATATTGCCCAAAGCCAGCTGATATAATATTTGCTTTAACTTGACTAATTAAGATATTGGTTCATGAGGAAGCTTTGATATATAGACTTAAATGCTACCTAAATATATACTGTGTATACATGCCAATGTGACAGCCTGCAAGCACAGGCAGCTGCATCATTAGCAGTGGTGTAGCAAGGGGTGGGCGGAGGGGGCAGTCCGCCCTGGGTGGCACATTTTTGGGGGTGGCATTATTGGCCACAAGGATCAATACAATTCGTGTGTAAGCAGCAGGGTTCGGAAAAATATCACTCATGAATGAAAAATGTCAAATTCTCAGATTTTTATCCACAAATGCTTCAAAAATAATTTTCAGATTGTCCTTCTGTGATGGCAACAGACACAGCAGTTGAAATTTATGAGGCATTAACAAAAATTAACATTAAAACGATAATAATTTATAGGAAAATGAACAAGTAATTTACAATTTATAATTTCGTTTTGTTATCAATTCGAATGCGTTCTTGCTCTGTGCAGAAAACATCCCCACCTATCACTTGGACACTACACTGGTTCTAGTTTTCGCAGCGTAATTATATTAAACTAATAATTAGAACACGGCTTATCAGTGGGTCTATACGATATTCTTGACTAGTTGATGTTTATAAATAATTATATGTGAAAAATTATTGCTGTTTCTCTATATATGAATAAATCTGTGCAAAATGTATCTAAATTTTTCTCTATATGTCATTTTAACTTTCTAAATAAATAGGTTAACATGGGTGGCACAGTGGCGCAGTGGGTAGCGTTGCTGCCCCGCAGTTAGGAGACCTGGGTTCGCTTCCCGGGTCCTCCCTGCATGGAGTTTGCTTGTTCTCCCCGTGTCTGTGTGGTTTTCCATCCAAAGACATGCAGGTTAGGTGCATTGGCGATTCTAAATTGTGCTTGGTGTGTGTGTGTGTGTGCCCAGGGTTTGTTTCCTGCCTTGCGCCCTGTGTTGGCTGGGATTAGCTCCAGCGGACCCCTGTGACCTTGTAGTTAGGATATAGCGGGTTGGATAATGGATGGATGGATAGTTATGTTTCAGTTATGTTGGAGTGCGGCAAATTGAAGCACCGCCATGCCCCACCCCGAGCGGCACAAACTCAAGCTACGCCACTGGTTGTTAGGCAGTGGTGCGCAGCCACATACTGTCTGACTTGCAAACACAGGGGCTGAGCCGCCAGAGATGAATGCAGATGGTCGTTTTAATACTCTTAAACTCCTTTATAGCTCAAACTACAGTAGATAACATAATTCAGCTTGCTTTTAATTTGAACATCTAGAATATGCATAAGCCTTAATATATAAATTTAAATGCAATTAAAAATGTTTATGTGTTTTAAAATGTTTATACACTAGCATGCAAGCTTGCTTAGTTTTCTTTAAGATTAAGGGCCTCGAAAGTTTCTGGAAACTTGTTTAGTCTTTTGTCAATCAGAAGGCCCAGCAGAGCCACCATGTCAGAAAACAGAAGCTTGTTTAATAGTTCCCTTGAAAAACACAGCATCTTTGGTTCATAGAAAACAAGACAAGTGACAAACAAGAAGGTAACATTAAAAAGAAAAGCAACGGCCTATCTTCTTAGATATAATACGCTACCGTGGCTGTCCATTAATTTAATTAATTCTTTAATAGGTTTGATCACCCTAACCCACTCTCACCTCGGAGTACTGCATCCTCCAACCATCCTTCTGCTGATACCAGCATAGGTGAGACATCCCCACCCACAATTACAGCAGCCCATGTGAGTAGAAAGTTGAAAAGACTTCGTGCCAGCAAAGCAGCGGGTCCAGATGGTGTATCGCCACGACTGCTGAAGGCCTGTGCATTGGAACTGGGGAGTCCTCTACAGCGCATCTTCAACCTGAGCCTGGAACAGGGGAGAGTCCCAAGGCTTTGGAAAACATCTTGTATCACCCCTGTCCCAAAGGTATCACGTCCTAGTGAGCTGAATGACTTCCGGCCTGTTGCTCTGACTTCACATCTGATGAAGACCATGGAGCGGCTGCTGCTTCACCACTTGAGGCCACAGGTCCGCCACGCCCTCGACCCTCTGTAGTTCGCATACCAGGAGAAGGTGGGAGCGGAGGATGCCATCATCTATATGCTACACCGATCCCTCTCCCACCTGGACAGAGGCAGTGGTGCTGTAAGAATTATGTTTTTGGACTTCTCTAGCGCCTTCAACACCATCCAACCTCTGCTCCTTAGAGACAAGCTGACTGAGATGGGAGTAGACTCACACCTGGTGGCATGGATCGTGGACTATCTTACAGACAGACCTCAGTATGTGCGTCTTGGGAACTGCAGGTCTGACATTGTGTTCAGCAATACAGAGGCGCCGCAGGGGACTGTACATTCTCCGGTCCTGTTCAATCTATATACATCAGACTTCCAATATCAGTATCAATATGACTCAGAGTCCTGTCACGTGAAAAAGTTCGCTGATGACACTGCTATTGTGGGCTGCATCAGGAGTGGGCAGGAGGAGGAGTACAGGAAGCTAATCAAAGACTTTGTTAAATGGTGCAACTCAAACCACTTACATCTTAACACCAGCAAAACGAAGGAGCTGGTGGTGGATTTTAGGAGGCCCAGGCCCCTCATGGACCCCGTGATCATCAGAGGTGACTGTGTGCAGAGGGTGCAGACCTATAAATACCTGGGAGTGCAGCTGGATGACAAATTGGACTGGACTGCCAATACTGATGCTCTATGTAAGAAAGGTAAGAGCAGACTATACTTTCTGAGAAGGTTGGCATCCTTCAACATCTACAGTAAGATGCTGCAGATGTTCTACCAGACGGTTGTGGCGAGTGCCCTCTTCTACGCGGTGGTGTGCTGGGGAGGCAGCATAAAGATGAAAGACGCCTCACGCCTGGACAAACTTGTTAAGAAGGCAGGCTCTATTGTAGGAGTAAAGTTGGACAGTTTAACATCTGTGGCAGAGCGACGGGCATTAAGCAAACTCCTGTCAATCATGAAGAATCCACTGCATCCACTGAACAGTGTCATCTCCAGGCAGAGGAGTAGCTTCAGTGACAGACTTTTGTCACCGTCCTGCTCCACTGACAGACTGAGGAGATCGTTCCTCCCCCACACTATGCGACAATTCCACCCGGGGGAGTAAATGCTAACATTTTTTTTTTTTTTTTTCATTTTTATTACTATTTAATTTAATATTGTTTCTTTGTATCAGTATACTGCTGCTGGATTATGTGAATTTCCCCTTGGGATTAATAAAGTATCTATCTATCATTTGTCTGTCCAGGATTTTAAATCACCTGTAGCTCCCAAACTGACCGATTGACCTGAAATTTGGTGCACATATATTATGTGACCTCTACTGTCCGCTTTCAGGGTGATGATTGACCTCCAAGGTTTTGTTTTATTTTAATTGTAGAATCAACTCTCATAAGCCGCAGAGTTTTTTTTACTTTCTCGTATACGTATACTAATCATGAAAAAATTCGACCTTCGTTTTTTGGAATTATATCTGTGTGTGTAAACACGATAACTCAAAAACGCAATGAGATAGACGGATGAAATTTGGCATGTAGTTGTTACACCAAAATTGTAGATTTGTATTAACTTTTGGGCCAAATCGTTCAATAGGAAGTGGTACTTTACCTGAACACAAACTCGTTTTTATTTTTGTTCATGCAGCTGCAGAGTCCAATTTATTGAACTTTACTTTTATAACAATTGTTCAATATATTATTTATTTGATTCAATTTGTTGTTGATGGTTCTTTAATGTACATAATATCTTTATATATAATACCCTACCGTGGCTGTTCGTTTGTCTGTCCAGGATTTTAAATCACCAGTAGCTCACAAACTGTTTGAACTATTGACCTGAAATTTGGTACACATATACTACGTGACATCTACTATCCGCTTTCGGGGTGATGATTGACATCCAAGTTTATTCCTCTTTTTGTTTTTATTTTATTTCATTGTAGAATCAACTCTCGGCAGCAGCCGGCAGGGTGGTCATGTGGTGCATGCGTACAGGTGCCGTTCTCATTCCCTACCACCTTCGCTGTCACTTCCCCTATCTCTTCATATCTTAAATCATTCTCTAGGCAGATTGAAGACTTGCATGCCAGCTTAAGTGAAAAATTAAAGAAAATGTAGCACTTGCAACACAAACACTGACTTAATCAGTTTTAACGTGAAAAGATGCCGACGAAAGAAGAGAAGAAGTGGGCCGCTAGGAAGGAGAAAAGAAGAGCTGCTGAGTAAGTAGCATGAGCATCAACCTCTGAGCAAATGAATGCTAAACGTACAGAGAAAGAGGATGAAAACTAGGAATGCTCATGTCAAGTGTATTCACTGCACGTTATCGTTACTGGTAATACAATAATACCTATCTAAGCCACTTTAAAAAGATGTCAAGCATCTGCATTAGTTCTAAAACTAAAAACAAGGCACATTGATCCTTATTCTAAATTTCAGCAAGGGCACGGTACACTTGTGACTCCAAATTACAATCGTTTTAGAGACAAAATGACACCAGCCACTGCTACAATTTAAAAAAAAAAAGTTTCAGAAAACTTTGATTAAAGTAAAGGTTAAGTGAATGACTATTTATTTCAAAGGCAGTTATGCCCACCATTAGATCACCTACCCAGCACACTTTTTCTGCCTCATTTCAAGCTGTGCTCTGCCAACCACAAGTAGCTGTAACTCCACCACTATGTCATATCTCACAGTCATTTGGAACAATTGTATTTATTCTGAACACAAGAAGGATTTGAAATAATGCCCAGGCAAGGCAGGTCTTGTTATATGATAGTCACTGACTAATAGCTGCTCTTCCGGTAGCTCCTATTCTATAAAGTTATCCTTTAACAAATTATGAAAAGAGTAAAGTCTGATCATAGTGAAGCAGCCCTTGATGCATATCACAAAATGCTTCATCTAGCATAAAAAAGTAATTAAGGTGTCATCATGGTAGAGAATTTTAAAATTCATACTCTTGGCCTGTCACCGACTGTATAAAGTTTTCCAGTTTTTTCTTGCATCAGTGAGGCTCTTCTCCTCGTAAATTTGGTCTTCCTCCCACATCCTAGAAAGGTACAGATCAGGCTAGATTGGAAAGTCTCAGCTGGTCCAGTGGGGATGTCTATGTGGTGTAGCTGCGGTTGGTTTTGTCTTTGTGCCCAATGCATCCAACACTTTGGAACTGTATAATGGAAGTAACAGGTTCAGAAAATGGATGGATGCTTCCAATAGACAGATAGAACTTTATTTGTCCCCAGGGGAAATTTGGCAATATTGTGGGTATTATCTTTTTTTGAAATTGACAAGCGATTTTTTGAAGCAGTCACCTTTACTCTACATCAGGGGTCCTCAATCAGAGTCCTGGAGGGCCGCAGTGGCTGCAGGTTTTTATACTAACCCGGTTGCTTAATTAGAAAGCAATTCTTACCAATAATTGAATTTCATGGCGTGTTAGTGCGCTAACATCCAAATGATTTAAGGACTAAAATGGACAAGTAATTCTCAGTCCTTCACTTTTTTCTCTTCACTTTCCTTCCATGGAGAGGTGTAAATGGTAACAAGCTAAATGGAGAACTGCTGGTCTCTTTTGACATTTGCATGTTATTGCTAATTAGGAGCCATTAAAAACTAAGAATACAGCTGTTTAAGACTAAAATAAGCAATAAGGGTTCAAAATCTTAACGAGTGAGACAACTAAAGTGTTTCTAAAGAAGTGTTACTTGAGCAATAAGTGCTTCTTATTAAGCAATTGGGTTGGAGCAAAAACCTGCAGCCACTGTGGCCCTCCAGGACCGTGATTGACGACCCCTGCTGTAAGTAATGGGAGACATTTCTTGAGCAAATTGTGCAAAACTAAGGATAAGCAGAAGGTCATGCAAAGAAAGCATGTGGCAGGTGAGAATAGCAACAGTTATACTTTGGTTCATGCATCTTCAGCATTTCAAACATTGGCTGATTCAATTCAAATAAAACAATCAGACACGTGCAAGTAAGCCAGTCTGTGAAACTATGCTGGTTCTTCTGATGCCTCGATATTCACATTAGTGTATAAAATTCCATTCCAAACTCCTTCTTCAGTCAAGATTGTTTAAACTCCATTGCCATCGATTTTCTTAATTTTTGCTCTAAATGGAACAACAGCATTATCTTCTTTGGTAACGATTAATTTAGCAACCACCTTTGATTTCGAAGGGACGGTGATTGTGGTCTCTTCAGCAATCGCTACTGTCTTCTCCAAAGTGCAGGATTTCTCATATGAACCATTGTAAGAAATTGTGGCACTGCAGTTTACAATTAGCACATCACAAGACAAGGACACACTGAAACCCCAAGCATGGTTCCAGGTGGTGCTGTTACAGATTTTGTCCTCCCAAGACAGTCGGAATGTGTGGCTTTGAGCAATGCTGGTTTTGTTAGTGTAGCTTTGTTCTGCAACAGCGGTGGGAGTTTTGATTTGGTCTTGCTGAAAATCTTTGACTTCAACGCTGAGGATTTTAAAGGATGGCTCAACAACATCGCCGAGGCTCAGTGCAAATCTACAGCACTCATCTGGCCCTTCTTTCGCAGCCTCGATATTCTGGTGCTCTCTGTGTATTCTACTTACATACATTCCATTGTCAGCCTTAAGGAGGATTTTTTTGTCATCTGTAAAGACACTAAATTTACAGGACTCATCTGGGGAAGACTTCACTGGCTTAATATACTCAATGCCTTCATTACCTTCATTATATCTACTCAGATACATCCCCCTCTGGTCTTTCAGAAGGACCTTCCCATCTGGGGTTTTGGTTACATGAAACTTACTCCAGTAATATTTGTTTGGCTTTGCTGCTTCAATGTACATTTTTTCATTATGTGCATCATAGGAAATGCAGCTCAGGTAGTTTCCATTATCAGCCTGCAGGGCAACTCCCTCCTCCTTATCAATGTACATCTCCAGTGGTCCAAGAATATTAAACACAGGCTTTAATAAGAAGAAAAATATAATGTAAGTATTCATTTTAACATACTGTTCATAACAGGATATGCAAATATTTAATGATTTTAAAAACATGAAATGAAATAAATCAAATAAGCTCATCAAACATTTTTTTCCAATGCCTCAAGATGCTTTCTAAGGTCTGCGTGACATTACAGAGCTGTAACAGCAGAACTTTAAATCATGATGCTGTAAGATTATTTCCAAGCTGCTTCAGGCATGCGTGGTGTTATGACCTGATTAGTACTCCAGCCTTCTGACCCACATGCATTTAAAAAAATGTAAAAAAAAACAAAAACCTTGTAATATTTTCATTTGAGGAATTACATTAGCTGACCATAATGAAAATATTATGAGAACTACCACCGGATACATAACACTGATCTAAGTGGGCTGGCAGTGCAATACCACATGGCTAATTATACATGGTACAATCCAAAACAAACCTTTCCTTCACCCTCTACATGTGAAGTAATGATAATAATGAAAGTTTTATTACTATTTACAAGGCATTTCTGTCTTCTTCATGGAAGAAAAAAATGCAAAACATCTGCACAGAGATCAGAAACAAAAAAGACTTTCCAGTTGCACCCTTTGCCCATTTTAAACAGTGGATTGAGCCACTCCCATGCTGCCACTTTGGCGCACAGCTAATGTGTTCCCCATGATTGGAACTCTGCGAACACAAATATATATATACTGTATATACAGAGTGTGTGTGTGTATATATATATATATATATATATATATATATATATATATATATATATATA
>JANRMT010027041.1:19855885-19884341 GCA_026402145.1 Polypterus bichir lapradei | reverse complement strand
TATATATATATATATATATATATATATATATATATATATTGCTATTTTGTGGCTTTTTGGCGTGTTTTGTTTGTCGTTATCCTTCAGTCTGTAGCATTTGTTATCTCAAGTACAGTAGTGCAGTATCTGCCATTGCTACCTCACAGTTCAGATCACACTTTTGGCCACAATGATTGGTCCAGCATAGTTGGCAGACACATCCTTAGTGCCCTGTGACACTTAAAGAGCTTTGCACCATAACAATACACTCACAACTACTTCAGTTCCTCATTCCACATTGACTTTAATGCATTTTGTGGAATCTGGTGAAGTTCTTGAAAATTTCCATGATTTCGACAAACTCACAATGAAGAGAACTTCACAGGGTTTGCTCATCACTAGTAGGGAATTATTTTGTAAATCTTCTGATTAAAGGTTATAATAGTATATTATCTAAATAGTGAACAGTTTCCATTATGTGCTAAAGGCTAAGCATAACATACACCTAATAAAGGTAAATGTCCTGTCATATGCTGAAACCTATCTACATACAATGATAACTTTTGAAAACAATTTTCAAACAACTTGTCCCATGTTCTCTCTCTCTCTTCTTGCATTGTATTTGACTTAGTGCAGGGTCCAAGCCTGTTGTTTGATTTGGGACTTATTCCCATATCCTTCAAAAACGTTTTACCTATGTCCAACAATAACTGTCTTAAAAATTGTTTAAAATAACTAGGATTTTTGCATTGTGCTCCTTTTTGCTGTGTGGCCAGGATTTGCAAAATTTTTTACACAAGTAGTTTTTGAGACACATAATCTATATATATAATTCACTAAGGCAAGACACCCATGGAAAGCACGCCGGAAGGGGCATGGATTCACTAAGCCGCCGACAAGTAAGACACCTATGGTGCACACAGGAAGGAGCCACTCCCACCAACTCCAAGACCATTGGATATGATGACAACTCGCAGAGCCACGCCCACCAACTCGGACGCGACGACATAGAAAAAACAGCGTCATTTATATTTGTCTGTCGTAGAGGCCACATGCACCTCCGAGCGACGTTGACTGTTCATAGAGGCATGTTTCTTGTGGAGGTGAATCGCCATATGCAGCGTGTAAAACGGTTTGCGAGGGCTAAAGAGTGGGATCCTTAAAACAATCCTTTACAACTGAGGTTAAAACACAATGAAGTAAGCAGTCTTTAAAAACCGAGTTTTCGGTTACGACGCACGACCATAACAAACTGTTTTACACGCTACATGCAGCAATTCACGCTACTACCGTGGTCGGGTGTCTTGGTGGATTATATATAGAAAAGCAGCCAAAACCGCACAGAGCAATGAAAAGTCTACGTGAGTCACAGGTGCATGTGGACTGTGCAAAGACGACAACGACTCAAGTGACGAGTTGGAGGTGGGCACATGAGCAGGCAGGGCACGATGGCGGTCCGCCAGTTTTCAGTCACAGACGATTGTGTGTTGGTTCGTTCCGTGCATTGTTACAATGTTGCTTTTCTTGCTGATTTATTACATTACTGATTTTTCAAATGTTAGTTTTCTCCCTGTGCTTAAAAATCATTAAAAAACTGGCCTGATTATGCGCCGTATGGTACGCTGTAGGTTGGCTAGTATATTTAAATAAAGTGCTCAAAAAAATTAAAGGAACACTTTGAAAATACATCAGATCTCAATGGGAAAAAAACCCTGCTGGATATCTCTACTGATATGGACTGGGTAATACAGGAACAAAAGGATGCCACATTGTTTGATGGAAATGAAAATTATTAACCTACAGAGGGTTGAATTCAAAGACACCCCGGAAATCAAAGTGAAAAAATGATGCAGCAGGCTCGTCCATTTTGCTCGAAATTTCATTGCAGCAACTCGAAATTGTACTCAGTAGTTTGTATGGCCCCCACGTGCTTGTATGCATGCCTGACAATGTCGGGGAAGAGGGGGGCATGCTTCTAATGAAACGACGGATGGTGTCCTGGGGGATCTCCTCCCAGATCTGGACCAGAGCATCACTGAGCTCCTGGACAGTCTGAGATGCAACCTGGCAATGTCAGATGGACCAAAACATAATATCCCACCCAGAGGTGTTCTGTTTGATTTAGGTCAGGTGAGCGTGGGGGCCAATCAATGGTATCAATTCCTTCATCCTCCAGGGACTGCCTGCATACTCTCGCCACATGAGGCCTGGCATTGTCATGCATCAGGAGGAACCCAGGACCTACTGCACCAGCATAGTGTCTGACAATGGGTCCAAGGATTTCATCTTGATACCTAATGGCAGTCAAGGTACCGTTGTCTAGCCTGTAGAGGTCTGTGCATCACTCCATGGATATTCCTCCCCAGGCCATCACTAACCCACCATCAAACCGGTCATGCTGAACGATGTTACAGGCAGCATAACATTCTCCATGGCTTCTCCAGACCCTTTCATGTCTGTCACATGTGCTCAGGTTGAACCTGCTCTCATCTGTGAAAAGCACAGGGTGCCAGTGGTGGACCTGCCAATTCTGGTATTCTATGGCAAATGCCAATCGAGCTCCATGGTGCTGGGCGGGCAGTGAGCACAGGGCTTTTTAGAGGACGTCAGGCCCTCAGGCCACCCTCGTGAAGTCTGTTTCTGATTGTTTGGTCAGAGACATTCACACCAGTGGCCTGCCTGCTGGAGATCATTTTGGAGGGCTCTGGCAGTGCTCATCTTGTTCCTCCTTGCCCAGAGAAGCATATATTGGTCAGTCCTGCTGATGGGTTAAGGACCTTCTATGAGGGGCCCTGTCCAGCTCTCTTAGAGTAACTGCCTGTTTCCTGGAATCTTCTCCATGCCTTTGAGACTGTGCTGGGAGACACAGCAAACCATCTGGCAATGGCACATATTGATGTGCCATCCTGGAGAAGTTGGACTACCTGTGCCAGCTCTGTAGGGTCCAGGTATTGCCTGAAGCTACCAGTAGTGACACTGACACACTGAAGCACATGCAAGCACATGAGTGCCCACAGGCACACACACACACTCAAAGAAATTTCTAAGTGAACATAGGTGACAGCTTGTTTGCCTTACCAGACCGCATGCTGGATGATGAAGATGAAGAAATCAATGCCCATAAATACACACAAACACACACACACACTCCTAGATCTGTAAAGCTTGACACTCACAGAGGCATTAAGCCACCCTGTACCAATCTTTCTATGCAGCTTGTTCACTTTATTTGACCCAATGTGTTTAGCTTCAAATGAATTATTCCTACTCCTTTCGCTCTATATTTATTTGTGTACATAATAAACATTATATAAGTTGTCACACACATGCGAGTAGGGGGATGTTGTATGGACCAAGCAAAGGTAATTCCACGCCAGGCTAGGGGGTGGCGGGGTGCACTAAACCTTCTCCTGTTATATCTATAGATCTAATTCAGTGCTGACGATGCCGGTTCTGGCGCCCAGAAGAATGTCACACAGGCTGACGTCAGAAGGTCATCACTTCTGGTCTGATCCCTTAAAGCCACCATCTTTTCCAACCCTCGTCAGCTCTGTTTTGAACTCAGTATTATCTTTATGCTATTTTCAAAAAACCATTTGCAGCCAGGAATATTATTGATTTCCTGAGGTTTCACTAAAGCGAAATTTACGTGGGAGTCCTGTATGGAACAGTTTTTTTTAACTTATATGATATTTCTTTGCATTGAAGATTAGGAGAAATGACTTACCCGCTTTACATCCATGCTCCTTTGTTTCTATCTTTTGTTACTATTATTTAATGCTTTGTGACAACTATTTTCATCAGAGTACATGCTTATGTTTTGTTGCTCACCATATGTGTTTTCCGTATCTTTTGTTTTATCTAATAAACTGTGTATCTCTCCTGATCCTCTCATGATTATTCCACAACAATACAAACTGATAGCAAAAATTAAACTTTATACATAATGCAGAAGTAAAAAAGAATCTTCAATTCATTCAAAAATAGTATTGAGATGCCCCAGCACAGATAGTCTTTACAATATTAGGCTTGTTAAAGTCACTTACCATTATTAAAGCAGTAGATCAGTAATCATTTCCCTGTGAGAGAAAAATCAAAAACATTTGATAAATTAAACACATCAGGAGGTACAATGGTAGAGTGGCTGTCACTGTAATATCACAATTCCAGAGACCCGGGTTTGGTGCCCAGTCTGGTTATTACTGATGTGAAGTTTCGTTGTTTTTTTGTACTGTATGTTTGCCCACTCATTTTCTGAAGCCATTATTTTTAATAGAATGTTGCAAGGATCTTGCAGTAGCATGTGGCACCAGTCTAGGACAGCATGGAGTACCATCATGATCACACCCACCAACTTTGACAAGACACCAGTTTCCAGGTACTATAAAAGTCTTCATGAGAAAACTAGAGTGCATAGAGCAAGCTCTTACAAATGAAGTAACAAATCAAATCTGCACTGGCAGTGATCAGGACTGGCATCAAACTCGGGCACAGAGAGATGTAATTTCCTTTACACACTTCATATGACTAATTCCCAGTTCTCTGTTAACTTTTACACATCCTAGACAAGGTGCTGCAGTGATTTTTATGGAGGTAGTCGACAGATGGCTAAAAGGTTTCTGAAGTTCGGGTCACATTTTAATACTTAATACATACTTAAGATAAGAACTACAACAGACATTAGGTAGCTCAGAGGGAAAAATAACAAGATGATCTTCTCAGAAGTTAGAACATTAGAGCAATTTCAGCAAGAACAGGATAGTAAGCCCAAGAAAGCTGGCCAATCATAGAGGACCACCTCTGTATGAGTGGTCAAAGGGATGAAGCAGATGGGAAATGCATCCAAAGTGCTCACTAAGTTCTGTGTCTGTGAATGTCAATCTCCTAGCTGCTTTTTTGTTGCCCCCTGTCCTGCCCTTTCAGACAATTTAACTTAATTTAAATTAAGTCTTTTTTTGGTTGGTAGAACGGTGGTGTGCCATGGGATTTTTTTGGGTTACAAAAAGTGTACCACTACAGAAAAAAGTTTGGAAAACCCTGCTCTACCTACACTTTTGCTCCTGGCATTCTAATATCTCTGTAGTTGCTATCTCGCTTAAAAACTGACACCGTCCATTACTTGGATTGTTATGTTGTGTTCTTTGCATAAAATTAGTGAAGATACTGAAAACTGGAATAATCGGTAGAGATAATCATTACACTTTGTCATCATATTTTGTCATCATATTGGGGCATTTAGCACTCTAAGCTACCTGGCAGACAGGCGAGTTAAATACAAAGTTACTGGAACAGGGGTAATTGAATTAAAATTTAAAGAGGTCTGACCAACAAAATTTTCTCTTATTAAAGTCCCGATCGTCACGTTTGTGCTATGATTCAGATCCCTTTATATGTAGTCATTGAATGTCTATAAAAAAATAAACAAGGTATAATTACCACAGCATTTCAACAATATTTAGTTTCAGTTTTCGGGTAATGACTTTAAACATGTGGACTCTTTGAATTTAATTTGCCTTGTATCTGTATGGAGTACAAATAACTATCTTTAACATAAACTGTAAAACAAATAAATAATTCTGTTTAATAAAAAAAAAATAAAAGTAACCCTAACACTCATACATTTTAAGTAAAAGAAAACCAAACCATTTGAATAAAACTAAAAAGTGCACTCCTTTACAATGGTTCCATCAGAAATTGCTTTTTTTATGTTGCCCCAAAATCCACTCTACTTTATTTGAACATTCTTTTGTACGCTGATGGGCTGTAAATGAATGTCAGAGGACTCTGGTGGATTTGTCAAAGTAGGTTCTCAGTTTGGTTATTTTAGGTACCCTCACTTCGGTCTATCTCAGATTATTCTTGTGCAAACAGTCCATGTTTTCTCTCATAGTGGTGCTTTGCATTGGTACTTTTTGCTAAAGCCACAGTTTTGGAACACATTCAACAAACTGGTTTTGAACTACCTACAGGAAGACTGAACATATATTGGTTCATCAAGTCATCTCAAGAAGGGAAAAAAAAATTGCTGCATGAATGTTATCGGTCATTCTCATTTCACGGTCCGGATAGTCACTCATTCCAGATTCGCAATTTAGTGATGCCTCTACTAGTGACTTATTTTGGTTTTAGTGCCACTCAAAGATAACTTACTTTGCCCCTTTGTGGTACGACATTGATTCGATTTTCTTACAGGAGCACAAAATTAAAAAACAGAGCATACATTTTAGCTTTTCAACATTTCTCTAGCATCGCACCAGGACTTCCATAAACCCTCCCTCCCCATCCCCTTTCTGCCCACTCCCCTGCACCTGTGTCATATGTTATAAACCAAGAAAACAAAAACGAGTGCTACATATTGACATGTGGTGTATCGTAATATGAAATGTTAACCCTTTAAATGAAAATTTGATTTTATAAAAGTTTTAAAGGTAGTATATAATGTAAATACAGTACTGGATGTGTATGTAATTCTTTAGGTACATACATGCTTAAGTTTCTTGTATTATTGTTTCATAATGTTAGAAAAAAAAAGTTACATGAAAATAACCATCCAGTCCAAAGCATTGCCTAAGGTGTTTGCCTTGTTACCAACCCTGGATGTTACAATATTTTCTAACACATTTAACAGGACACATTAATCACAAAAATTAAAGTGTTAAAATTCCTTTATATATATATATATAAAAAACTGATGGTAAAGATCACATTAGCGCAAACAAATGGAAATTATTTACTCGGTGAAATAACATAACAGCGAAAAGAGATCGAATATATGGACATACTGTAGGTGATATGACGTATTGTTTGGCTTTAAACTTTAAGTCGGAGACTTGTAGATCGTCTAATTCATGTTGCCATCAGGGAAAAGAAGTATTTCTTCCCAATGAAGAGGCGTATCCGTGAGAATTAAAAGATTTGTTGTTTTGTGAATGTGAAATCCACATACGCGAGCAGCAGAGAAGTGAAGTGGCTGGCGCATATTGCAGGCTGGGGTGGGGTTGGCGAACGAAGCCCCCTAGTATATGTATACGTATGTATATATATACAGTATATGTATGTATATATATAACATATATATTGTATGTATATATAGATATATATCCATCCATCCATTTTCCAACCCGCTGAATCCAAACACAGGGTCACGGGGGTCTTCTGGAGCCAATCCCAGGGCACAAGGCAGCAAACAATCCCAGGCAGGGTGCCAACCCACCGCAGGACACACACACACACAAACACCAAGCACACAATAGGGCCAATTTAGAATTGCCAATCCACCTAACCTGCATGTCTTTGGACTGTGGGAGGAAACCGGAGCGCCCCGAGGAAACCCACACAGACACGGGGAGAACATGCAAACTCCACGCAGGGAGGACCCGGGAAACGAACCCAGGTCTCCTAACTGCGAGGCAGCACCGCTACCACTGCGCCACCGTGCCACCCTTTTTATTTATATATATATATATGTAATAGTATAGCAAATTTGTTAATTCCAAAAGATGTGTATGGTGTAATGGAAATATATTAAAAAGACTTTAAAAAAGGCTAGGATTATAACAGTTAAGGAGAAATTCTTAATGTATTGTCAAACACGTGCACATGGGAGGCAGTTTAAGGGGGTGATGGCATTTTCCCATCGAACCAGGGGTTGGCGCTGTTGGCTAATGTCTTCCATCTGCGCCTGGACCTGGACCCCTCCTGCTCTGCTGAGTCCCCACTTAACCCAGAACCGGCCATCTGGCTCAAGTTCAATTCTGAGCTCCTGTTTGAAAAGACGTAATCCGCATCTTGTTGCATGCTTTGTTAGTTTTCAATCTTTTTAATTATATGGTTCTACAAAATAGGGCCCCGACTCTTCAATGTAGTCCTCTTTTACAGTGTGTATGAGGAAACAGGCTTTTTCTAAAACTTCCAAAAGGATTGGAATTCTATAATGACAACATCAAGATACAATTCAGAATATAGATTGTTAGAAATAAACAACATATCCTTGGCTTCTTAAGACAGATTCAGGATTATTTATTCATACTCTGAACAACTTCAAATTGGAATATTTTTAAAGGACTTAAAGGTAGCTGTTACCCTATTTAATAAAATGCCTACACTAGTAACTATTGTTTAGTTTCATTTTTTTTCCAATTTATTGTTAAAATGCAGGAGAATGATTCCTTGCATGTCAAGTTTGCATTTATCACAATTACAGTAGATCAATTTATCAGTACAGGACATTTTAAAGGACTGTATGTAGACACAGCTATCCATTGCAAATGTGTTAACAGATGACTTTAGAAAGGGAAAGGACTATTCTGCTGATGCTATGGACTTTTAAGAATAAGTCACAATATTAATAACAAAGCATTATCTGCTTTCACTTTTAGGCAGTTTAGCCAGTTAAATTCCTGCCTTTGACCCAATTAGTGACCCTGAATAATCGATTAACTTGTCTGTCCTCCTTTAAAAGCATACAAGCAAATAGTTGTGTTTCTTTTACTGCTACTAGTAAAGTGCCCAGAAAAATGCTTGCAGTTAAAAGGTGCTATATAAAAGTTTATTTGCGGAATGACATGGTGGGGTAGTATGTAGTGTTGCAGACCCGCTAATCTGCCCTCTAAAAGGATGCCAAAACAACCTCAACTTTGTCCTCTCAATTTGCTAGAGAAATAACTTAACTATGATGACCTCTGGACTGTTAATCTCCTCACCATGTCACAGAGAGTGAGAGGCCTGTAACACTTCTAACCAAAAGTAAGTAAGGGAAACTGATTGAATACAATTGAAAAGGTTTACCCAAGATCATTCTCCACCACCATTGACTAGAACTAAGTCCAGGCTTAAGGAATCCTTCTATATAAAAGCGGTCGGGATTGTCCTTCCGTCCCGTGAGTGCTACGCAGGCGCGGAGTTTCACACACACCCCGTCCATTTTGCAATGCACGATGGGATTTGTAGTTTCATTTTTCCAGGTAAAAGATGATTTTCTACTCCAGACTGTGCAATATCTTCTTCTTCTGTCTTACTATATAAAAGCGGTCGGGATTGTCCTTCCGTCCCCATTGTTCCCTTGCTTTTGTGCGCGATGCGCTGGAAAAACAGACAAAATTATGTCTCTGGAAATAATTAATGTTGATGGAGTACAAATGCCTCACCGCGTAGTAAATATCAGGGGGGTTCAAAAGGGCGACCTCAATATAGAAAAAAAGTTTAAATTTTATCACAAAAATAACAGAAACTACGAGTATTAAAGTAATACCGCTCAAATGCAATATAACCAAATTAATGAGTTTGTATAAAATATCAAATTGATCTACATATTGAATTGTCTTAAGAAGTGGTCAACTTAAAGTCGGTCGCCTTAAAAGGCGGGTCAGCCTAGTGGACCTTTATGCCCTGTCCACTCCTCTTTCTAAAAGGTATGGGATCATTCAAATATACTTTAGATAATCCCTCATCTTCCAATTTGTAGAGATTTCCAGTCAGGAATCACACAGTTGCACTTCAAGTTAAAAATAATAATAATACATTTTATTTATAAAGTACCTTTCCCATGCTCAAATATTTCTTTTAATACAACACTCAACCAGTTAACTCAAAGGACAGCGTTAGTATGGCAAGAAACACCCAAAGAGTTCATTTTGCTCTCTGAACACTTCCTACCTTTAGTACTTACTAGTGATGGCGTCTTCTACTGCCTTCTGTCTCCACTTCTGTTACAGTTACTCATGATTCCTCAATATACTGCACTCCACTATCCCTGGCCAAATTCTACAGTGTTGAGGGTTTTAAAGATATCATGAACTGTGAGGACATACTGTAAGTCCACTGTTATTCTAAAGTGTCCCTAAACCTTCAATCCCTTCAATGAAATCCCTACCAAATGCCCAAAAGACAAACAGACCACATCTCTGAAATCAGGCTACTGTAGGATTAAATTTTTAATTTCTTTTAATATACAATTCTGCTCAAACTAGTTTTATGATAAATATGAAACAGTCCTTATATGTTCAATATATCAGCATAGTCAACACGTTCTAATGCGTATATTATATAAAATTACATACATAGACATCCATATATAGTGTATGTAAACCATTTTCTTCTAAGCTGTTCTACAAAACAAATTAAACTTACACAAAATACACAGAACTTAAATTTGCATTGTTTGTTTTTTTCGACTCCTCAGCTTCTTAATGAGACCCAGTCTGTCGGGGGCTTCTGACTTCCAGCTCAGCCAAAATGCTTCTGCCTCTCAAGGTAAGGGGGAGCCCCCTTTTAATCTGTTTATCTGTTATGTTTTGATTGATCGACATCCCTTTTTTGCCAAAAGCTTATAATTTTTATGCCTGTCAAATTGCTCCAACAGGTAATTTAATGGTCTCAAACATGTCTAAACTTTGTTGGAAATATTACAAACACGCAGTAGAACCTTTTCAAATCAGAGAAATGCAAGACCCTAGTGCTGTTGATCGCATTGTGAAGTTATGTAAGCCCTCCACTTATTATATATGCTTAACCATCCAAATCTTTTTTTATGACTTTATATCCATCTCCAGATTGAAGATATCTGCTATTTTTTTCCTCAGTTTTGCTGATGGCTCGTTACTGTTGATGTGAGACTCATAGTTTAATTTATGAGCATTTTTGAATAATTTTATTTATTTCTTAGAAAAGCTCAAAACAAAATGGTATAGAGTACATATACTTTATCTGTGTGTGTGTACATTGTCTATTGTTATGTTACAGTCAGGGTTTTTTTTGGCTTATGTTTATTTTCTGCTTTATTGATTTTTTAGAATTATAATTTTTCATGTCTTTATATACGGTAATTTCTGTCATGTTTTTTCATTTTTTTAATATTTATGCACGGCCTCCTAATGTTCTTATGTTATCTGAACTTTGTGAGTGGAGCACCTGAAGGTAATATTATGAGTCTGTTAAGAACATTTTGAACTTGAAAAGTCAGTTCCTCCTTTATAGCCAAAGCCACACTTAAGGAAGCATTTAAGGACTAGTTGGGTTGGGATGAGCATCTTCTTGGCTGGCCATTGAAGATCCTGGCCTGTTTTAGTGGTGCTTTTAGAAGACTCAATCCTTTATTCTTGACTGGGTATCATAAAACCTATAGAAGGTTTTCAGAACCTTGAAATTGTTCACATTTTATTCAAAGTCAAAGTGAACTTTATTGGCATAGTGGCACTGTGCTGCTCAACAGAGTATGTCAAACAATAATACAAATTAAAATGGCATGAACAAAAATGATGAGACCCTTCACCTAATATTTTATTGCACAACCTTTAGATGCCATTACTGCAAACAAGGAATTGCAGGAGCTCTCTGTGAGACTTTTCCCCTTTTCCACAGGTCATTTATTACAAGAACAAGAAAATATGAACACATAACTCCAGTTCTTAAATCCTTACACTGGCTCCCGGTTAAGTTTAGGGCAGATTTCAAAATCCTCCTTTTAACATATAAAGCATTAAATGGCCAAGGTCCAGCTTACTTGTCTGAACTTATCATGACTTACAAACCTGAGCGCACATTAAGATCTCAAGATGCCGGTCTGCTTATGATTCCAAGGATTAATAAAATAACAGTGGGAGGTCGAGCTTTTAGTTACAGGGCCCCTAAACTGTGGAATGGTCTTCCTGCTTCTATAAGAGATGCCCCTTCGGTCCCAGCCTTTAAATCCCGGTTGAAGACTCAGTACTTCAGTTTAGCATATCCTGACTAGAGCTGCTGATTAACTGTACATACTGCATCTCTGTTGTTAGTCATTAGCACTAAAACATAAGTAACATGATAATTATAATTGAATACTAACCCTCACCTATTCTGTTTCTGTTCTCGGTACTCAAATGTGGCAATTGGTGCCACGGCCCACCTGCCAAGTTGTTTGCCTGCCTATGGTAAAGTCATCCCTGGTGGAGGATCACAGGAATCATGGGAAAGAGGGGCCCTTTCATCGGATTGGCTGGCCGAGCAACGTTTCAGCCGCGGAATGGCCAAATGGGGAGGCAGCTTGACGGATGAGGTCTCCAGGACTCTAAAAATATCCTAATCTTATTATGTGATATCATCTACTGTTAAATTCTGCTCTGTACTTCTAAAATCTTTATTATTATGCTGTATTAAGGATTTGTTCTGTTCTATATACTTGTATTGAACCCCTTCTTTTGACACCCACTGCACGCCCAACCTACCTGGAAAGGGGTCTCTCTTTGAACTGCCTTTCCCAAGGTTTCTTCCATTTTTCCCTACAAGGTTTTTTGGGAGTTTTTCCTTGTCTTCTTAGAGAGTCAAGGCTGGGGGGCTGTCAAGAGGCAGGGCCTGTTAAAGCCCATTGTGGCACTTCCTGTGTGAATTTGGGCTATACAAAAATAAACTGTTTTGTATTGTATTGTATTTGGCCCCGTCTTTCTGAGCAAACTGCTCCAACTATGTTAGGTTTGAAGGGGGTCTTCGCCAGACTGCATGTTTTAGTTCTTTCCATAGAAGCTGTATAGGATTCAAATCAGGGCTCCTAAAAAGTCATTTCAGAATAGTCCAATGTTTTCTTCTTAAACATTCGTTGGTGCTTTTCGCTGTGTGTTTTGGCTCAGTATCCTGTTGGAAAATCAATGACCTGCGATTGAGACGGAGCTTTGTGACAATGGGTATTACGTTTTGCTCCAGAATATCTTGACAGTCTTGAGATTTCATTGATCCTTGCACAGACTCAAGGCACCCTTTGCCAAATGTAGCAATGTAACCCCAACACGTTACTGAGCCTCCATGTTTCAGAGTAGGTCTGGTGTTCTTTTCCTTGAAAGCATCATTTTTTAATCTGTGGACACAGAGTTGATGTGATGTACCTAAAAGCTCCTGTTTTGTCTCATTTGTTCGAATGACATTCTCCCACAAGCATTGTGGTTTGTTAATATTCATTTTAGCTAATTCCTTACTGGCTTTTTTTGTGTTAGGATATAGCAGGTTGGACAATGACTGACTATTTGTATGTTTTTAAGGATAATATGTGCAGTTTAGTCCTTACCTGCTTCTTTTATCTGAAAGATTCATTACAAGCTTTCTTTTTTCTTTGCTCTGTCTCTGACATCCATCCATTATCCAACCCGCTATATCCTAACTACAGGGTAATGGGGGCTGCTGGAGCCAATCCCAGCGCGCAAGGCAGGAAAAAAACCCCGGGCAGGGCGCCAGCCCACACCACACACTAGGGACAATTTAGAATCGTCAATGCACCTAACCTGCATGTCTTTCGACTGTGGGAGGAAACCGGAGCACCCGGAGGAAACCCTCACAGACACCAAGAGAACATGCAAACTCCACACAGGGAGGACCCAAGAAGCAAACCCAGGTCTCCTAACTGTGAGGCAGCAGCACTACCCACTGCGCCACCATGTCGCCCCTGTCTCTGACATAAGAATACTTATTTCTGGAGATGTAAGAAATACACATTGGCCTTTAAATTTGACATAAAATTAATTTAGTTTTGTCTTCTAACTGTTGGGTTCAATAACCAGCTGAGTTTGTTCTGACACATTAGGTTTATCTTTTTTTGTTCTTTCAGTGTTTGGGAAATAACTTGATTGTGCAGTTGAAGGGTAACAGCTGGTGATTCTTTCATTGGCGCCTGTGGCATTGCACGCTCCTGCATGCTTCTCAACGTGTGCAGGTGCTGGCATGTTCAGTGTTTGGTGGCATTTGGATAAATACGCAGCAATCAGAAATTAGAGGGTCAAGACTTCCACAATTATGAAAAGAAAAACTCATGTCTTGTTACAAGTGCATTCTGGTTCAGTGTGTCATTGTGGTTTATACTTCTGTTCCAGTTGTTGGTTAATGTTTGTTGTTTGCTCACAGAAGCCAGTCATTCTACACAGGAGCCTAACTTAACTAAAACTGTTTGTTTAGTTAAGAAACGTCCTGTGAACTCTTTGACAGGCGGTAAATTAGATTCCAGTTTTGAGTAGGAGTCAAGAGCAAGATGGCAGGGCCTCCTGGCTAAAAGCTGGATGGCATGCTGAATAACAGAGTCATTGGTAGTACATGTAAGATGGCCAAAATGAGCAGTTTTTTTGTATCGTACACTGTGTTGAACCTTTAATGGTCATCAAGGAAAGGTTTTGAGGTGAACTTATCCTATAACATATATTGTTTTATTCTCACACTCAGGTTCTTTGTTGCGTAGGCCCACACGTATGTCCTCCTCTCCATTTGTCTGGCCTACAAAGCCTCAATACGCTTGCACCTTTGACTACAGATCTGTTCTGCCTCCAGAACTTGCTGCTACTGTGCTTAGCTTTCCCTTTTAGAGCACATCTCCTCTTTATTCATTTATTGCCCGGTGGCAGGATGAAAGAAACATGTAAATGCAAGCAAGGGTGCAAGATAATAATGTTTTATTCACTCAGTATAGATTCTTAATATGCCAAAAGCAGAAGCAAATATACAGGTAAATAAATCTGTCAAATTCCTTACATATAACCTAGATATATTTAGAAGCTGTCACAGACAGTTCTTTCCGGCACACTCAAGAAGTAACAACATTCTGTGAGCCTCTTTTGCGTTTTAGCACAGTATGAATCTTTTGATCTTTGTGTTTTGCTCTTCTTTGTTTCATTTGAAGCTGTTTGTGATTTAGAATATTAGAACACTCTAGACGAGAACAGGCCATTCAGCCCAACAAAGCTCGCCAGTCCTATCCACTTATTTCTTCCAAAATAACATCAAGTCGAGTTTTGAAAGTTCCTAACGTCTTACTGTCTACCACACTACTTGGTCACTTATTCCAAGTGTCTATCATTCTTTGTGTAAAGAAAAACTTCCTAATGTTTGTGTGAAATTTAACCTTAACAAATTTCCATGTTCTTGATGAACTCATCAATCTCGATCCACTGTACTAATTCTCTTCATAATTTTAAACACTTCAGTCATGTCACCTCTTAATTTTCTTTTGCTTAAACTGTAAAGCTCAGCTCTTTTCATCTTTCCTCATAATTCATCCCCTGTAGCCCTGGAATCAGCCTAGTCACTCTTCTCTGGTCTTTTCTAGTGCTGCTATGTAATTTTTGTAGCCTGGAGACCAAAACTACACCCAGTACTCCAGATGAGGCCTCACCAGTGTGTTATAAAGACTGAGCAGAACCTCCTGTGACTTGTACTCCACATATCAAGGCGCTATATAACCTCACATTCTGTTAGCCTTCTTAATGGCTTCTCAACACTGTTGACTGTTTAAAGCACGTTAGGACCAAAGTGAATACCCCTAAGCCCACTCTGGCCAAAGTCATTTTGAGAGACCATATTAGTACATGTCCACAAAGTGTTCACACTCAAAGGAAGTCAATAAGTCAATGACTTCATTTTTACATTTATGGAAAGTCCAGGAAAAGGATTAGTTAACCATTTAAATGATGTGACCTTTCACCTTGACTGACTGCCTTTTGTGGTGGTACGTTTCATTTTGCTGGTTTTCATTTCTAGTATCATCTGTCTGCTAGACCCTTCCAGTTCCATTACATGCATTTTCAAGATCAGAAGCTCAAGTCAAACAAAACAAAAATAGTAAAAGTCAAATCGCTATGCTGCAAAGTCACAATTTTGTACTGTGGTCATCATCCTGAAAATGCTTTTAACAAACAAACCTAGAAAGAAAGAAAGAAAGAAAGAAAGAAAGAAAGAAAGAAAGAAAGAAAGAAAGAAAGAAAGAAAACATTCTTTTACATTCTTGATTATTTCTACCATATAATAATGTCATATTCCCTAACACCTATTAATGAACAAATGAATGAAAAACTAGATGAACTCTGTATGTTAAGTTGGGTTAACTATAATGTATACACATATTTCATGAACATCCACTTAGCTGTTCTGGAGTCATGACTGGTTTTTGTGGTGGTGGTCCTCTCAGTACAACTCCCCGATGTAATTCTTGAAACTTCATAAAGCCTATATTTTAAATTGCATGAGCAATAATGTAAATACAACATTTCATGGAAGTAGACATAGCTGTTTTTGAGTGATGTGCAGTGTTTGTGTTTGTCCCCCAGTGTGTATGTCCTTGTGGCTTGGCTGCCCAATGCATCTGTCATGTGACCTGACAACCTGTGACCGTATGTTGGAAGTAGAATGTTCTGAAAATGAATGCATATTTCAAATAGAGTGGTTATTAGCTTTTTTGACATCGACAATATGATTTTTTTAAGTTGTTAGATTTAGGGATAATGGTGCAGATATAACAGTAAGAAGAAAATCATACAATGAAAGCATATGACAGGCTAAAATAGCAATTATACTTCTGTTCATGTATCTTCAGCATTGATTTATGATGATCATGATTTATCATTCTAAAAATACATAGTTTAATTCCAAATAAATTTATCAAACATGTGAAAGTAAGCCTGTCCCTAAAACTCACTCTATGCTGGCTGTTCTGATGCATTGATATTCATTTCTTCTTCAGTTAAGATTGTTTCAATGCCATTGCAATCGATTTTCTTAATTTCAGCTCTAAATGAAACAACAGCATTATCCATCCATCCATTCATTATCCATCCATCCATCCATTATCCAACCCGCTATATCCTAACTACAGGGTCACGAGGGTCTGCTGGAGCCAATCCCAGCCAGCACAGGGTGCAAGGCAGGAAACAAACCCAGGGCAGGGCGCCAGCCCACCGCAGGGTGCACACACACTCCCACACACCAAACACAATTTAGTATCGCCAATGCACCTAACCTGCATGTCTTTGGAATGTGAGAGGAAACCGGAGTACCCGGAGGAAACCCACGCAGACACAGGGAGAACATGCAAACTCCACACAGGGAGGACCTGGGAAGAGAACCTGGGTCTCCTAACTGTGAGGCAGTAGCGCTACCCACACTGCCACCGTGCCACCGACAGCATTATCATTTTTGTTAATAACTAATTTAGCCACAGCCTTTTTCTTTGGAAGAAAAGTGGTTGTGGTCTCATCAGCAACTGTTACTGTCTTCTCACAAGTAGAGGATTTCTGATATGAATCATTGTAAGAAACTGTGGCCTTAACATTTACAATTAGTATATTAAAAGACAACGTTGAATTGAAACTCCAAGCATGGTTCCAGGTGGTCATTTCGCTGGTTTTGTCTGCCCAAGACAGTTTGAAAGTGTGGCTTTGATTAATGATGGTATTGTTAGTGTAGGTTTGTTCTGCTACAGCAGTAGGTGTTTTGACTTTGGTTTAGCTTGAAGTCTTTGGTGTCAACACTGATGACTGTGAAAGTTGGTTCGACAACATTGCCAATACTCTGTGCATATCTACAACACTCATCTGGCCCTTCTTTTGCTGCCTCGATATTCTGTCTCTGTCTCTGTATTCTACTCACATACAATCCATTGTCGGCTCTGAGGAGGATCTTATTGTTGTCAGACACTAAATTTACAGCAAGCATCTGGGGAAGACTTCACTGGTCTAATGTACTGAATGCTACCCTCAGTGTATCTACTCAGGTAGATTCCCCTCTGGTCTTTCAGAAGGACTTTCCCATCTTTGTATTTTGTGACACGAAATTTACACCATTGGTCTCTGTTTGCTTTCACAGCTTCAGTGTACATCAAGCCATTAGCAAAACCAAGGAGCTGGTGGTGGATTTTAGGAGGACCAGGCCCCTCATGGACCCCGTGATCATCAGAGGTGACTGTGTGCAGAGGGTGCAGACCTATAAATACCTGGGAGTGCAGCTGGATGATAAATTGGACTAGACTGCCAATACTGATGCTCTGTGCAAGAGAGGACAGGGCTGACTATACTTACTTAGAATGCTGGTGTCCTTCAACATCTGCAATAAGATGCTGCAGATGTTCTATCAGACTGTTGTGGCGAGTGCCCTCTTCTACATGGTGGTGTGCTGGGGCGGCAGCCTAAAGAAGAAGGATGCCTCACGCCTGGACAAACTGGTGAGGAAGGCAGGCTCTATTGTAGGCACGGAGCTGGACAGTTTGACAGAGCGACGGGTGCTGAGCAGGCTCATGTCAATCATGGAGAATTCACTGCATCCACTGAACAGGATCATCTCCAGACAGAGGAGCAGCTTCAGTGACAGACTGCTGTCACCGTCCTGTGCCACTGACAGACTGAGGAGGTCATTCCTCCCCCACACTATGCGACTCCTTAGTTCCACCCGGGGGGGTAAACGTTAACATTACACAAAGTTACTGTCTGTTATACCTGCCTCGCACTCTCCACCTTGCATTTTTTAACTTGCACTGCATTTTTATCACTCTTTATTTAATATTGTTTTTTGTATCAGTATGCTGCTGCTGGAGTACTGAATTTACCCTTGGGGGTTAATAAAGTATCTATCTATCTATCTATCTATCTATCTATCTATCTATCTATCTATCTATCTATCTATCTATCTATCTATCTATCTATCTATCTATCTATCTATCTATCTAATAGTATTCAATAGTTTTTAACTTGGCTTGCACTTGTTCTGTTTTTATATATATGTTGCACCTCAGTCCTGCTGTATACTTTAATAAGATGTATGGATGGTATGACAGTGGCGCCGCTAAGTTTGCCTTAACTATATTCAAATTACTTTAAAATGTGAATTGGATTAAAATGGTAAAGAAGAAATTTTTCATTTTATGTATTAGAACACTTAAAAAACAGGTATGGTGGTGCAGTAGGTAGATCTGCCTTCTACGGGGAACATTTTCAGGGATGTGTGAAATCCAACTGAACAGTTTCCTCTCAGGGTGCTATAGCAGTAAATCTACTAGGAGGTCCTGCAGGCTGTTGAGCTCTACATTATGCCTCAGAAAGTGAACCCTGTAACAGAAATCTCCCTTTTTTATATTACTATACCAATGCTCCCTGTTAAACAAAAGTAAATATACAGAAATGGACTGACTATTTCCGTCTTCACCACCATTGTTGTCTATAACTGGGCCCAGAGTTGGGATGTGGACTTCTTTTTCCCTCCCAGGTTATCCATTTCTTTTTCCTAAGAAGTTAGGTGGGCAAAGAGTTGTGAGATCATTCAAATGCACTTTAGCTACTATAATTCCTCAGCTTTCAATCCCTGGCCAGATTTACAATATTCAGGGTTGTAAAGTGTGGTGAAAAGAGAAGGCATAAAATCCTGTCTATTCAAAGTGTCCCTTGACCTTAAGACACTATTCCACTCAACAAGCTCCATCCCACTTGCCCTGAGATAGAATAAACTAAGCCCGAGAACTCAGGCTAATGTAGGAATAAAGTATACATTTAATTTATGATTCTGTTCTATCTAAGTTAAATGTAAAATAAACAGAATTGCCAACACGTTTCATTTATAAACTGTTTATGGGCACCATTTTGCTCCAAGCTTATATAATAAATAAGTAAATCTTACCCAAAAATACACACAACTTAAACTTGCTAATTTGTTCCTTTCATCTTCTCAGTGAGTCTTTCAGGTGCCTCTGACCTCCAGCTCAGCCAGGACACTTCTGCCCCTCAAGGTAAGACGGTGTTCTTTTTATCTGTTTATTTGCTCTTTTCCAATTGGTCGATACTATTTTTTGGCCCAAAGCTTGTTGTGTTTTGTATTTGTCTGTCACATGGCACTACTGGATATTTACTCATCTTATATATGTCTGAAATTTATTTTAAAATATTCAGACTCTTAGTCAGACCGGCAGCACTTGCTCAGATCTGATTAAAGTCTCTTTAACTAGACTTTGTAAACCTATTTAAATGCGTTCTGCTTACATACTAATGTTTACTTTATATCCTTCTATAGTTTGATGAGCATCCACATTCCTTTTTTCCCTTAATTCCTTAGTTTAAGACATAATGCTACACTCATGATTTCACTTCTGAGTATTTTTCCATAAGTTTTATTTATTCCTTAAAAAAGCTTTGAACAAAATGGTATACATTCGCTGTATTTCTGTGTGTATATACAGTGCCATCCATAATGTTTGGAACAAAGACACATTTTTCCTTGATTTTCCCCTCTGCTCCACAGTTTAAAATTACAAATCCAACAATTCAGATGTGATTAAAGTGCACATTGCAGACTTTTATTTAAGGGAATTTGCATACATTTCGGTCACACACCGCGTAGTAATGACATCACTTTTTCTACACAGTTCCCCCATTTAAAGGCACCGTAATGTTTGGGCTGATTGGTGTGACAGGTGTTTGTGATTCCTCCAGAGGGTTTCTTTGCTTCATAGGATACTTCAGCTTGCTTCTACCCTTTCTTGCCATTGTTCAACATGAGGACAAGAGCTGTGCCAATGAAAGTGAAGCAAGTCATTATGAGGCTGAAAAATAAGAACAAAACCATTAGAGACAATATTGTCTGAGTATCATTAAAAACAAAGAATGCCCTGGTGAGCTTAGTAATCGCAACGGGACTGGTAGGCCAACGAGAGAGTTCTCAGAGTAACCACACTTTATCGATGTATATATCTAATGCTAGAAAAAACATCTTCTGGAGAGACAAGGAAGACTGAAACAACTAGTGAGGTTCAAATTCATTTCTCATTGAAGGATGGCGTCCTTTTGCATCTTGAGAAAGATCTAAGACAGGAAGTCTAAATGCACTTACTGAAGGTCTGAGTAATGGAGGATTCTACAAGAAGCTGTGATAAAAAGGTGTTAGTCATTATAGTAAGTCATCCTCATGGGCAACACTGTTTTGTAGTGTTGTAATACGGGCACAGGCATACTGTTTGTAGTTACAATGCCCATTGCTGGCTACATGGACATGGTGTGAATTCCATATTAAATTGCCCCCCACTGTGGGACAAATGTATTTCTTATATCAGGAAGGCCTTCTCTTGCATCTTGGGGAAGATCAGAAACATGGAGTCAAAGTTACCTACTCAAGCTACAAGAAGCTGTGGCCAAAAAGTTGTTAGTCATTATGGTTGCAACCCTCATGGGCAATGCCATTTTGTACTGTAATAATATGAGCATTGATTGTTTATAGTTACGATGCCCATTGCCAATTACATGAACATGGTGTGTGAATTCCATATTAAATAGGAAATAATGCAGCCCCCAGTATCTCAGCTTTGGTTTTGGCTTCGATTGCTGGAAGTGTTGTTCTTTTTTTTCTTCACACCATTGACTATTGTGGGCATCTAAGGTCAAACAGGAGAGCTAAATGCCAGTTTTCCAGTTCTTCAAAAATAAAGATTTTTCATACTTTATCAGGAAAGCCATTGGTTGGGAAAGAAGTTTTGCTGTTTTTCACAGACTTTTTTTAAACAACAAGGAAAGTATAGAGTTCGATGTAAACACACAATTAATACAAGTCTTATTAATAAGAATTACATTTTATGAGGAATTTCTGTTTTTTTAATATTTATTTATTACTTTTTTTCAAGAAAATAACATTGCATACAATCAGGCTAAACTTATACAACAAATGACTTCCTAGTGAAAGCAAAAAAAAAAATCAGAAAGTTTAAAAAGAAATCAGCGACAAAAAAAAACAGCTAACAAAACAATTCAACTACCACATGAGACAAAGAGAGATGAGAGCAAAGATCATGGGCAAAATAGTTAGAAAAGAAAAGAAAAAAAGGGAAAATGTACCTCCTCCCTGTTAAAAACTTTAATAAATACATCTTGCCAATATTTAAAAAAAGTTTTGGGCACATCTTCTTAGCGAGAATTACATTTTTTCCAGTTTCAACAAGTATAGAACATCAGTTTCCCACTGACTAATAAAAAGTGGGTTGGGTTCTTCCAGTTTAAGTCTACACTTTCATTGTATGTTATCAGCTGCTACAATCAATTTGTCCTTCTACACTTTAAGCCCATCTTGGTACCACCAAGGTTAAGAGTCTGAGTGTCATCCTCGACAGTACTCTATCTTTCCAATCTCACATTAATAACATCACCCGGTCTGCTTATTTCCACCTACGTAATATTAATCACATCCTCCCCTCCCTCACTCCTCATACCACTGCCATTCTTGTTCACAGTCTTGTTACTTCTCATCTGGACTACTGCAATTCACTCTTCGTTGGTCTCTCTAATAAATCTCTTCATAAGCTTCAGCTCGTCCAGAATTCTGCAGCTCGCATCATTACTCGAACCTCATCTGTTCACCATATTACTCCGGTCTTGCAGCAGCTTCATTGGCTCCTGATTAAATTTCAAATTGATTTTAAAATTCTGCTATTAACATTTAAGGCCATTCATAACTTCGCCCCTCCATATCTGTCCAACCTTCTTCATGTTGCCATTCCCTCCCCATAACCTTAGATCCTCTTCCTCCATCCACCTGACTGTCCCTCTCGCCCGTCTAACCTCCATGGGGAGCAGAGCATTCAGCTGTTCTGCTCCCAAGCTCTGGAATTCATTACCTACTGAGCTCAGAAAATATCGAATCATTTTCAACCTTTAAACTTAAAACGCATCTGTTTAAAATGGCTTTTTCTTTATGATTACAGTGGCATTGTTTGATTTTAATTTTTATATTTTCTGTTTTTCTGATGGTTTTAAGTTGTTTATAATGTGTTTATTTATTGTTTGTTTGTTCAGTGTCCTTGAGTTCTCAGAAAGGTACCTTGTATAAATAAAATGTATTATTATTATTAAACACAGCTGTTAATGGGGTCAGCAGTGATTGTGACACCAAGGCTGTCTGACAGGCATTCAAAGATTTTTGTCCAGAATGAGGTTAATTTGGTGCAGGCCCAAAACATGTTGCCCAGTGAGGAAGACCTAGCCTGCAACATTTACAGGTTGGATCTTACCCTGGATACATTTTGGACAATTTTTAACAAGGTAAATGTGCTCTTTAAGTTGAATAATTAAATGCTTTATGTATATGGAGCTAGAATGTATTCTACGCATGGCAGCCTTCCACTCCTTTTCTGAGATATTAAGTGAAAGATCCTTTTCCCACCTAACCCTAGGATCTTTGAAGGGAAGAGACTTGAGAGATGTTTTTACATATTATTGAGATGCTGTCTGAGTCTTCAAGGCTGATCAATAATTCTTCTGGAAAAGGATTGTGTAGGAGGTATGGAAAATTACCGTATATACTCGTGGATAACTCGGGGCTTGATTTCACAGTATAATTTCTGGAATTTTATACTATCAGTCGTATAAATCAAATCCATAAAACTCACACTGTTGGTACAAGGGATTACGATATGCTAATGCCCACCTGAAAGAGTAACTACTGGGCACACTGCCCTTTTTTTCTATGTATTTTGCCTACGTGACCACACGGTAATACCCATACTATTCTGAAGCAACAATTGCACTGCTTTGTGTTTTGTGTATCTCAACATTTATCGTAAGAGCATCCCTTATCTACAATGGAGCGGTCGATCAGAAGAAAAGATGAAGCTGGTTTTAAATTAAAAGTCGTTGAAGTTGCAAAAGAAATTGGTAACTGCACTGCTGCAACAAAATTTGATGTGTCTGAGAAACTGGTGTGAGATTGGAGGAAGCAAGAAGATGTAAAAAAAAAGTGTCACATTTTTGAACAGGCATATAAGTCGGGGTCTGATGTTATGATCGATCTTATGCTTTATTAACTCTCTTAATGCTTTTGAACTTCTTAGGCAAATTTGACTGTATGTTGCTCATTTGGCCTGAAACGTTTTAGTATTTTGTTTTGGAAATGTGTTAACTAAATTTCTGTTTGTATCTACCGTTGAATATTATAGAAATTAAGTTTGTTTAATAATGAAATATCTTCCAGCAAGGGAAAAAAATTCTCACCCCTTCTGTAAATATTATATTGTACACAAACTCTTCTTCTGTCCTGGCCTTTAGGATTATCCAGAAGGTTTTGTGACTGTTGTGGGCCAAATGCCATTCCCACAGTTAATCAAGTAACTGAGATTATTTATAGTTTATCAACAATGCCATAACGTAGAAAACTAAGCTTTTCTGTTTGTCACAGGACTTTTTTTAAAACTACAGAGAAGTTATTGAGATTATCAGAATTAATACAAGTAATATTAATAAAAAATATATTTTTTGAGGATTTTCTCTTTAAATTTCACCCTACTGTAAATAGATCCTGAAATACGTGGAACAGAATCATGGAACAGAAACCCCATCTGAAAAATGAATCTCATCAGGTCATCTCTTGGATTTTTGCACGGATATTTGAAGTTGCATCACGGGAGTTTTGTCACTGCTGACCACATGTGTTTTGTGGACTTGAAAAGACATGTGAGTGCGATCCTTCTGTCATTTAATTTAAAGTACTGTTAAGTTTTGCAGTCCTTGGACCATTGCTGTATGCCATTTGGTCCCCACAATTTATTAAAAGATTGAGCGGGATGTGTTCCCATACTTGGTTCTTTTCTTGTTTGTAATTTTCATGAAAGGATATCAAGATACACTTGTGGTTTGGAGGGTGTCTAATTTTTCTTATTTGTGACTTTCAGAGAAGGATGTCGAGATACACTTGAGGTATCTAGTTTGGGAAGGTGAGAGTAGCGCCTCAGCTGTTTGTGAGTGACACTGTCTTATTTGCTGCATACACTGATTGATTCATACCTCAGTGAGATATGACTGGAAATTTGAATTATCTCCCCCAAATCTGAGGTTATATGGCTCTCCAAACTGGAATTGACTGACAACAGTTCATGAGTAGTGAATAATAATGGAGTATGATAATAACTTCAGATATCATTTTCACCAATAAATATGTATATTATATTAAATACCTTATTACCTGTCTTAATGTTTTTGAACTTCTCAGGTGAATTTGACTTCCTCAGAAAGTTTGAATTATGGGATCCATGTGAAATATCTGAGGTTCACACTCTGCTATATTTTACGGAAAGTGTTTCCTAAAGTTATGTTTCTTCCTACTGTGGAATATTAATTAAAAATTCTTGCAAAAAGGGAAAAAATATTTCTCAACCCCCCTTCATATATTATGGAGTGCACATTGTTCTAAGCAGGCCTTTAGGATTGTCCAGGTGGCTATGTGACTGTTGTGTGCATCTATGGATAAACAGGAGAGTTAAATATGAGTTTTCCAGTTCTTTCAACAACAGAGATTATTGTGAACAATGCACGTATATACTGTAATTCATGGTAATAATTCCATGTTGGAGCAACGTGTCACACATCAGCAAGGAGCATGGCAGAAATTAAGTCCTTCTTCGGCAACAATGTAATTTCAAAGGGGCTTTAGCCACCACAGTCACCGGATCTGACACCACCAGACTTTTTCCTTTGGATATGCTCAAAGGAAAAGTCTATTGGAACAAGCCTTGCACTGTGTAAGATCTGAAGGAAAACATCCAACGTGAAATTGCTTCTATTTCCCCCGAAACACTTGCAGATACGTTCGGGAACAAGGAGCGCTGCATCGAGGCCACTGACATTTTTCCTTCCTCATCTGTTTTTTCACTAGTTTTGCATTTGGCTACGGTCAGTGTCACTACTGGTAGCATGAGGACATACCTGGACCCTACATAGGTTGCACAATTAGTTCAACTTCTAGTTCCAGCACAGTCTCAAGAGCATGGAGGAGATTCCAGGAGACAGGCAGTTATTCTAAGAGAGCTGGACAGGGCCGTAGAAGGTCCTTAACCCATCAGCCGACCGGTATCTGCGCCTTTGGGCAATAAGAAACAGGATTAGCACTGCCAGAGCCCTACAAAATGACCTCCATCAGGCCACTGGTGTGAATGTCTCTGACCAAACAATCAGAAACAGACTTCATGAAGGTGGCCTGAGGGCCTGAAGTCCTCAAGTGGGCCCTGTGCTCACTGCCCACCCAACACCTTGGAGCTCGATTGGAGTTTGCCATAGAATTCCAGAATTGGCAGATGACAGCAGGTTCACCCGTGTTCAGCATGACTGGTTTGGAGGTGGGTCAGTGATGGTCTGGAGAGGCATATCCATGGAGGGATGCTCTGACCTCTACAAGCTAGACAATGGCACCTTGACTGCCATTAGGTATTTGGATGAAATCCTTGGACCC
Organism: Polypterus bichir lapradei; assembly: GCA_026402145.1. Lineage (NCBI taxonomy): Eukaryota > Metazoa > Chordata > Cladistia > Polypteriformes > Polypteridae > Polypterus > Polypterus bichir. The sequence goes on along the minus strand of JANRMT010027041.1, from coordinate 19,858,400 downwards.
ATTGTCAGACCCTATGCTGGTGCAGTGGGTCCTGGGTTTCTCCTGGTGCCAGGCCTCATGTGACGAGAGTGTGCAGGCAGTTCCTGGAGGATAAAGGGATTGATACCATTGACTGGCCCCCACACATTATGTTGCGGTCCATCTGACGCCGCCTGGTTGCACCTCAGATGCCCTGGTCCAGATCTGGGAGGAGATCCCCCAGGACTCCATCCATCATCTCATTAGGAACATGCTCCCCCAATCCCCCAACAACATTGTCAGGCATGCATACAAGCATTTGGGGGCCATACAAACTACTAAGTATGATTTGGAGTTGCTGCAATGAAATTTTGGAAAGATGGACTAGCCTGCCTGCCGCATCATTTTGTTACTTTGATTTTCGGGATGTCTTTGAATTCAGCCCTTTGTAGGTTGATAATTTTCATTTCCATCAAACAATGTGGTATCCTTTCATTCCTAACACATTATCCAGTATATATCAGTATAGATATACAGCATGATTTTTTTTTCCATTGAGATCTGATGTGTTTTCAAAATGTTTCTTTAATTTTTTTGAGCAGTTTTATATCCCCAGCAGGTTACTTAACATTTTTTGCCGCTCATCTTATCTCATTTTCTGAGGCCACTTTTCCTGCTACGTTTCGCAGTGGCTGGAGGCCAAGCAGGTCAGCCTAGACTTCACTTTCCCTAGCTAAAGATTTTAGCTCTTTCTGGGGAATTCCCAATGGGACAAGCCCCTAGCAGCTCTAGGGTGAGTAATCCAGGGAACATCTGTATGACATGCCCAAAGTACCTCAACTGGCTCCTCTCAAGTAGGAGCAGCAGTGACTCTACTCTGAGACTCTCCTGAATTGCTGAGTGCCTCACCCTATCACAAAGTCTCAGTCCAGCTGTACTATGAAGAAACCTTGCTTCTGATGCTTGTCCCTAGCTGAGGATAGGGATGTAGATAAACCAGAAAAGCATTTTGTCTTAAGATTCATTTCCCTTTTCATCACCACAAACGGGTACTGTGTAGGCAGTGCAATTGTGGTCACTCCAATCCACTTGTCGATCTCACTATCCAGTTTTCCATCACATGTGAATAAGGTCCAAAAATACTTGCACTCCTTCTACAGTATAAAGACAGTTGCTCCCCCCAAACCAAGAGAGACCAATTCATCCTTTTTGGAGAGAGAACCATGACATCAGAATTGGAGGTGGTGATCCTCATTGAAGCCTTTTCATAATCAGTAGCTAATTGCTAAAGTACTGTGCCAAAGTTCACAGTCAGAAGAGGCAAAAAGGACAACATCATCTGCACCCCTAGCCTACCTAATTGGACACCCTCACATCATTGGCTGCACCTTAAGAACCTGTCCATTAAAACCACAAACAGGAGTGGTGACAAGACACAGCCTTGATGAAGCCCGACACCCACAGGGAACGAAATGGAATCAATGCCAACTATTTAAACAAAGCTCTCACTGCATAAATATATGGAATAAACAGCACACAAGAGTGTCTCTATTACCACATATTCTTGCACACGTCAATTGAATATATGACTAATTTAGTTGTGCCTTCTAACTGTCAGGTTCAATAACCACCTGAGTTTATTCTGAAACTTTATGTTTATCTTTTCCTATTTTTTCAGTGTTTGAGAAATCATCTGATTGAGCAGTATCCCAAAGGGAAGCAGTGGGAGATTTTATCCTTGGCGATTATGGCAGTGCAAGCTTTCATGTGCATCACACTGAGTATAGGTGCTGGTGTGTTTAATGATCCACACAGTGTTTAAAAGCCATTAAAAAGGCTAACAGAATGGTGAGTTATAGAGCACAATGTGTAGAGTACAGGTCCAAGGAGGTCATGCTCAAGCTTTATAACGCACTGGTGAGGCCTCAATTGGAGTGATGTGTCTCAGCACTGTGTATCAGTTTTGATCTCCAGGCTACAAAAATGACATAGTAGCTCTAGAACAGGGGTGCCCAATGCGTTGATCGCAATCAACCGGTAGATCACAAAGGTAGTGCAGGTAGATCATGTTACATTCAAAAAATTTTTTTTTAAACTTTAGTCTGTCATATATCCTCCCTATGGTATTTGCCACTTGACTGACATACAGGGCGGCCAGTCTGAGATATCCTTTCTTCTAAGACTCTGGTCATCCCACATGCACGATCAAATGCGTGAGCTACTGCAAAACTCCAGCTGTGATCTAGTTAGCCTTCCAATTTATATCAACTAAAGAAGGGATTTAAAAAAAAAATTATTTGGGGAGGGTACGGGCTTTATGTGGAATTGGAAGAGGATTTTTTTCTCACAATGTCACAATCAAAGTGCGTTTGTCTGATCTGTCAATCTATCATTACTATTCCAAAGAAGTTAAATGTGGAAAGGCACTTTTGAACTGTTCATAAAAACTACGAAACTGACTTCCTTCCGAAAAGCGATCTGAGAAAGAGAAAGGAGAGGCTACTAAAATCGCAGTTAATCGGACAGCCGTCATTTTTCACTCGGCTGAATTCAAAAG
>JANRMT010027041.1:19780522-19793602 GCA_026402145.1 Polypterus bichir lapradei | reverse complement strand
AAACCTGATGTTTGGTCCATTCTTCCATATTGCTTGGCAAGGCAGATGTAGTTTTTGGCCTCTTCTGAAAGAAGGTACAAATTTTAAATTTAGAATTTTTTTAAACAACAAAAAGATGAAATGCATGTTGTGAATAACATTACACATATCTATTGTTATTCCTGCTTTATATAGTAAAATGAACATCACTGTTGACATCACCTGTTTAAAATCACATCATTATTTTACCTCATTACTAACTCTTATTTACTCCCATCCCAAATGTTTTTGGAATATGCTGCAAGCCTGAAATGCAGGAACGGATGTATAGTAACAAAAGAAATGAAGTTGACCAGACAAAACATTAAATATTGTGGGTTCACACTGTCTGCAATTAAATTAAAGTTAAAGTAAATTTAAATATTACTGTTTTTTTTTTAAATTTGCATTTTCCTTACCATCCAAACTTTTTCTAAGATAGATAGATAGATAGGTCTCTGACTCCTTCATTTTCTGCACACTCCTTAGGAAATACAGTCTACTCTGACCCTTCTTGTTCTGCGCCATTGTGTTGTCACACCAGCCCAGTTTGCTGTTTATGTGCTAGCCAATAGCTAACTGGATTCTGCCTCCGTAAGGCCCTCGACAGAGCACTCAGCAAGCCCTTGTCCCTCCTTACCTTTCGCGGAGGTGGCGCATCTGTCAGCAAGCCGATGTTTGATGATCTGGGCTCCGGGCAATCAGAGGACCATTGCTGCCTCCAGTCATCCCTTAAAGCACAGCTCATCCTCATCCAGGAGCAGGGCGGCAAGATTCTCATTGTTCAAGTAATCTGAGGTGGGATCGGCGTTGTTTTCCCTGGAGCAGCCCACAGGCTATAAATGGGCGTTGACCACCAATGAGGTACACACACTCAAAAGGAGGAATAACAGTGCCAGGGCTTATTAACCCTGTCCCTGGTGCATAGCTCCTGCCAGGCTTCATTTGGTGGCACTCGTTTTCCCTGGTCATCCTCATTTCTCATGCTATTGGTGGCACCTCACTCCTGACCCCTTGCTGCCTTTCTGGTCTGCCTGGCTTTCTTTTTGCCCATACTGGACGGGACGGGATTTCAGCAGGAGTCTTCCTCGAGTTCTTCGTGTGCATGTGTGCTGTTGCACCTTTTGTGTGCCCTGCGCTGTGTATCAGTCTTGGCCCTCAAGAAATTTTTTAAAGTGCATCTCCTGCCAACAGACAGCCAGGAAGTCCCATCTGGGATACCACTTGTGAACCACCAGGGTACACAGTACCATTTTCTAATCCTACCTAATCCAGGACTCCAAGAGGAGTAAGCCATAATGCTGTCCATTATACTGTACTGTTATCTACTGTGACATTTTAACAATTTATAAATGGTATTTTTGAACCATTACTTCAGCAGTGGTTTGAATAAAACACCAATAGATAAGTAAGCTTGTAAAACAAGAACATAAGAAGATTGGTAAAATAGACAAGATCATTCTTTTTTTAGCTGGTTTGGACAGCTAATAGCTGGTTTGTCCCAATATCTCATCCAGATATCATGGGCTGCATCAGGAGTGGGCAGGAGGAGGAGTATAGGAACCTAATCAAGGACTTTGTTAAATGGTGCGACTCAAACCATTTCAACTGAACACCAGCAAAACCAAGGAACTGGTGGTGGATTTTAGGAGGCCCAGGACCCTCATGGACCCCGTGATCATCAGAGGAAACTGTGTGCAGAGGTTGCAGACCTATAAATACCTGGGAGTGCAGCTGGTTGATAAAGTGGACTGGACTGCCAATACTGATGCTCTGTGCAAGAGAAGACAGAGCCGATTATACTTCCTTAGAAGGCTGGCGTCCTTCAACATCTGCAATAAGATGCTGCAGATGTTCTATCAGACGGTTGTGGCGAGCGCCCTCTTCTACGTGGTGGTGTGCTGGGGAGGCAGCATAAAGAAGAGGGACACCTCATGCCTGGACAAACTGGTGAGGAAGGCAGGCTCTGTTGTAGGCACGGAGCTGGACAGTTTGACATCTGTGGCAGAGCGACGGGTGCTGAGCAGGCTCCTGTCAATCATGGAGAATCCACTGCATCCACTAAACAGTATCATCTCCAGACAGAGGAGCAGCTTCAGCGACAGACTGCTGTCACCGTCCTGCTCCGCTGACAGACTGAGGAGATCATTACTCTCCCACACTATGCGGCTCTTCAATTCCACCCAGGGGGGTAAACGTTAACATTATACAAAGTTACTGTCTGTTGTACCTGCCTCGCACTCTCCACCTTGCATTTTTTAACTTGCACTGCATTTTTATCACTCTTTAATTAATATTGTTTTTATCACTATGCTGCTACTAGATTATGTGAATTTCCCCTTGGGGATTAATAAAGTATCTATCTATCTATCTATCTATCTATCTATCTATCTATCTATCTATCTATCTATCTATCTATCTATCTATCTGATACTTCTTTCAAAGTTGTCAAAGTGGGAAAATGATGACAATCACAGTGTACAGTCATGCATATCTAATACAGTGCCTTAATAAAGTATTCACCTCCTTGGCAATTTTCATGTTTTATTGTTACACAACATTGAATGACAGTGACTTTTTGATGCAGAAGAGCACAAAGACTCTATAATGTCAAAATGATAACAGTCTCTGCACAGTGGTCCAAATTAGTTTCAAATATAAAACACAAAATAATTGATAACATAAATATTCACCACTTTTAATATGATTCTAATTCTGGTTTTAGAAAAAGAGAATTAGTTCAGTGGAGATCATCTGTCTGGGGTTTCAGTTGACTATAGTATAAATGCCCCTGTAAGCATCTGAAAGGGCAAAATTTTGGTAAGCTAGTATGGTGGCCTTGGTTACATAATGAAGACAGAAGAACACCAAAGCAATTAGGAGAAAAGGGGACTGAAAAGCACAAATAAGGGGATAACTACTTCCTGGCACCGTGCCAACCAGCAACCTTTACAGAAGCTCTCTTTGTTTTAATTTAGAATTATTGATTTTTTAATGTAATTAATTTATGTTTTTAATTAGTAATGTTAAGATTGGGCCTCTGGCTTGTTACCATACATTTCTGAATACATTTTTAAACTAAATTAAGGAGATGCTGCTATCAACAAAGATCTGCGCACAGGCTCACCTCAACTGCCCCTTCGACAAGCTGCAAACATGAAAAGTATCACATGGTGAGCATTAAAGATCTGATGGCTGTCCACATCTATAGCATCACAGAATATAAGTCACTTTGAGGAATGTAAAGTTTGATATATTAAACATTTCAATATTCACCTGTTAGTACTGCGATTACTGCTGCCTGAAGAGCTCCGTTTCGCCTCAGAAAGCTGTTCATCTGAACAAAAAGGGCTGAATATTCAGAGGAAGGATAAAAATTACATGCTTGACTGGAGATAAAAATGGTAACATTTTGGATACTGACTGGAGATTTATGTGAATTTGCAGTGGTGAAAAATGGAGCACAGTAGAATTAAAACTAAACTCTGTGGTAAAGACACTGAAATGCGGACTGAATTTGTACGCGTCAATGCCCAGTAAAGTAACTTACATCATCCTGGCTGACTCAGCATCAGAAATTATTCACTTTGTACCAACATCTTAGTGATGAATCATTCTGAATGCTGGTGACGTCAAACAAGGAATCAAGTGTCTATTTGGCCTGTCCATCTGTGAACACTTTTAGACAGACCTGCCCTATCCAAATATTAATGAGTTTAAAAATTAACGTGGAACAATCTAAGAAGGTCTGATCTCATCTTGCTGTCACTTATAAGCCTGTTATTGACCACAGCAGCCCATTGTTATGAAAGCAGACATTTTTACGTGTATTTGTGGAGGTTGCTTTTATTTATTTATAGTTTTGAAACTCCTGTAAAATTTTTATTTCACCTTTGGGGACAAATAAAGTATAATCTATCTAACTATCTATCTATGGAGACAAGAAAATATCTTGTCATTGGATATCCAGTAAAATCAATCATTAAAAAATGAAAAGAGTATGGCATAGCTGCAAATCTGCTACAGCTGGCCATCCACAAAAATCAAATGATTATGCAAGAAGACAACTAGTGAGGAAAGCCACCAAGAGACCTCTGAAGGAATTACAGTACAAGCGGCATTGAATTAGATTGAAGAGGCTGTTGCCCAGGTGCTTCAACAGACACAGCTTTATTGGGGAGAGGCAAAGACAAAACCACTGTTAAAGAACAAGCACAGAAAGTTTGCCAGAAGGTACACAGGAAAAACTAAAGTCGGCAGGGAGTGGGTTCTAGGGCTGATGAAACCCAAATTAATCTTTTTGTCCATCAGACAGTATGCAATGTTTGGTGTAAGCCAAGCACTGTACATTATCAAAAACACACCATTCCCACTATGAAGTATGGTGGTGGCAGCTTCAGGCTCTGGGAATGCTTCTCTGCAGCAAATCCCTGGAAGGCATATGAGATTAAAATGAATGAAAAATATTACAGCAATATTCTGGTGGAAAACCTGTTATAGTCTGCAAGAGACCTGCATCTTGGAAGAATGTGTTTTCCAGCAAGACAACACCACCAAGCATAAAGCCAAAGCTACACAGGAATATCTTAAAAACACCAATGCTAATATCCTGGAGTGGCCGAGTCCAAGTCCAAATTTCAGTACAAAGGAAAATGTGTGCCTGGACTTGGAAAAAAAATTTGTTCAACATGCAGCTAGACAGAGCTTGAGGAGTTTTGAAATGAAGAATGAAGAAAAATGGCAGAGTCCAGATGTGCAAAGTTGATAGAGTGAGAGACCTGCGCACATAGACTCAAGGGTGTCATGGCCGCCAAAGGTGCATCTGCTAACCACTGACTTGAAGGGGGGGTAGGGTTTATGTTTGTAATTATTTTAAATCACTTTGTAGAGGTTTTAACTTTGACATTAAAGAAACGTTTTCTGCTAATATGTGGCAAAATGTCCAAATTAGATGCACTGTAACTCAATGTTGTCTAACAAAAAATTGAAAAACTTTCAAGAAGGTAAATACTTTTTATAGGTACTGTATATGAGCCTCAATGTGTCATTGTGTGTTTATTTGTCAGGTATGCAAATCCTTACCACTGAACCTTTCACATGCAAATTTGCACAGATATCCCATTTGTGCTGAGGAAGACAATAGGCTTTGTTTGGTTCCAAAGTTTGACTACACCTGAAATTTTGACTTGGGAACAGACTTTTTCTCCCAGGCGGAACTTCTTTAGTGACCAACTTGCACTTTATTCCACCACGGCTAGTGCAGTATACAGGTCTCAATCATTTCCAAAATGAACCAAGTTAAAATGTATGCATGGTGTAACATTGAGATACATTCAGGGAATATGTTAACCGATATGAAATTTGGAGCATCTCCTATTTTTTTAGTTACTTCATCCAAGAATCAGTAATCACATTTTTGATTATTAGGTATTTTTGTACAATGAGTCATGTTCAAAAATGCCTCTTTGATCTGGTTATGGATGTCTTAAGTAATGGGATAAAACACCAATCCACCTGAATGCAGCTTTGTGCTGATGACATTGTGTTGTGTGGCATCAGAAAAGGGGAAGTTGACAGAACGTTGGAAGAATGCAGAAAGGGTTTTGGAAGATAGAGGTTTGAAGATAAATAAGAAGACAGACTATCTGAGGTTTAATGATTCAGAGGTTTGAGTTGTTGAATAAAGTGGATACATTTAAATATCTTGGATGAGTGGTAGCCCATGATGGAAAACTAGATGCAGAGATAACCCACAGAGTGCAGTGTGGATAGAAAAATTTGGAGAAGGTATCAGGAATATTGTGCGATCGATTAACTAAGGTGAGACATGGGCAGTAAAGGAAACGCAGGACAAGAAGTTAGATGGGGAAGAAATGAGAATGCTGAGATAGATGTGTGGAGTCACAAAAAAGGAGAAAACAAGAAATGAGAGGTACAACAAAATTGGGAGAGTAATTTAAGAAAGTACAAGAAAGATTGTTGAAGTGGTATGGGCATGAAATGAGAAGAGACAATGAGTACATGGGCAAAAGAATGATGGGAATGGACGTACAAGGGAAGAGAAAGTGAGGGAGGCCAAAGTGGAGGCGGAAGGATAAACTAAAAGAAGATCTGAAGGAAAGGGGTCTGACTAGGAGGAGGTGCAGGACCGAAGTGTATGGAGAAGGCTGATCAAGCACATCAACCTCACATAGAAGTGAGAAAAGATAAAGAGGAAGAAGAAGACAACAGTGGGAAGTACCTGTGTTAGTAGAGTGCATTGAATGCATACTTTTAAAAAACAAACACTTTACAATATCATTTAGTTAATAAGGCATCTTTAATAAGTTTGAGGATGCTCAGTAGGTTTTAGAGACAGCAAATTCCAATTCAAGTGATGCAAAAATGGCATTGATTGATGTTTGTTAGTTGTGTAGGGTCGGTAAATAGAAATAACTATCAATATTACTCTATGAACGGAGAATCCATCCATCCATCCATTATCCAACCCGCTACATCCTAACTACAGGGTCAAGGGGGTCTGCTGGAGCCAATTCCAGCCAACACAGGGCGCAAGGCAGGAACAAACCCCAGACAGGGCGCCAGCCCACCACAGATGAATGGAGAAAGCAACTGAAATAAATTTCCCCATCTAGGTATGAAATTAAATAAAATGTTGTAAATAACTAAGAACTCAGAAAGATATTGATTTACTGTATAACGCGATTACCAAAGGTTACAATTATTTTAAAGACTTTAATTCCAGTCTGAACATGCATAGAAGCAAAAATGGCTCTTTTGTCACTAATAAACCATAATCCCAGTTTACAGTGTTAAAGGTTATACCACAAAGTGACTAATTAAGCATGCATTAACTGTAATTTTGCCTTGTCTTTGGTATATGTGTCACAGTAAGCCTCTTCATGCAACTTAGAAACTGTATGACATGGCACAGTTTTTGTTGCATGTCCAATCTTCTGCCAGTTAATCAACTGCAGCTACTGTACCTTTCTAAATCTATGTTATGTTTATATCACTAAAGCCTAAATATGTCACACAAGCCAAATACTCCATCAATCTTCAGCCCTTATTTACATAATCTTAGCCAGGTGAAATCAGTCAGAGGTGCTTTCCCATGAAGCCGATCAACCAATATTGTAGCTTCATTATTTACATTGCTTACAACTTCAAGCAGCCCTGGTAGTATTGCAGCGTTGGGCAGGAGGTGCAGGAGTTTGCTGGGAAGAAGGATAATTAAGCAGTCTCTTTAAAAAGGAGCCAAAAAGATGCAGAGGAAATCGCAATAATCTTTATTCAAATCTGTCAACAGTGTTTTGATGCACTGTTGAATGCTTCTCACCCCACCTCTGGAATACATGCACCTTTGGATTACAGTTTCATTCTGGATTGATGCGCTTGTCCTGTGCCTGCATGTCTGTGCAATTTTGTCTGAGATGGTAAACGTCTTTGTCTGGCGATTGCTCCCAACTTCTACTGATCTTCTCACAACAACTGAAACACAGCCTTCCACAACTTCATGAGGTAAACCTTTGGTAAATGCTGCTGGTAAGTAAGGTAGGATCAAGCATGGGACAAACATGTGCCAAAAGAAATCTCTCAGTCCAAAAGTTTGTTTTAAAAGGTTTAGTGAAAATTCAAAGCAAAACCCAGCCACAGGGGATGCACAAACCAGTGTGTTTCCTTTTGCCTAAATGGGGAGTGTTACGTCAGGAACACATTCCGGTGTAAAATTTTGCCAGATCAACATGAAGACAACAAGACAGATTTCCATACCGGATCGGTCAAGCCCCGGGATAACAATGACCGCCACCAGTATTGTTAACCAACAGGGTGCTGGCGGAAATTGGGCTACAGTTGGCCGAAGAAGAAGAAGTAGGAGAAGAAGAGGGGGGAGACATGTCCAGAGGCAGGAGGAAGGTAAAGAGAGTGGAACTGAGGGTAAGAACTTTGAATGTTGGCAGTATGACTGGTAAGGGGAGAGAGTTAGCAGATATGATGGAGAGAAGGAAGGTAGATATATTGTGCATACAAGAGACTAAATGGAAGGGGAGTAAGGCCATATGGACTGGAGGTGGATTCAAATTGTTCGATCATGGAGAGGATGGGAGGAGAAATGGGGTAGGAGTTATTCTGAAGGAATGTTTTGAAAGTGAAAGGAGAGTCAGACAGAGTAATGATTTTGAAGCTAGAAATTGGAGATGTGATAATGAATGTTATTAGTGCATATGCCCCGCAAGTTGGGTGTGCGATGGATAAGAAAAATGATGGTGGTCTGTAGGATGACGTTGGAGATCAAGAAGAGGAGGAGAGTGAGGGCAGAGTCAAGGATCAAATGGTGGAAGTGGAAAAATAAAGAATGCAAGGTTGAGTTCAGGGAGGAGGTGAGACATGCACTGGGTGGGAGTGAAGAGTCACCAGACAGCTGGGCAACTACAGTAGAAGTTGTAAGGGTGACAGCAAGAAGGGTGCTTGGTGTGACATCTGGAAAGAAGAAGGAGGTAAAGGAAACCTGGTGGTGGAATGGGGAAGTACAAGAGAGTATACAGTGGAAGAAGATGGCAAAGATGAAATGGGATAGTCAGGGAGATGCAGAAAGTAGACAAGAATACAAGGAGATAAAGTGTAAGGTGAAGAGAGAGGTAGCAAAGGCTAAAGAAAAGGCATATGATGAGTTGTATGAGAGGTTGGACACTAAGGAAGGAGAAAAGGACCTGTACCGATTGGCTAGACAGGGGGACCAAGCTGGGAAAGATGTGCAGCAGGTTAGGGTGATAAAGGATAAAGATGGAAACATACTCACAAGCGAGGAGAGTGTGTTGAGCAAATGAAAAGAGTACTTTGAGAGGCTGATGAATGAAGAGAATGAGAGATAGAGAAGGGTGGATGACGTGGAGATAGTAAATCAGGAAGTGCAAAGAATTAGCAAGGAGGAAGTAAGAACAGCTATGAAGAGGATGAAGAATGGAAAGGCTGTTGGTCCAGATGGCATACCTGTGGAAGCATGGAGATGTTTAGAAGAGATGGCAGTGGAGTTTTTAACCAGATTGTTTAATGGAATTTGGAAAAGTGAGAGGATACCTGAGGAGTGGAGAAGAAGTGTACTGGTGCCAAATTTTAAGAATAAAGGGGATGTGCAGAGCTGTAGTAACTACATGGGGCTAAAATTGATGAGCCACAGCATGAAGTTATGGGAAAGAGTAGTGGAAGCTAGATTAAGAAGTGAGGTGATGATTAGTGAGCAGCAGTATGGTTTTATGCCAAGAACGAGCACCACAGATGCAATATTTGCTCTGAGGATGTTGATGGAGAAGTTTAGAGAAGGAGTTACACTGCGTCTTTAAGGACCTGGAGAAGGCATATGCCAGGGTACCTCAAGAGGAGTTGTGGTATTGTATGAGGAAGTCAGGAGTGGCAGAGAAGTATGTAAGAGTTGTACAGGATATGTACGAGGGAAGTAGGAGTGACAGATGCATTCAATGTGGAGGTGGGATTACATCAGGGATCAGCTCTGAGCCCTTGCTTATTTGCATTGGTGATTAACAGGTTGACAGATGAGATTAGACTGGAGTCCCCGCGGACTGCAAAGTTTGCTGATGACATTGTGATCTGTAGCAAGAGTAGGGAGCAGGTTGAGGAGACCTTGGAGAGGTGGAGATATGCTCTAGAGAGGAGAGGAATGAAGGTCAGTAGGAACAAGACAGAATACATGTGTGTAAATGAGAGGGAGGTCAGTGGAATGATGAGGATTCAAGGAGTAGAGTTGGCGAAGGAGGATGAGTTTAAATACTTGGGATCAACAGTACAGAGTAACGGGGATTGTGGAAGAGAGGGGAAGAAGAGAGTGCAGGCAGAGTGTAATGTGTGGAGAAGAGTGTGAGGAGTGATTTGTGACAGACGGTTATCAGCAAGAGTGAAAGGGAAGGTCTACAGGACGTTAGTGAGACCATCTTTGTTATATGGGTTGGAGACGGTGGCACTGACCAATTAGCAGGGGACAGAGCTGGAGGTAGCAGAGTTAAAGATGTTAAGATTTGCACTGGGTGTGATGAGGATGCACAGGATTAGAAACAAGTACATTAGAGGGTCAGGTCAAGTTGGACAGTTGGGAGACAAATTTAGGGAGGCGAGATTGTGTTGGTTTGGACATGTGCAGAAGAGAGATGCTGAGTAAATTGGGAGAAGGGTTCTAAGGATAGAGCTGCCAGGGAAGAGGAAAAGAGGAAGGCCTAAGAGAAGGTTTATGGATGTGGTGAGAGAGGACATGCAGGTGATGGGTGTGACTGAACAAGATGAAGAGGACAGGAAGAGATGGAAAAAGATGATCTGCTGTGGCAACCCCTAACGGGAGTAGCCAAAAGAAAAAGAAGAAGAAGTGAAAATTCAAAGCAAACAGTCCACACAAAAATAAAGAAAAAATTTGTTACACACGTAGAATAAAAGGCAAAACAAATTTGAAAAATGTCTCTTCTCTAAACTTAGTCTTTCTTGTAATACTTTAGTTGTTTTTACAGTTAAAGATGCTTCACTTCACTTTCAGTACCCTTTAAACGTACGGCACCATTCGTTCAATAGAGCACTTTGCGTTATATATTGTACTATTGGACATGTTAAGGCACATTAAGGCATGATTTAAAACCGTGTGTCCTCCATGCCTTACCTACAGCAAGGCAGGTGACTAACTGAAACTACAGTCAGAGAGACAAGAAATAGTTAGAATATACCAGTTCAATTCATCTTGGGGGGTTATAAGAACCTCTCGCAGACTATGCACTAATATATAGGCACTAATATGACGGACAAGTCACGTCATACTTACAACCTTTGGAAGCAAGTCCCATGATACACATACAGAGCAGCAGGTTAGTGATAATGCAAGTATGAATATTTGAAAGTCTCCAAAATAAGAGTAAAGCTCACATTAGTACAAATGGAAAATATTACTCGGAGAAATAACGGAACAGCGAAAAGAGATCACATCGTGTTTGATGATGTCTGGGGGACAAGAGAGACAAGGCAGTGAGACAAAAGGACAGCTGCTGTACAGGCTTTTAAACATTTGAAGCGCCGCACAAAATGCAGATATCATGGCACAGCAGCAGCAGCAAGCCAGCAGCTGATCAAACAAAGAGGAGGTAAAAAAAAAAAAACAACTGTTATTTGTTTCCCATTGTATCACCGTTTAAGAGGGGTTTCCGAGGAGCGGCCGCATCTCCTTGGGGTGTGTTCAACCCCCCTCTTCTCAACAGTGCGTAGCACTGGTTGATTGGCGAGCAAAGCGAGCAGGGGGCGAATCCCTCTAGTTGTTAAAAAGAACATCCTACCAATGTTCTTATCTAAATTGCTGTAAATTATTTTTGCTTTAAAAATGGTTGCAGTTAATAGTAATTTACTGGAATCCAATAAGGTTTCAACTCAGTAAGTCTGCTGCTCAGAGATGTCCGATAATCACTGCTGTAAAGGAATATCCCCATGCAGTGTTCCTTTTAATTCTGGTGTAGACAGTGGGACATTAGGAACTTGCAAAACTCGACTTGGTTATTTTCGAAGAATTAAGTGGATAGGACTGGCGAGCTTTGTTGGCCTGCATGGCCTGTTTTAGTTCTTAGACCTTACTTGACTTAACTAACATGTGTGCTACTGAATAATGAAGAATGTAAAGGCAGCCATGGTCAAGGCCCGGACTGCAGTATTGTGGTATTGTGGTATTGTGGATGGGGGTGCAAGGTGAAACATGTGCTGGCTGTCATGCCTAACTGAGATAGCTTGGAAGAAATCTTTACAAAAACAAATTCATGTATAAATAGTGGGTAAGTGGAATTAGGTGTGGATGATAACTGAGAGGAAGCTGGAAATAGATTGCTGCAGGGTTGCCTCTAAGAATAAATATGCTGATGGACTGGCATGAATATCATGGCTGGTGAGTGGACCTCTGAGAGGGCAGTTTTATAAATTTAACAAATCTAAGTATGGCCTGGAAGTGTTTCAAAGGAAACTAGAAGTTACCTCAGAAGTACTACCAGGACCAGAATTCAAAATGAACCACTGACCAAGGTTATAAGGTTATGGATCATGGAGTCAGGAGAGGAGTGTTGGCAAAGGTTCACCTGGCATTGAGTGGTAGCCATATTGGTTGTGGAAGGAGGAAAAGAACGTTAAAGGAGTTTGGTCAGTGTTAACCACTGAGCAAGTGCAAGTTGTTCGATTACAACTCCTTGCTTTTACTTTTCTTTTGTATGAGTTTATTTCTGTTTTTATTTACCTGGGACTCCCTGGTTAATCCTAAATTAGGGGGACTGATCTGTATCCCCCTGTACAGGCCACATCATCTACACTGTAAAACTTTAGAAGATACAGCACTGAACACGTACCTTATTGGGCTGTAATAATACTCTGCATTCCTTCTTTCCAATATACTTCACTCAGTGAATGAGCAAAAACCAAGGGGAACCACAATCACTGGGAAACTGATATTATAGTAGACAAGTGAAGTTGGATTCAGTGACACCTTTAAAAATGTATTAAGATATTATTAAATGAATGCCTCTTTTAAATGAAAGTAGTCTACAAACAGGAAGTTGCTTCACAAAGGTCTGCATTTTTGAATTAATGACAGGACTTTTGACCAGTGAATGATGGAGAGAGTCTACCAGGCTGGATTTTTTTTTTTTTAAGCCAGAAGGCAAACTGTTATCATGTAACAAGACCTACTGTTAGATTCGTGTACAGTAAGGGATGGAATTGACCTTGTATGGTGATGAATAAATAAACAATATCATTACTACTGTATTGAATAAATACAGAATATCATTACTTTAGAATTGAATAAATACACACCCACATTATAAACATTACACATTTCTTATGTGATACAACTCGGTCAACCAACTACATCCCAGCCTGCACCTGTAGTGAGATGAACTTGTTAAGTGTGCAAGACTGCATGTGTTTCACGGTTTTGCCATCTGTTTTGTCGTATGAGTAAAAGTAAAAAAAATAAATGAATAATAAATAATAAAATATTCAACTTAAAGTAACCACTGTCGAGGTAAAATTGAAATAATT
>JANRMT010027041.1:19747612-19780422 GCA_026402145.1 Polypterus bichir lapradei | reverse complement strand
CCCTTTGCTCTGATTACTGCTTTGCACACTCTTGGCATTCTCTCGATGAGCTTCAACAGGTAGTCACCTGAAATGGTTTTCACTTCACAGGTGTGCCTTATCAGGGTTATTTAGTGGAATTTCTTGCTTTATCAATGGGGTTGGGACCAGCAGTTGTGTTGTGCAGAAGTCAGGTTAGTTGGACGATCATTTATTTTTCACAGGACAATGACCCCAAACACACCTCCAGGCTGTGTAAGGGCTATTTGACCAAGAAGGAGAGTGATGGAGTGCTGTAAATGGTCATGAAAATAAAGAAAACACATTGAATGAGGAGGTGTGTCCAAACTTTTGGCCTGTACTGTATGTGTATATATATATATTAAAATAGGTTTACTGTCAAATAATGCAAAGAGTACGCAACACATATTTCACCCTAATTCTGGGCTCATCAGGCGTACACACTCACTGCACCCCCTCTCGGGAATTGAACCTCGGGTGTCAGCGCTAGAGGCAAAGCCTCTTGTGTTGCACCACGGCGTGTGGTTCGTTTATTTGACAGTATGTAGATCAGGGTATATATGTATATATATATAGCAAAATACCCGCGTTTCGCACCGGAGAAGTAGTGTGTTAAAGAAGTAATGAAAAAGAAAAGGAAACATTTTGAAAATAACGTAACATGATTGTGAATGTAATTGTTTTGTGACTGTTATGAGTGTTGCTGTCATCAAGGATTTGATTATCATTATTTCTTTCAATCAGGTTCGTGTTTGGAGGATGTGTTGTGTTCAAGTTACATTCCGTGTTTGTCAACCGTTGTAAAGATTTTAGGTTTCATTCATCGATTCCTTTCTTACTGCATCAATAAACAGCTCGTCTTCCTCTTTATTTGAGACATCACACACTACATGCACGGGGTTTTTTTTCCTTTTGGACATTGACTTTTCCACCGTGTGCTTTGTTTCCGCAGTAGCTGCACTTAAGAATATGCTTGTATGCGTCACTCGCTTCATATTCTTTTGCTGCCTTCTCAATTGTGTAATGCTTTTTTGTTCAGCGCTCTTTGGAGCTCTTGCTTTTTGTCTGCGTACTGCGTTTACAGTCAGTTCATGTGAGCTGCTCGGACTACATACATCAAAGGTTCCGAGCTGTGCTTGTGCTATATCGTGCGATGTCCACGGCTTTATTTAATGTTAGCTAAGACCTGGCACTTAAAAGTTTCTCTCGTAGTTTCGCTGAGTTTGTGCCAAACACCACCCTGACCATCTCACCTTCGTTTCCATAAGCACAGCCCTAAACCTGCGAATATTTAGAGGTAGAGTGTTTCTATTGGATTGCTGCTGACGGACGGCCTTATATGGACAGGCACTCAATTATGTGGGAGGCGTGACAATGAGAGACGCAACTCCGCCTCACACGCCGACGGAGCTGCAGGCTATGGCCGGTATATATGTACATAAGTAGGTTCCAGTTATGACTGTTACACATAGAATTTCGAAATGAAACCTGCCTAACTTTTGTAAGTAAGCTGTAAGGAATGAGCCTGCCAAATTTCAGCCTTCTACCTACACGGGAAGTTGGGGAATTAGTGATGAGTGAGTCAGTGAGTCAGTGAGTGAGTGAGTGAGTCAGTCAGTCAGTCAGTGAGGGCTTTGCCTTTTATTAATATAGATATACAATTTCTTGTATTAGGAATTTGTCATTTTTCGCATGCCCCAACTTACTCTTCACAGAGTCTTTGAGCTCAAAGTGCAGGGTCAGCTATTTGTACAGCACCCCTAGAGCAATTGCAGGTTAAGGGCCTTGTTCAAGAGCCCAATGGTCTAGCATTCCTTCTGTTACTGCCAGGATTTGAACATTCAACCTTCAATTTACCAGTCCAGGGGCCTAATGCATAACGCCGTGTGTAGAATTCACACTAAAACATGGCATACGGGCAAAAGTGTAAATGTTTATATGCACAAAAAAATCCAGATGCATAAATCTGTGCGAACGCCAACTTCCATGTTCTTCTGCTCCATAAATCCTGGTCAGCCTGAAAAGTAATACATGTGCACGCACCTGCTGCCCCACCCCAAACTCCTCCCAGAATTACGCCTCTTTGAATATGCAAATCAATATAAATAGCCCTTAAGCTCAGTGTTCTGTGAAAAGGCAATGGCAAAAGCACGGGAGAAATAGAAGAATTTCAGCGAATACCAAGTGGAGGCAAAGAAAAATGTACTATTTGTTGGTTTAAACAGTGGTATAAACAACAAAAGGAAGTTGATTGAGTTACATAGAGTGTCGGAGAAACTCAAAAGTTCAAGTTCACAAAGTCGCACAGTGCCCGGAATAAAAAAGAACTTGTCAGATATCAAAGTCGCAGTGAAAAGGCAAGTCGTAGCCCACCGTCTGAGTGTCATATGAAAGCTTATAAGGGTACAGAGGAAAAGAAAAAAACTAGGGACACAGTGGGGAATAAAGCTCGAAATGTCAACTTTAATCTCGAAATTTGCACTTTAATCACATAATTTATTTTGTCATTAAAGTAGAACATCATAAACTTAAAATCGTTTAATTTGCTAGTTTCTTAAATAACATCGTAACTAAAGTAGCACGTGTGGCGAGTGGCTGGGGGTGGTAACCAGCCTAGACACCCAGGAGGACCGGAGGAGGGCTTACGCCTCCTCCAGACCACGAGGGGGCGACCGCCTTGGTGGCTTTGGGGACCACGGGAACAGAGCTTAGAAGCTCAACCCTATAATGACCCATGGTCACCACCAGGGGACGCCCCAATGCTGAGGAGCCCTGGCCCTCAGCACTTCTGCCACACCCGGAACTGCTGGGGGGAAAAAGACCAGGGACACCCGGAATGCTTCCGGGTGTGCAGCCGGTACTTCTGCCACACTGGGGAGTGCCAGCGGAAGCTAATCGGGAGGCACCTGGAGCACATCCGGATGTGTATAAAAGGGGCCGGCTCCCTCCATTTATTGGCTTGAGTCAGGAGCGGAGAAGAAGGGAGCTCAGGAGGAGAGGAGGCGGTCTGAAGAGAGAGAGGCATTTTGGTAGAGGCCTGGACTTTGGGGGAATTTGGGGTTGTGTGTGTACTTGTATATGGACTATTGTAAATAAACGTGTGTTTTGGTGCTCAAAACGATGTCTGCCTGTCTGTGTCTGGGCCGGCTTCCACACACGTTAAATGGTTTGTTTTGTATGTGTTCTTCTATGTGCTCTACGTATGTGTGTGAATCACTACATGCTTCTTAAATGGCCTTTCTCTTCCTCCGACAGGACACAGAATCCATTACATTCATAATATTACAGCTCTCTGAATAATTTAAATACTGAGGTGTATACTTGATATCATTTTCATGATGATAGGAGTTAAAGCATGTTATTAAACATGGGAACACGGTGGCGCAGTGATAGTGACGAGTTGGTGCCTCATCCAGAGATTGTTCCTGCCTCACGCAAGATGCTTGCTGCGCCGTGTGTGACCTTCGATGAAATAATTTATTGCAGCAGTACTGTCTCTCTCAAACATACTAACCCCCAATTCCTGTCCTTTCTTTTCTTTCTCCAAGTAACCAATCGCCACACAATCAGCTCTGTAATAGACATTAAGCTATCTGTAAGCTGAGAACGCTGATTCTTCAAAACTTTTAAGGAACATTGAAATATTTTCGTAGTACATGTTTAATTATTCTATCCATCTATCCTTCCAGTGTCGTGCCAGCCCCAGCAAGAATACAGCGCGAGGCAGGAATAATCCGTGAATTGGGCACCAGCTCCTTGCTAGTACCGTGACACCATGTCCTCACATGTTTAATTATTAACAATATAGATTATTTAAATGAAGTTAAAGTTTTATCTGTGTAATATAATAAACATATTTTGCTGCATTTCATCTTAAAAATGATATCGTCAACATGTGTAAATACACGCTTTATAAAGTGGCTCAGGTTGTGCAATATTATAAGTGTATTGCAAGTTTACAGTGAGGTAATTCTACTTATAAGTACAAACAGTTCTACAAGGAGCACTTGATGGACTGATTGAGTGCGTTTATAGTTCTTGGGATGAAGCTGTTTGTGAACCGTGAGGTCCGTACAGGAAAGGCTCTGAAGCGTTTGCTGCATGACAGCAGTTCAAATAGACAGCATGCCTGAGGCAGCGTGTGCTTGATGCTGTATACCGATAATTCTCTTTCCAGTCAGCTGCTGTCCAGCTGTGATTCCACACTCAGATACAATGATATAAATACTCCGAGTGGTGTAGTGAGAGTAATATGGAAGAAGATGATCTGCTGTGGCAACCACTAACGGGAGCAGCTGAAAGAAGAAGAAGAAGGTGCAATGAGAGTAACAACGCTAAAGCAGGTATGGTATTTGGAGTAGTTTGACCATTCCGTGGACTATTATATTGTTACAGGTTAATTACAATCAGATGCCTTAAGCTAATAAACAATATGTGGTTAATTTTCAGTGTATTTGATAAAGCCGTGTCAGGGATGTGGATCTAAAAAATAAAGGAAAACCACACTGGAATAAAAGCACTGCTTTGATGCTGGGTGCCGCCACTTCGCAAAACCGAGCGCAGAACTTGTGTACGGCAGGGTATGGCTTTACGCCAAGTTTAGGTTTTATACATTGTGATTTGAGTGTGGAAACGGGAGTATGCAACATTTTTTTGCATACGCACAATGTATACATGAGGCCCCAGGTTTTTTAGTCAGAGAGCCACTGCTCCACCCAATCAATCGAACATCTGTGGGATGAGCTGGAAAAATAAGTCCGATCAATTGAGACCTCATCTTGAAACTCAAAGGACTTAAAAGGATCTTCTGGTAACATCTTGGTGCAGATCCCATGGGACACCTTTAGAAGTCTTGTGGAGACCATGCCTTGACGGGTCACAGCTGTTTTGTTAAGACAAGGGGGACCTACATATTAGGTAGTGCTTTTGTGGCTGATCAGTGTATGCTCATACTCTTAATGCTCATGAGCATTGTTACCATAACTGAGTAAGAAATCTTAACTCTTCATGCATATACAGGGCCATTCCTGTTGTATTAATGAACAGAACTAATATTTATTTAGTTTCTTACAAAGTAATGTCACTGCTTTGTGATCAACTTTATACACTATAACAACTGTATTAAAAGCCTCTTCTAGTGCTGTGCTTCAGGCTGAACCTTGCAGAGGAATACAGTACTCTGTGAACAAGGGTCTTCCCTACACTGTGTAGTCCGTGAAGCGCTTCCAGGAAATGATAGTGAAAGCATTCTGCTGACCAACAGGCCTGCCAGTGAAAAATAACACTGTAGTTTCATTTCTGATGAAGTGAAACCTAAGCAAATCAAGAAAGGCAGCAGAGCCTGAAAGATTTTATTGCAGGAAATTCAAAAAATGCTTGTTTTTTTATTAAATTGGCCTAATGTGGCAAGAAACATTCTGTGAATTGTTTGGAATGACTTGGTTTTCTGCCTTAACTGGTCATTAATTATGATGTGAGCTTTATCTAAGCCACAATTTTAGACAAACACAATGTGCTTTGGCTTATAACACACAAACAATTATAACCTTTCATTTCTTCATTGAAGAAGCCCATCACAGTGTGTTGATGAAAAGTAAGTGAACCCCTGGATTAAATAACTGGTTGAACCTCCTTTTGGGGCAGAAATAACCTCTAAAAAGCACTTCTAGTGGCCGTGGATCAGAACTGCACAATGTTCAGGTGAACTTTAAGACCGTTCGTCCATACAGAAGGTTCTTAGGATGTGTGCTGTGGACGGCCCTCTTTCCACAGCATCTCTTTTAGGTTAAGATGTGGGCTCTGATCAAGCCACTCTAAAAGCTGGATTTTCTTTTTTGAAGCCATACTGTAATAGATTTGTTTTGATGTTTAGGGTCCTTGTCCTGCTCCATCATCCAGCTTCTAATGAGCTTCAGTTAACATACAGCCACCCTGACATTATCCTGTAGGATACCTTGATATACTTGAGAATTCATTTGCCCCTTGATGACTGCAAGCTGTCTAGGGCCCAAGTCAGCACAGCAGCCCCAAATCATGATGCTCCTTCCACAGTACTTCATAACTGGAATGATGTTTTTTAGCTGATAGGCTCCTTTTTACATTATATACAGAGCCCATAACAACGTTTGGGACAAAGATACATTTTTCTTTGATTTCCCCCTCTGATCCGCATTCTAAAATTACAAATCGAACAATTCGGATCTGATTAAAGTGCACATTGCAGACTTTCATTTAAGGGGATTTGCATACATTTCAGTCATACCATGACAACACTTTTTCTACATAGTTCCTCCCATTTCAGGGCACCATAATGTTTTGGACACAGCAATGGCAGGTCTATTAAGGCCATCCTATTTAGGACTTTTTCACATATCTCTTGCATGCAATGACTGTTTGATGTCATTCATAGACAGGTGCTGAGAATCCGCTCTGATAATACTCTGTCAAGCCCGTAATCCATCCATCTTCAGCTTATTCCCCTAAAAAAAAATTGTCTCTTCAGCAGTTAGATTACAAATAACCTGGCTGATGGCCTCTGGGTGCAGAATGTAGCTGAGCTCACAATATTACAGAAAGCAACATGCAGATAAAGAGAAGATACAGACACGTGCACACACGCACACATGCATTTATTAAGTTTTATTTATTGAGTTAGGGTCTTTGGTACAAGATACTCTCAGGCTGCATACTGCTTATAATGAATTCCTCTCATAAATGGCCATAGAGCTGATCACATTTGGTTTTTTAAGTGCCAGTTTAACATTTGTGGTGTTTTTATTTAATGACAACATGACCCTCACCAGTTCTGAAGACTGTCACTTTCAACTGTAGTTAGCACATTGACGTGACACGAGGACAAATCACTGCGGCTCCTTTAAGAATTTCTGTCTTTTACCATATGCTGTGGACACACCGTCAGAGTCCTTTGTATAATGATAGCCTCAGAAGTGCAAAAAACACAATGCAGTTGGATTTTTACAGGGCTCTGAATTTTTCACCATACAGCCCCCTCAAGGATTGTCCATCCAATGCATGCATGCCCAGTGTAGGTCAAATGTCACCATCATATGCTTTTTTAGGCATAGGACAGTAATACTTTTCTAAATGATATGAAAACTCATGTGTGGACGGGGCTCATTTTCATTTGAATAACATGGTAGTGTGGACATAACCTGAGTTACTCTTGGTCATTTTAGGGTCTGTGGAGATCTGCTCTGCAAGAGTTAAGAATGGATTATAGAGGATACTGATTTATTGTATACACTCTAAACATAAGAATAAAACTAGTGCTGTTATACAAAATATTTGTTTCAGTGTAGATTTTTGCCTGTTATCCTCTTTAATGTTATCTTCACTTGTTTATTCCTGATAAATCTGATTAACAATATTCCTAGACATTTAGTAGAACAAAGATGCAGTTCAATCTTTAGTTTATTGGTTATTATATTAAATATACATTTTAATTATTTTAGTGCAGATTGCAAAAATAACGAATATGTTTAAAATGGTTACACGAGAGGTGACCAGAAAGATATATTGTGATTTTAGTGGTTGTTTGGATGACAACTTTATTCAAACATAGGGAGATTCACTCGAAACAGGCCCCATATATTCTGTAATAACTCTCGCTAGGACAAAGCAATCTGAACGAAACAACATGTAATGTGCTCCTCAGTATCTGAAGCTTTGAACAAACTGGAATGCACCTGTGTCAGAGTGATGATGTACGTGCCAGACAGCCGTCGTGACGTTTAACCTCCTTTTGCAACTTTTGGGTGCATACCGCCCATACCCCTTCACTCAGTCACTTCACTTCTCATCAGGATGGTGCTGTACAGTATTGAGCACCACGTCTTCTTGGTACGAACCTATTGGGTCACCAATTCATTTAAGCGATGTCAGAATCACCTGGATAATCGTGAGTTAATGAAAGATTACTTTCAGCAAGATGGAACAACATGGCAGCATGGCAGAAATGAAGTCCTTCTTTGGCAATAGGGTAATATTAAAGGGGCTTTGGCCACCACGGTTGCCGGATCTGACACCACCAGACTTCTTCCTTTGGTGTATGCTCAAAGGAAAAGTCTATCGGAACAAGCCTCGCACTGTGGAAGATTTGAAGGAAAACATCTAATGTGAAATTGTGGCTCTTACCCCGAGACGCTTGCCGATATTTTCAGAAGCATAGAGCGCCGCATTGAAATGTGTCTGGCAGAAAACGGAAACCACTTCCAGCATCGCATGTAACACAATCAATTACACATACGTCAAGGCATAGAGCGGATTTTTTTGGTTCGGATTGATTCATCCTAATGAGAGTTACAACAGAATATTCGGGGCCTCTTTCGAGTGAATCTCCTTGTACAAGTTAGTAGTTCAGGACATTGTCACAATTTTTGCATATATTGCTTTTAAAATTGCCACAAAAGCAAATGATGCTACTTCCTCAAGGTCACGCAGTGAAGCAGAGGCAGACATTTTAACTAAACTATACAACTACACTAAAAGGCAGAATGCTGATATTTCTGTGTTCTCCTCATTGTACAATCAGATGATTAAAAATAGATTTCTGCAAACAACCACCTGGGAATATACAGTATAAGGCCAAACATTTGTGGGCGTCTATATGAAATTGTTGGACATCCAGTTCCAAAACCAGTGGCATCAGCATGGAGTTGGTTCCACCATTGCAGCTATAACTGCCTCCAATCTTCTGGAAAGACTTTGGAGTGCGTCTGCTAAAATTTGTTCCCATTCAACCAAAAGAGCATTTGTCAGTTCAGGTACTGATGCTGGATGAGAAGACCTGGTTTCCAATCGGTGTTCCAATTCATCTCAAAGGTATTCAGAAGGTCAGGGTTCTGAGCAGGCCACTGATGTCTTTATGTACCTGGCTTTGTGCTCAAGGTTAAAGTCATGCTGGAACACAAAAGTGCCTTCCTCAAAGTGTTGCCAAGAAAGCTGGAAGTGTGCAATTGTCTAAAATGTCTTTGTATGCTGTAGCATTAACAGTACCCTTCACTGGAACCAAGGGACCAAGAACAAACCCTGAACAACAGCTCCAGGCCATCATACCTCCTCCACCAAACTTACAGTCGGTACTATGCAGTCCAGAAGGTAACGTTCTCCTGACATCTGCCAAACCCCAATTGGACCATCACTCTAGAGAACACGTTTGCACTGCTCCAGAGTCTAGTGGTGGTGTGCTTCACACCATTCCAGCCGAGGCTTGGCATTCCTCATAGTGATCTTAGACTTCTGTGCAGCTGCTCAGCCATGGAGACTCCTTTCATGAAGCTCCTGACATACAGTACAGTTCTTGTGCTAATGTTGTTCCGGAAGCAGTTTAGAGCTCTGTTGTGAGTGATGGAACAGAGAATAGGCGATTTTTACATGCTATGCACTTCATCATTCGGTGGCTTTGCTCTGTAAGTTTGTATGGTTTACCACTTCCTGTTGTTGCCCTTAGACACTTCCACTTCACTATAATAGGACTTACAATGCAAATCTAGCAAAGTAGCAATGTCACATACTGACTTGGGGCAAAAGTGCCATCCTATGACAGTGCCATATTTAAAGTGACCAAGCTCTTCATTATGACTCCATTCTACTGCCAGTGTTCGTCAATGGAGATTGCATGGCTATATTCTTGAGTTTATACACCTATTAACAAGGAAACACCAGAACTCAATAATTTGGATTAGTGTTTCTTAAACCTTTGAACATGAGGGACAAGTTAAGTCGTATATCATTGAGCCTGACTGGACGTGACATATGAGAGAACTTGTATCTCAGGATACAGCCACAATAGACGCAGCCAGTGATCTTTGCGGCTGTGTTTCAGTTACCTATTATAGTGCTGCCATGTAGTAGATAGCCTTAGGAATTTTTATTCTCTTGGTGGCAACATGTCGGGCAGGGGTGTCATATTCTGGTCCTGGAGGGCCGTAGCGGCTGCTGGATCTCATTCTAAACATCTTCTTAATTAGTGACCAGCTGCTGATAATTAACGTCTTTTACCTTAATTTTAATTGACTTGGCTCAGACCTCTGAATTGTTTCCTGTATCCATCATTAGCAACCAAACAATAAAGAGGCACAAAATGAGCCAACACAAGACCAGCTAACCTGTGCCCATCACACAATATCTGAAAATAAAGAAAGGTGAAGGTCTCAGTAAGGTTGATCTGCTCAGGTCACCAAAACCTTTTGACAGCGCTGTTAGGAAAAAAGCAACAGTTCTGGAAATGTCTACTGTGGCGAAATTAGAGCAGCAACAACCCATGGAATTAAATAATGGGTTTAATTAACAACAAGAATGAACTTCTAATTAAGAAATTGGTTGGAGAGTCTGAAGTCCCGACTTAGTTGGTTATCTATTGACTCACTTCACATCTTATTTCAGTGTGCCTTCCTTTTAATAAAGAAAATAATCAATTCAGAGGACTAAATCCTGAAGACAGGGCTATTAAAATGAAGGGAAAAAGAGGTTAATTAGCAGTAAACACTGATCAATGGTTAGGAAAAGGGTTAGAATGTAAACCTCCGGCCACTGCGGCCCTCCAGGATCAGAGTTGGACACCCCTGAGCTTGGGGAAAATAATATTATAAATAGTCTGTTATGGTGTCATGAAAAAGGTATAAAGCTGCTGATGTTTTACAACAACTAGATTTGTTACAGCATGAACATTTTAATGATAATGATAATGACTGAGATAGCGACAATCAATTGGATGAAGTTCAACTTGTAGATTTTGGTACTGATGCAGAGAGCTGCGCTGAAGGCGTTTCCTCATCCAACTTGTCACACCTGTCAGGGAGATGCTACATGGACATTCTGGCATCCACTGACTGCAGACTCTCTGTCACAAGCCGTCTACTAAAGCACATGGCCTGCTATTAGTTCAGGACCAACCATGACTGAGGGGCTAATTAGAGAGGCAGATGTACAAAAAAAGGTATTTTATTATTCCACAATAGTAAAAAAAAAAAAAAAAAAAGTTGCTGATGTAAATGTTTGCAAAAAAAATATAGTCCAGAGACAAAAGAATTCTAATTATGAAAATGCAAAGAAGAAAAATAAAATGAATAACATTGAAGCTCTAACCCCGATGAATATGCAGTCACTTTTAGTTCAGTTAAGGAAACTGGACTCTGCTTCAGTCAGTCAGTCAGTCAGTCATTTTCCAACCTGCTATATCCTAACACAGGGTCACGGGGGTCTTCTGGAGCCAATCCCAGCCAACACAGGGCGCAAGGCAGGGACAAATCCCGGGCAGGGTGCCAGCCCACCGCAGGGCACACACCCACACACCAAGCACACACTTTAGAACAATTTAGGCTTGCCAATGCACCTAACCTGCATGTCTTTGGACTGTGGGAGGAAACTGGAGCACCCGGAGGAAACCCTCACAGACACGGGAAGAACATGCAAACTCCACGTAGGGAGGACCTGGGAAATGAATCTTTTATTCTGTTTATTTGATTTGGTTTTTTTTTTTTGGATTTAATACTCTTTATTGATTCCCAAGGGGAAATTTTCTTCACCTTGTGCCAAAACCACTAGGGGGCGTGCCGGCCACCCAACCCGACACAGACAGACACGTGAGGCACACTTATAAAAACAAATAAATGTTTTATTCTTCTTCGCCTGTGGGCAATGTCTTCCCCGTTCCCCCAGGCACAACACAGTCCAAGCACTAAACACAAAACCACACAATACTTCTCTTCTCTTTTCTTTTCTTCTCCACCACTCCTCTCTGGCAATCTTTGTCTCCATCCTGTCGACTCTGGCTCCTGGAGTGGTGATTGCTGGCTCCTTTTATAGCTCACCCGGAACTGCTCCAGGTGCTTGATAACGCATGTCCGGCAGCACTTCCGGATGTGATGGAAGAACTGCCCATAAGGGCTCAGCCGCTCCTGCTGCAGCACTCCCTGGTGGCGCCTGCAGATCCCAACAGGACTTCACCAAACTCCAGCTCCCATGGAGCCCTGTGGGAGTCCGGGGCACCACTGTAACCCAGGGGGGTTGCCATCTGGCGTCCCGGGGAGGTAACGCTCTGACCATGCTAGCTACCCCTGTCTTACCAACGCGGAGGTGTCCTGGGCACATGCCACACCTCATTTTGGTGAGTACTCATGGTGAAGGCAGCCTTAGTATCTGCTGATCAGGTCACTTTTGTCACAACATTTCCATGCCACCTTAGAAACAAGGTCACCAATGTAAACAGGCCACACAATTGACTGCCTCAGGGAATTCCATTTAACTAAAGCAGGTTCAAAGAAATGTTTCGGTCTTTTAAGATTACATTTAACGTATGAATCCAGTGTTTTGTTGTTTTTTTTTCGCTCAGTAAATGCAGTTATTTATTTCCAAACACAAAACCCCAAATACACAGAATGATTGGGGAAACACAAAACTGGTGTTTAGTTTCCGGACTTAAATCCTATTGAGAATGTGTTGTCTGAACTGAACAGGAAAGTCGAGTAGAACAAACCTAAGACTATCAAAGATCTTGAAGCAGTGGTCCTAGACCCTCAAAAAGTGGGCTGTAACCTTAACATGCTTTATAGAATGAGGCTTAGTACTGTTATCTTCCCCACCGAAGGCTTAACCAAATTTTAATTGTAGCAGTGCCAATCATTTTGTTTAATAACTTTTTATTGAAATACAAATAAAGCACAAAATATGACTGATTGTATGTGCTGTTTTGTTTTTACGGATTCGTTTATTGCTCCATTTCATGAAGGGTGTTAATACCCTCTGAGTTGATTGCAGGTTTTCATTGCCATTTGAATATGATTCTCCTGCCAAGCAATTTTGGCAAAATTCCAGTTTAATGCAGTTCGAGTTACAGTGAACACGGTTAACTTACAACACTCATGGCTGGTAGATACTGGAGAACATCACTGTTACATTTTTAATACTTAATTAACAATAACAGTGCCCTGAGGTGGCTTATTCTGTTGTCTTCTTCCTAACTGCACACTTTCTTATTCAGAGCCACCTTGTCCCTCTGGCTTGTGGCATGTGGCGTTGTCGTAATCCTCAACAAAAGTTTGGCATCTGTTTGTAACAGAAATATTTTCCATGCGGGAACGCCCACAAGAGGTGTTTTTTTTCAGTAAGTACATACTTGCCACGTGACTCATGATGGCACACTCCCTCAGTGCTCAGTGCTTAACTTCCTTTAAAACAAGCAGCTGAGAAGAGAGACGTGCGTACTTCACTGTTTAAGGATGGTACTCTTTTAAAAAAGGCCTGTTGGAAAAAGTGTTCGTCATAGAGGTATGTCTTGTATTTTCATGAAAGTGCAAGCTTTTAGATAGATAGATAGATAGACAGATAGATAGAACTTTAGTTGTCCCAAGGGGCACTTTTTCCTCAACTATATTGTACTTGGAAACTGCTTAACTCTCCTTTTGTTTAATTGTTCTTAATAATTTGCCTTAAATGTGTGCAGTTTCACACTGCTATTAAACTTAACGAAAACATGCCCTTTATAAAATTTATGTCCTGTAACGTTTATACAAGTTGAAGGCAATGGCTACTGATGCACAGATTACTATGTCACGTCTTTATGTATTGATTCTCTTTGGCTGATTCCTTTATCCTCGGTGACTTAAAACATTTCAATTACAATTGGTTACATTTCTTTTTGTTTTTCAGTTTTAGCACAGGCAGGTGAAGTGACTTGCTCATGGTCACACAGAATCAGTAGCAGGATTTGAGTCCACAAACTCAGTGCTTGCAGTTCAAAGCCTTAACCACTATGCTAGTCCATTGGGGAAAGTTTACAGTAATTGTAAAGAAAAGCCAAGCAAAATGACACCTTTTATTGGCTAATTGAAAAGATTACAATATGCAAATCTTGCCTGAAGAAGGGGCCTGAGTTGCATCCAAACAGTGCCATCTTTCGCCATTGCACCTGTTACAGGTGAGTTGTTCTTATATGTGAGGAGGGCATCTGCTCTCCTTTCTCCGATGTAGAACTCTCATCCTCTCTAATAGTAACAATAAGAGCAGCTCACTACTCAAAATGTCTATTTTGTGACGCGGTAAGGCTTGAACCCACAACCTCTCGATTATGAGTCAGCAGTTCTTACTGTTGTACCACCCAAGCAGCTGTGTCAGTGTCATACCCTAACCTGATTTCTTTTTCTTCGACTATATTCTTGAATAAAACCGTACTTGTTTCGTTATACTTACACCTTTTGTGAAAGTGCTTGTTTGATATTTGGAATTCAGTCTTCACACATTACACACTTCATGTTAAAATTTTATTATTAGTACTAAAATATGAAAAACGTTTGTCTTTTAGGTATGTGTTCAACATTTCTGTCATGCTACACTTATATAGATCTTTGTAGACACGGAGCACACATGAAATGCATGTGTTCCAAATAACAATATACAGCATTATTTACACTATACAGCTCCCGGTTATCTCACTCCCAGATAAACAGACTTGAGCTGGGAGAGCTTTTTGCTGTTTCTACGGTGGTGGGAGGATAGGATAGTACGCTGCATGCTGATTGCGCTAATTGACACATTTACAAAACAAAAGATGCTGACAGAGAGGTGCGAATAGATTTAAGGTGGGCCAGGTTTACGAGCTTTTTCATAGGCTTTGGTAATTCTAGTGTTAAAAGGACATTAAAAAATGAGCTTCTCTTCTGTTTACATTGTTCAAAACAGGTGTGTTCCTTATTCCTGGTCCCTTCATTTTATGTATTGAAATTATGGATGAGCATTCATTGGTTGTCAGTTATCCTGCCAAACTGCACAGACAACCCACCCCTCTGAGAAAATCAAACCTGTTTGACTTTATTATAGCCAGTCACAGATTAGTTGGTCTCAGTTGTTAGGCAAGTCACACTGTAGCAGTCACAAGGATGCTAAGATTCACACTGTCCGAAGAGGGTGGTTTATTTTACTATGGGGACCCCAGGTACACACCCAGCCTTGACCCAGCACACACACACTCAAACACAGAGACACTGATGAAGAGGCTCAATGAATCGATAAATAATAAAGATACAATAAAGGAGAGTAAAATATATAATAAGCAAAAAATAAAGAGAAAAAAGAAATAGACCAGCAAAGTATATGCAAAAGCCCTCCCCAATTCCCTACTGCGTATTAATAAGTTATAATCACTACACAAATCAAACCTAATGATACACTAAGTGCTAGACAATATCCAGTCAACATTTATGACACAGTCCAATACAACAGGTGTGATGATCATGAGAATGAATTGTTATGTCAAGTGAACCATTTCCTGAATGTTATGAAAGTTGCACTGTAAGAGCTATTTGCTAGTTATTTAGGTTATGTCAAGTAGATAGAAGTATTTGCTAAGTTATATTAAATGTTTTTCTATATATTAGTGCATAGTCTGCGGGAGGTTCTTATAACCCCACCAAGCTGAATTTAATTGGTATATTCTAACAATTTCTTGTCTTTCTGACTGTAGTTTCAGTTAGTCACATGCCTTGCTGTAGGTAAGGCATGGAGGGCACACGGTTTTAAATCTTGCCTTAATGTGCCTTAACCTTAACATGCTCAATAGTATGTAACGCAAAGTGCTCTATTGAATGAGCGGTGCTGTACGTTTAAAGTGTACTGGAAGCGAAGTAAAGCAGCTTTAACTTAAGAAACAACTGAAGTATTACAAGAAAAGCTAAGTTTAGAGAATACACATTTTTCCAACTTTTTTTGCCTTTTATTCTACGTGTGTAACAAATTTTTTCTTTATTCTTGTGTGGATTGTTTGCTTTGAATTTTCACTTCTTCTTCTTTTTCTTTCAGCTGCTTGTGTTAGGGATTGCCACAGCAGATCATCTTTTTCCATATCTTCCTGCCTTTGTCATCTTGTTCTGTTACACTCATCACCTGCATGTCCTCTCTCACCACATCCATAAACTTTCTCTTACGCCTTCGTCTTTTCCTCTTCCTTGGCAGCTCTATCTTTAACATCCTTTTCCCAATATACTGAGCATCTCTCCTCTGCACATGTCCAAACCAACGCAATCTCACCTCTCTGACTTTCTCCCAACTGTCCAACCTGAGCTGTCCCGCTAATGCCCTCATTTCTAATCCTGTCCATCCTCGTCACACCCAATGCAAATCTTAGCATCTTTAACTCTACCACTTCCAGCTCTGTCTCCTGCTTTCTGGTCAGTGCCACCGTCTCCAACCCATATAACATAGCTGGTCTCACTACCGTCTTGTAGACCTTCACTTTCATTCTTGCTGATACCCGTCTGTCACAAATCACTCCTGACACTCTTCTCCACCCACTCCACTCTGCCTGCACTCTCTTGTTCACCTCGCTTCCATAATCCCCATTACTCTGTACTGTTGATCCCAAATATTTAAACTCATCCACTAGGGGTGTGCGATATTGGAAAAAAAAAAATATCTCAATATTTTCTGGGACTTTGATGATAACAATAATTCCATGATATTCTGCATCATTTAAACATGTGTTTGTAAGTCTTATGAAGATCTGGCTTGGTCTTGGTAATAGAAAATTAATTGTAGCTTAATGAAACAGTTAAGGAAAACAGGTCTTATTTATTTAATTAAAACTGAAGTAAAACACCCGGGTCCTATCTGTGTGGAGTTCGCTCGCTCTCCCCATGTTTGCCGGGGGCTCCGGTTTCCTCCCACAGTCCAAAACTGTGCAGGGTAGGCTGACTGGTGAGTCTAAATTTACCCTGTAATTGTGTGAGTGTGAATGTGGCTGTGTGAGTGTGTGCACCCTGCGGTGTGCTGGTGCCTGTCCAGGGTTGGTTCCTGCCTGCGCCTGTTGTTCCCGGGACAGGCTCTGCCCACCCCCCCCTACACACCCATGACCCCAGTTGGGATTAAGTGGTTACAATAATGGATGGGGGGATGGATGAAGTAAAACAAAAACATTAAATTCACCAGTCAACTTATTACAGTATGTATTATAGTACATAACTGAACAGTGGCCTACAGGATATACACAAACATTTGCATTGAAACCAACAAAATTATTAAAATGAGATCACCTACTATTCATGTAAACAAGCTATAAATGCACAGGGAATAAAATACTTGAACATCACAATTACAGGCCATGAACTGAACATGTGCGGCATGCAAGCAAGAACACAAATCTAACATACTGTACTATACTGTAAACATCTAAACATCCATTGAATACTGCAGAAGTAGCATGTGTAAAAAAGTTTTACACAAGCTAACACTATTAAAGAAATTACAAACTTCCTTTGTCCAATATTGCACAAAGTTATGAGTTTTGAGAAAGTTATGAGAACTGTAAAATTCTACTGGAGAAACTTCAAGTTGTGTGACAGGAACACCAGCCTGTCCACAGCATCTGGCTTCAAAACAGCACGGTTACATGTCACAACATTTCTTCCGGTGCTGAAAGCCCTCTCAGAAGCACTGCTTGAGGCAGGAATGCACAGGTACTTTTTTGCTAGTTTCCCCAGTCTGGGGAAATTTACTTCTTGTGTTTTCCACCACTCAAGTGGATTTATCTCACTGTCCACCTCGGGTATCATTCAGAGACTCGTCTTCTCTGAATTCCTGTGCTTTTTTGAAATAGCTGGCAAAAGACTTTTTTTGTCTTTTTGCTCCCTCCCTTGCGTCATCACCTGATCCAGTTTCTGCAGCCATCAGGTGAGCTGAAGCAGTTGAGGGTCCTGAGGTAGGGCTGTCTTCCTCTGTCACCACAGCCATAAGTTCTCTCGCAGCTGCCATCGTAATGGCTTTGATCCTGTCATTATTATTATTAAAGCGATTTTTGAACCGTGGGTCAAGTGTGGATGCCAAACCCAACAGCACGTCTACACAGTCCTCTGTGTATTTGGAGTTCAGATACTATAGAATGGCTTGTTTGATCTTTTTGGTTAGGTCTGTGTCATCAGACTTCACCTCCAGGACATCAGAGTTGAATAAGGCCAGCACAGGTTTTAAGTAAGAAACTGTTACAAGTTGCTAACCTGAAAGAGCATCTGTGAACTCCGGAAGAAGGCCTAGTGCTTTACTTACTACCTCCAGCACTTCAACATCTTGCCATGTTGGGACAAGATACCTGTGCTTTTTGTCTGCAGTCAAAACATGACGAATGGCTTTTTCTTGTTCAATAAATCTCTCTATCATGCGCTGTCTTCAGCCCCATCTTGTTGGTGACTCAGTGATAAGTTTATGCATTGGAAATTTGAGCTGCTCTTGTGCATCAACAAGTGCTTTCTTCTTTTTCCAGCTACTGGAAAAAGCTCCAAACACCTTTTTGCAAACTCCTATGGCCCTGTCTATCCTTGGATCCCACATGCTCCTCTCTGGAAAACATTTAATATAAAATTGAATGGAACATTCAAAGTGTACTGTATATAATAATTGCATTACAACATTCTTATATTTTTATTGTATAATGTAATGTATTATTTGAAATTATATTGAATTATATTTTTCTCATCTACAGCTTTACTTATCAGGTCTTTTTGTATTTTTAAACATCATAATAAATAAGATCAATTTAACCTAAACTGCATTTTATAGAGGAACCCCAAATTACTCACCAATCGCAATATGAAGCCTATGCCCAAAACAAGGTAACCTCTTCCAGTTATTAATCCGTAGTGCACTGACAACGTTAGCCCCACTGTCTGTTGTCATGCAAACCATGCAGTCTTCTTGCAGTGACCATGATGCCAGCGCATCTTTCAGACCTTGCGCAGTGATGTCGCCAGTGTGATCTTCTGGGAGGTAGGATGTTTGCAAACAGAAGCTTTGCAGTTGCCAGTATTCATCAATGAAATGCACCGTCAAGGAGAGGTATGGCTCAGATGTTCGGCTTGACCATAAATCCGTTGTTGTGGCAAAATGTGAAACCTTTTGCAGTTTAAGCGTCAGAGTTTAGCGACATGAATCATACAACTTAGGCAGAGCTGGTTGACTGAAATATTTTCAGTCAGGCAGTGTGTACCTTGGGTCTGAAGTATTCAAAAGTTGTTTAAAACCATCTCTCTCAACCACGTGAACTGGCACCATATCTTTTGCGATGTAACTGGTGACAGCGTTTGTTATGTCATGCCATTTGTTGCTTTTCTTGTCGTAAGGCACTTTTTTGCAGAATACGTCCGCTAAAGTTTGCTGAGTGTGTTTTTGTGCTTGTACCTTGGTTGCTTTAGACTTGTGCTGGACAGTTGAGTCCTTAAGCTTTTCGAATTCTTCGTATTCTGTGTGGTGGTTAGTTTGCAAATGGTGAAACAAGTTAGTTGTCGAGCTGTCTTTAACGGCAACCGATTTACCACATAGTTTGCAGATTGCCATCTTTTGAACAACATCAGTCGTTTCAAAACCAAACCACTGCCATGCGAGTGAGAATGAACCACGTCTGGCAATTAACGCAGATGGCGAGGCTGTTTTATCATCTGGTGCTGTTTGTTCACTCATTTTGAGACAGTGAGCGACGCTGACTTGTGGCTTGCTTGACGTGGACGCCTACGCAACTCGCTTTGTGCACGCGCAGTGATCTATACTGTTGCATTAGTGAATGAACTGTGTTTTTGTTTTTTTTGCAAAGCGAGTTACATACTCGATAATTTAAACTCATACATCGTTACAACAGCAATTACGATATAATCGTAAACGATGTATATCGCACACGCCTATTAACAACTTTCACCAACTCTACTCCCTGTATCCTCAGCATTCCACTGACCTGCTCCCTACTCTCATATCACAGTGTCATCAGCAAACATCATAGCCCATGGGGACTCCTGTCTAATCTCATCTGTCAACCTGTCCATAACCACTGCAAATAAGAAAGTGCTCAGAGCCGATCCCTGATGTAATCCCACCTCCACACTGAATGTATCCGTCACTCACACCGCAGACCTCACCACTGTCACACTTCCCTCGTACATATCCTGTACAAATCTTACATACTTCTCTGCCACTCCTGACTTCCTCATACAATAGTACAGCTCCTCTCTTCACCCTGTCATATGCTTTCTCCAGGTCCACAAAGACGCAGTGTAACTCCTTCTGGCCTTCTCTATACGTCTCCATCAACATCCTAAGGGCAAACATTGCATCTGTGGTGCTCTTTCTTGGCATGAAACCATACTGCTGCTTACTAATCATCACCTCAATTCTTAATCTAGTTTCCACTACTGTTTCCCATAACGTCATGCTGTAACTCATCAGTTTTATCCCCCTGTAGTTACTACAGCTCTGCACATCCCCTTTATTCTTAAGATTCAGTACCAGTACACTTCTTCTCCACTCCTCAGGCATCCTTTCACTTTCTAAGATTCCATTAAACAATCTGGTTAAAAACCTCCACAGCCATCTCTCCTAAACACCTCTATGCTTCCACAGTATGTCATCTGGACCAAGAGCCTTTCCATTCTTCATCCTCTTCATCACAGTCCTTACTTCCTCCTTGATAATTCTTTGCACTTCCTGATTCACTATCTCCACATCATCCACCCTTCTCTCTGTCTCTCAGTCTCTTCATTCATCAGCTTCTGAAAGTACTCTTTCCATCTGCTCAACACACCCTCCTCGCTTGTGAGTATGTTTCCATCTTTATCCTTTATCATCCTTAACTGCTGCACATCTTTTCCAGCTTGGTCCCTCTGTCTAGCCAATTGGTACAGGTCCTCTTCTCCCTCCTTAGTGTCCAACCTCTCATACAACTCATCATACACCTTTCTTTTGCCGTCGCCACCTCTCTCGTCACCTTGTGCCTTAACTCCTTGTAATCTTGTCTACTTTCTGCATCTCCCTGACTATCCCACTTCTTGTTCACCATCCTCTTCCTTTGTATACTCTCTTGTACTTCCCCATTCCACCACCAGGTTTCCTTTTCCTCCTTTCTCTGTCCAGATGTCATGCCAAGCATCCTTCTTGCTATCACCCTTACTACTTCTACTGTAGTTGCCCAGCTGTCTGGTGACTCTTCTCTGCCACCCAGTGTCTGTCTCACCTCTTCTCTGAACTTAACCTTGCAGTCTTTTTTTTTTCAGCTTCCACCATTTGATCCTTGGCTCTGCCCTCACTCTCTTCCTCTTCTTGATCTCCAACGTCATCCTACAGACCACCATCCTATGCTGCTTAACTACACTTTCCTCTGCCACCAGTTTGCAGTATTTAATCTCCTTCAGATTGACTCTTCGGCATAGGATGTAATCTACCTGTGTGCATCATCCTTCACTCTTGTACGTCACTCTATGTTCCTCCCTCTTCTTAAAATACATATTCACCACAGCCATTCCCATCCTTTTTGCAAAATCCACTATCATCTGACCTTCTTCATCCCTCTCCTTTACACCATACCTACCCATCACCTCCTCATCTCCTCTGTTCCCTTCACCAACATGCCCATTGAAATCTGCTCCAATAACCACT
The DNA here is from genome assembly GCA_026402145.1 of Polypterus bichir lapradei. Taxonomy (NCBI): domain Eukaryota; kingdom Metazoa; phylum Chordata; class Cladistia; order Polypteriformes; family Polypteridae; genus Polypterus; species Polypterus bichir. The sequence continues at coordinate 19,759,002 of JANRMT010027041.1, read as the reverse complement.
TTCTGTCCCTTGGGTACACTGTTCATCACTTCACCCAACTCACTCCAGAAATCATCTTTCTCATCCATCGCACACCCAACTTGCGGGGCATATGCACTGACAACATTCATCATCACACCTCCAATTTCCAGCTTCATAATCATTACTCTGCCTGACACTCTTTTCACGTCCAAAACACTCTTGACATACTGTTCCTTCAGAATAACTCCTACCCCATTTCTCCTCCCATCCTTACCATGATAGAAAATTTTAAACCCACCTCCGATCCACATGGCCTTACTCCCCTTCCTTTAGTCTCTTGCACGCACAATATATCAACCTTCCTTCTCTCCATCATATCTGCTAACTCTCTCCCCTTACCAGTCATACTGCCAACATTCAAAGTTCCTATCCTCAGTTCCACTCTCTTTATCTTCCTCCTCTCCTCCTGCCTTCAGACATGTCTCCCCCCTCTTTTTGTCCATCTTCAGCCAACAGTAGCCCAATTTCCGCCAGCACCCTGTTGGCTAACAGTACTGGTGGCAGTCGCTGTTCTCCTGGGGCTTGACCGATCCGGTATGGAAATCTGACTTGTTGTTGATCTGGCAGAATTTTACACCGGATGCCCTACCTGACGTAACTCTTTCCATTTATCCGGGCCTGGGAGATTTCTTTTGGCATGTGTTTGAACCATGCTTGATCCTACCTTACTTACCAGCAGCATTTACAAAAGGCTTACCTTGCAAAATTGTGGAAGGCTGTGTTTCAGTTGTTGTGAGAAGATCAGTAGAATTTGGGAACAATCGCCCAACATCTCAGACAAAATTGCACAAACTAGCAGGCACTATAGAAGCGCATCAAACCAGAATGAAACTGTAATCCAAGGGTGTATGTATTCCAGAGGTAGGGTGAGAAACCTCAAATCACTGTGTACAGATTTGAATAAAGATGATTGTGAATTCCTCTGCATCTTCTGGGCTCCTTTTCATAGAAACCGCTTAATTATCCTTCTTCCCAGCAACTCCTGCACCTCCTGCCCGATGGTGCAATAGTACCAGGGCTGCTTGAAGTTGTAAGCAATGTAAATAATGAAGCTACAATATTAGCTGTTTGGGTTCATGGAAAAGCACCTTTGACTGATTCCAACTGGCTAAGATTATGTAAATAAAGGCTGAAAATTGCTGGAGTAGTAGCCTTATGTGACATATTTAGGCTTTAGTGATATAAACATAACATAGATTTAGAAAGGTACAGTAGCTGCAGTTGATTAACTGGCAGAAGATTGGACATGGAACAAGAACTGTGCCATGTCATACAGTTTCTACGTTACATGAAGAGGCTTACTGTGACGCAAATACCAAAGACAAGGCAAAATTACAATTAGTGCATGCAGAACTAGTCACTTAGTGGTATAACCTTTAACACAGTAAACTGGGGTTATGATATATTAGTGTCAAAAGAGCCATTTTTGCTTCTGTACATGTTCAGACTGAAATTAAAGTCTTTAAGATAATTGTAACCTTTGGTAATGCCGTTATACAGTAAATCAGTTTCTTTCCGATTTCTTAGTTGTTTACAAAATTTTTATTAATTTCATAGCTACATGGGGAAATTTATTTCAGTTGCTCTTCTCTGTTCATAGAGTAATATTGATAGTTATTTCTAGTGACTGACCCTACACAACTAACAAACATCAATCAATGCCATTTTTGCATCACTTGAATTGGAATCTGCTGTTTCTGAAACCTACTGAGCATCCTCAAACTTATTTAAGATGCATTTTTAACTAAATTATATTGTAAAGTGTTTTTAAAAAGTATGTTTCAATGCACTGTACTAACACAGGTACTTTCCACTGTCATCTTCTTCTTCCTCTTTATCTTTTCTCATTTCTATGTGAAGTTGATGTGCTTGATCAGCCTTCTCCACACACCTCAGTCCTGCACCTCCTCCTAGTCAGACCCCTTTCCTTCAGATCTTCTTTTAGTTTATCCTTTACTTTGGCCTCCCTCACTTTCTCTTCCCTTGTACTGACATTCCCATCATTCTTTTGCCCATGTATTCATTGTCTCTCCTCATTACATACCCATACCACTTCAACATCCTTTCCTGTACTTTCTTAAATTTCTCTCCCACTTTTGTTCTACCTCTGATAGTCTCATTTCTTGTTTTCACCTTTTTCTGTGACTCCACAGATCTATCTCAGCATTCTCACTTCTGCTCCATCTAACTTTTTCTCTTGTGCTTCCTTTACTGCCCATGTCTCACCTTAGTTCTTTGATCGCACAATATTCCTGATACCTCCTCCAAATTGTTCCTTCCACACTGCACTCTATGGGTTATCTCTGCATCTAGTTTTCCACCATGGGCTACCACTGATCCAAGATATTTAAATGTATCCACTTTATTCAACAACTCAAACCTCTGAATCCTGATCTATACTAATAAAAGGCAAAGCCCTCACTGACTGACTGACTGACTGACTGACTCACTCATCACTAATTCTCCAACTTCCTGTGTAGGTGGAAGGCTGAAATTTGGCAGGCTCATTCCTTACAGCTTACTTACAAAAGTTAGGCAGGTTTCATTTCGAAATTCTACGCATAACGGTCATAACTGGAACCTATTTTTATATACTGTATACGGCCATATCGGGCAGCTCGGTCGCTGTGTGAGGCAGAGTTGCGTCTTGCGTCTCGCATCATCATGCCTCCCACGTAATTGAGTGCCTGCCCATATAAAGCCGTCCCTCAGCGGCAATCCAATAGAAACACTCTGCCACTAAATATTCAGACGAAGATGAGATGGTCAAGGTGGTGTTTGACACAAACTCAGCAAAACTGCGAGAGAAACTTTTAAGTGCCGGGTCTTAACTAACATTAAATAAAGCCGTGGACATCGCAAGATCGCACAAGATTGCACAGGCACAGCTCAGAAGCTTCGATGCATGTACTCCGAGCGGCTCACGTGAACTGACTATGAACGCAGTACGCAGAGAACAAGCAAGGCCTCTAAAGAGCGCGGAGACTTTTGATCACGTGAACGTGTCTGCAAAAAGTGGCGTCTCCTGCCCTGCAATAGTCGAGCAGCTGGCGTGCGCGCATAGCTGAGCTGGCCTTTGAGATGCTGGCTGCGCTTCTGCCTTAAGTGAAAGTAAACACTTTTAATTTTTTTCCTCCTTCCCCTGAGCTATAGCCCAGACAACTGCAAACACGGGATCCCTTTTCTAGACCGCGGGAAACTAATATTAAGGTGCTTCGCACTTTCTTTTTCATGTATACGATTATGAGGTCGCGGAAGACACGCACAGGAGTGGAGGACCGACAGTGCCATCCCGGCTGGTTAATGGCAGGGATGTCTCACCAGTCTACACGAGACCCACCGCGATGGTCCCCAAAAGGCGCTCATATCGTCAGCGATGACATCTCTCTACACTATATAAAACAAAAAGGCAAGTTTCCTTTCTTTACACCTTTTTTCCTTTTATCCCAAATCAAAGCCTTTCTCTCTTAACACTGCAGAGGACACAAAACTAATTTTCTTTAATTGCTGGTAAGGCACATTACCAGAGGCAGAAATTTGGACGTTCATATAGAAAATGTAATTTCTATACCACAGCCGTCATGTAGCGCCTTTCAAAAGGGATCTACTACCGAGAGATGATCCATATACATTTTAGCTGCTGTTAGTACTACTTACCTGTTCTGTTATACCGTCTTTAAAATGTAGTTTACCCGAAACCACTCCAGTAGTGCTCAATGTATCTTTACTTCTTAAAACGTTAATGTTTTACTGTTTAATAACTTATAGACTACATTTTATTTTTTTTCCCTTGCACTCAGTGACCAAGGCCAATGGGTAATCAGATATATATATAGATAGGTGTGTATATATATATGTATATGTGTGTATATATATGTATATATATAGATATGTATATAGATATATGTATATATGTGTATATATATGTAGATATGTATGTATGTATGTATGTATATATATATACAGGGTATATATATATATATATATAGACTCAAACCGATTATGACAGCAGCAATCCAAGCTGTGAGAAAACAGTAAAAAGGAGGTGTGTTAGACGTCGTGGTACATTTTCTGATGCAGCTAGACGAAAACAACTTTGTGACGCTGCCGCCAAATACTCGCAGAAAAATCCACAAGTTAATAGACACATTGTCGCTAAGCATTCGCAGGCAAATCCACAACTTAATAGAGACGCTGCCGCTAAATACTCGCATAGCGATTTGGGTAGTGAACACTTCGATGAATGAAACCTGTTATCTTTACAACGGTTGACAAACACGGAATGTAACTTGAACACAACATGTCCTCCAAATACGAACCTGATTGAAAGAAATAATGATAATCAAATCCTTGATGACAGCAACACTCATAACAGTGACAAAACAATTACTTTGACAATCATGTTACGTTATTTTTAAAATGTTTCCTTTTCTTTTTCATAACTTCTTTAGCACACGACTTCTCTGCTGCGAAGCGCAGGTATTTTGTTAGTCATCATTAAACCTCAGATAGTCTGTCTTCTTCTTATTTATGTTCAAATGTCTGTCTTCCAAAGCCCTTTCTGCATTCTTCCAACGTTCTGTCAACTTCCTCTTTTCTGATGCCACAAAACACAATGTCATCAGCACAAAGCTGCACCAGGTGGATAGGTGTTTTACTCCATGACTTAACACATCTGTAACCAGATCAAAGAGGCATCTTTGAATATGACTCATTGTGCAAAACTACTTAATAATCAAAAATTAGATTACTGATTCTTGGATGAAGTAACTACAAAAATAGGAGATGCTCCAAATTTCATATCGGTTAACGTATTCCCCAAATGTATCTGAATGTTACACCATGCATACATTTTAACCTGGTTCATTTTGGAAACAATTGGGACCTGTATACTGTACTAGCAATGGTGGAATAGAGTTCAGGTATGGTCATTAAGGGTATGGTCATTGCGAGAAAAAGTCTGGTACCAAGTCAAAATTTCAGTTGTAGTCAAACTTTGGAACCAAACAAAGCCTGTTGTCTTCCTCAGCACAAATGGGGTATTTGCGCAAATTTTCATGCGAAAGGTTCAGTTGTGAGGATTTGCGTACCTGACAAACACACAATGACACATTGAGGTTCAAATACTGTACCTATAAAAGGTATTCACCCTCTTGAAAGTCCTTCCAGGACTTGCTGCAGAAAAGCATTCCCAGAGCCTGAAGCTGCCACCACCATAATTCATAGTGGGAATGGTGTGTTTTTGATAACGTACAGTGGTTGGCTAACACCAAACATTGCATACTGTCTGATGGACAAAAAGATTAATTTTGTTTTCATTAACCCTAGAACCCTCTCCCAGCTGACTTCAGTATTTCCCGTGTACCTTCTGGCGAACTCTATGTGCTTGTTCTTTAACACTAGAATTCCTGAAGCCTACAAAAAAACTCATAATTTTGGCCCACCTTAAATCCCTTCACACCTCTCTATCAAAGACGTAATGTCTTGTGACCGCTGTCAGACTAGAAAAAGGCAGGACCATAGCAACAGATGTTGTGGCGAAAAATTTGTCACCAGAAGGCTTTTTACCTGAAAATGAAGGCTATTAGGACTCGAGATAGACAGACAGAGTTTTAAAGCTTTATTGCAATAAAACAACACAAATAACAACACGGACTCAACCCAATACGGCCAAATTGAGCTGAGCCCTGTACATTACAGCAATCGAAATTTATATAACAATTTCTTATCACTTTGACCTCGTTCTATTAGCTCATTCTGCACCTGTCTATACTGTCTATTGTTAATTTCTAGTTTCTATGTTGCTTATTTTTGATTGGTTCTTTGTCTGGGCAGATGTTCCTTCTTCCATATTTGGTCTTTTATGGTTTCACTTCCTTCTCTAAACCTTTCAAGCTATATTATAATGGTGGCCTAAAGCTAAGCTTTAATTAAAAAGAAATATGGTATATGCTTTCATTTAATCATTTGCTTGGCATGCTTGATTTGCCTTAATTTCTATGCTATAGTTAATTTCTGATATATTCTATATTTATTGTTAATGCCTGAATTTACTAGTGTTTCTTTCATGCATTACATCATTGTGACCTTGCTTACAGCAAAAGCCTTTTGTTGCCGTTCTGCTGATTCACCAATCCAGCTGGTTTCTTACGTGCCTACCAGAGCCATTTTCTCTCTGTGGTATTGTTCCTTTAGCTTCCCAGCCTTGAACACAGGTGTTCTCAATCTCCTTATCCTGTTCTAAGCTGGTTTCTACACGTCATTTTTGTTCTTGTTCTGTTCCTTTTCCCACACTAGCAATTCTGCTTTAAGCTTATAAAATAATGCAAAATGACTGATTTTTAGTTAACTATTTGCTTGACCTATCTTATTTGCTTAACATTCTAATTTATGCTTAATCTAATGTTTTAGAAGGTTTTAATGACTTTTTATGGCTCTTTATGTTAATTTGCTATTTTATGCTAATATAAAAATTTTCCCTTCTACACAGACAGCTTCTTCACAGTGCTTTCGCTGGCTAATAGACTGCTCTGCACCACAACTCTGCATCTAAACTTTATGCTGGCTGCTACAGACTGAAATCAAAGGCTTCTTCTTCTTCAGCACAATGCTGTCAGATCTAAACACTAGTGTGGCGAATTGCTTGCATACTGAAGTGACTTTAGCTGCAGGTGGAACTCTCATTTTACTTTATGTTGCCAAGCAGAGTTGCGTTGCGGTGCAGAGAAGTCTATTAGCCGGTGAAAGTGCTGTGAGGAAGCTGTCCTTTACTACGGTCCTGCCTTTGCAGGTACAACAAATAATCCTGAGCAGGCATCAGCCACAACGCTGCTCTTGTGAAAAGAATGGAGATAAACACCATCAACTCAGAGAGGGAGAGGCAAGTTCATTGTACCACATGAATGTCACTGAGAGAATAAAACTGAATAATAAATAAACAAGTGGTAACTTTTACAAGTAGCCAAAAATTACAACGGGTGTCACATACTTAAATCAAATGTATGTTTTTATTGTATTGTTGAAATAATAATAATAATAGCAGCTCACTACTCAAAACACATACCCAACCTGGGACCTTCGGTTATAAGGAAGCAGTTCTTACCTCTGCACCATTCAAGAATACGTGTAAACTCCCTGTCAATTGACATTTCAGCTAGAGTTTTTGTCTCATTGATAGTCATATGCAAATCGAATGATTTTTTTCTTTGGTTATATTCTTGAATAAAAGTGCATGTATTTATTTGATATTTGGACTAAAGTCTTCACAGAATATACACTTCAGTCATTATTAGTATAACATGGAAAGGTTTCTGCTTTAGGTATTTCTTCAGCATTTCTTGCATTTCTCACATTTCCTTTCATCCTTCACTTACCCAGATCTTTGTAGACACGGAACAAACATGAAATGTATGTATTCCCATTAACAATATACTGTATTATTTATACTGTATTATTTTGTACAACTCCAGATCTCACACACAGATAAGGAGCCTTGGCTTGAGCTGGGAGAACTTTTTGCCCGAGTTTAGCTCCGTCAAAGGGGTGATGGGACAGCAGGCTGCTTGCTGCTTGTGCTGATCGACGCATTTACAAAACAAAAGACGCTGATGTAAAGGTGTGAAGGGATTTAAAGTGGGCCGGGATTAGAAGCTTTTTCATAGGCTTCAAGAATTCTAGTGTTAACAGTGGTTTTGTCTTTGCCACTCACCAATAAAACTGTGTCTGTTCTCTTCAATCTAATTCAATGTTGCTTGTAATTCCTTCAGAGGTCTCTTGCTAGCTTTCCTCACAATTGCGTAACTACTTGCATAATCATTTGATTTTTGTGGATGGCCAAATGTAGAAGATTTAAAGCTATGCCATACTCTTTCCATTTCTTAATGATTGATTTTACAGGATATCCAATGACTTGATTTTCTTGTCTCCACAGATAGATAGATAGATAGATAGATAGATAGATAGATAGATAGACAGATAGATAGATAGATAGATAGATAGATAGATAGATAGATAGATAGATAGATAGATAGATTAGACTGTATTTGTCCCCAAAGAGGAAATTAATATTTTACAGGAACTTCAAAACTATAAATAAATAAATAAATAAATAAATAAATAAATAAATAAATAAATAAATGCACCCTCCACAAATACACATAAAAATGTCTGGCTTTGATAACAATGAGATGCTGTGGTCCATAACAGGCTTGTAAGTGGCAGCAAGATGAGGTCAGTCCTGCTCAGATTGTTCCACATGTTTATATTTAAACTCATTAATATTTGGATAAAGCAGGTCCATCTAAAAGTGTCCACAGATGGAACAGGCTAATAGACACTTGATTCCTTGTTTGAAGTCACCAGCATTCAGACGATCACTAAGATGTCAGTACAAAGTGAATCATTTCTGGTGCTGAGTCAGCCAGGATGATGTAAGTTACTTTCCTGGGCATTGATGCGTACAAATTCAGTCTACATTTAAGTGTCTGGACCACAGATTTTATGTTCAATTGTGTGTTCCATTTTTCTCCAATGCAAATTCACAGAAATTTCCAGTCAGTATCCAAAATGTTACCCTTTTCATCTCCAGTCAAGCATGTAACTTTTATCCTTGCTCTGAATATTTGGCCCTTTTTGTTCAGATGATCAGCTTTCTGAGGTGTAACGGGGCTCTTCAGGCAGCAGTGATTGCAGTACTAACAGGTGAATACTGAAATGTTTAATATATCAAACTTTGCATTCCTCAAAGTCACTTATATTCTGTGATGCTATAGATGTAGACAGCCATCAGATCTTTGACGCTCACCGTGTGACACTTCTCATGTTTGCAGCTTGTCGAAGGGGCAGTTGAGGTGAGCCTGCGCACAGGTCTTCATTGACAGCAGCATCTCCTCAATTTAGTCTAAAAATGAATTCAGAAATGTATGGTAACAAGCCAGATGCCCAATCTTAACATTACTAGTTGATAACATAAATTAATTACATTAAAAACTCAATAATTCTAAATTAAAACAAAGAGAGCTTCTGCAAAAGTTGCTGCATGGCATAGCACCAGGAAGTAGTCATCCCCTTATTTGTGCTTTTCAATCCCCATTTCTGCCAGTTGCTTTGGTGTTTTTCTGTCTTCATTATGTAGGTAAGGCCACCATACTATCCATCCATCCATTATCCAACCTGCTATATCCAAAGTATAGGGTCACGGGGGTCTGCTGGAGCCAATCCCAGCCAACACAGGGCGCAAGACAGGAAACAAACCCCAGGCAGGGCGCCAACCCAGTGCAGGCAACTATACTAGCTTATCAAAAGTTTACCCTTTCAGATGCTTACAGGGGCATTTATACTATAGTCAACTGAAACCCCAGAGAGATGATCTCCACTGAAATAATTCTCTCCTTCTAAAACCAGAATTAGAATCATATTAAAAGTGGTGAGTATTTATGTTATCAATTATTTTGTGTTTTATATTTGAAATTAATTTGAACCACTTTGCAGAGAATGTTATCACTTTGACATTATAAAGTCTTTGTGCTCTTCTGCATCAAAAAGTCACAGTTATTCAATGTTGTGTAACAATAAAACATGAAAACTGCCAAGGAGGTGAATACTTCATTTAGGCACTGTATTAGATATGTATGACTGTACACTGTGATTGTCATCATTTTCTCACTTTGACATCTTTGAAAGAAGTATCTGGATGAGTATTGGGACAAACCAGCTATTAGCTGTCCAAACCAGCTAAAAATCTTCTTATGTTCTTTTGTTATACAAGCTTACTTATGTATTGGTGTTTTTTTCAAACCACTGCTGAAGTAATGGTTCAAAAATAAAATTTCTGAATTGTTAATATGAAAAATGACACATTAGATAACAGTATAGTATAATGGACAGCATTACGACTTATTCCTCTTGGAGTTCTGGATTAGGAAGGCTTAGAAAATGGTATGGTGAACCCTGTTGGTTCACAAGTGGCATCCCAGATGGGACTTCCTGGCTGTCTGTTGGCAGGAGATGGTGCTTTAAAATATTTCTTATGGGTCAAGACCGATACACTGCGCAGGGCACACAAAAGGCACAACAGCCCACATGCACACGGAAGACTCGAGGAAGACTCCTGCTGAAATCCCGTCCAGTATGGGCAAAAAGAAAGCCAGGTAGACCAGAAAGGCAGCAAGAGGACAGGTGCTAGGCGCCACCAATGGCATGAGAAATGAGGATGACCATGGAAAACCAAAAAGAAGTGCCACCAAAAGAAGCCTGGCAGGAGGTACGCACCAGGGGCAGGGTTAATAAGCCCTGCCACTGTTATTCCTCATTTGTATGTGTGTACCTCATAGGTGGTCGACACCCGGATGCCCATTTATAACCAGAGGGCTTCCCCAGGGAAAACAATGTAAATCCTGCCTCAGATTACTTGAACAATGAGAATCTTGCTGCCCTGTTCCTGGATGAAAGTGAGCTGTGCTGTCCCAGTGCTTTATGTGATGACTGGAGGCAGCAATGGTCCTCTGATTGCCCAGAGCCCAGATCACCAAACATTGGCATGCCGACAGATGCACCACCTCCACGAAAGTTAAGGAGGGACAAGGGTGAGGGCCTTACGGAGGCGGAATCCAGTTAGCTATTGGCTAGCACATAAACAGCAAACTGGGCTGGTGTGACAACACAATGACGCAGAACAAGAATGGTCAGAGTAGACTGTATTTCCTAAGGAGTATGCATGTAGTACTAGGGTGTTGTACCGTGTTAGCCATTACGAATGTAGGATTACATCTTGCCTGAAGAAGGGGCCTGAGTTGCCTCGAAAGCTTGCATATTGTAATCTTTTTAGTTAGCCAATAAAAGGTGTCATTTTGCTTGGCTCTTCTCTAAGGAGTATGCAGAAAATGAAGGAGTCAGAGACTTATCTATCTATCTATCTTAGAAAAAGTTTGGATGGTAAGGAAAATGCAAATAAAAAAAAAAAACAGTAATATTTAAATTTACTTTTACTTTAATTTCATTGCAGACAGTGTGAACCCACAATATTTAATGTTTTGTCTGGTCAACTTCATTTCTTTTGTTACTATTCATTCTTTCCTGCATTTCTGGCCTGCAGCACATTCCAAAAACATTTGGGATGGGAGTAAATAAGAGTTAGTAATGAGGTAAAATAATGATGTGATTTTAAACAGGTGATGTCAAGAGTGATGTTCATTTTACTATATAAAGCAGGGATAACAATAGATATGTGTAATGTTATTCACAACATGCATTTCATCTTTTTGTTGTTTAAAAAAATTCTAAATTTCAAATTTTTACCTTCTTTCAGAAGAGGCCAAAAACTAGATCTGCCTTGCCAAGCAATATGGAAGAATGGACCAAACATCAGGTTT
>JANRMT010027041.1:19716854-19729038 GCA_026402145.1 Polypterus bichir lapradei | reverse complement strand
ATAAATATTTTTGCTTTTGCTATAGATTTAAATGCTTAACTCTCTTTTGTTGATTTCATTATACTTTTCCCTTTCTCTGTGCAGATTTTCCCCCTTCGTTGTATCTTAATAATGACAATTTAAAATGAGCAGATCAGACACCCAGGCAAACAACACACTGAATAATCAAAGGCTGCAACTACTTTAGAGGTAGACCCACTAATTAGTAAATAATGGAATAATTAAACAATTAGAACACCTTGAAAAGCAGAATGAAAATCAAGATGAAAATACTGTTAAAAAGAAAAAAATACATTATTCCTTTATAACTGCTTGGTACATTTTAATATTTTTTTTTAGCAAACTTAGTTTTCTAATTTCTATATTGTTCCCTAAACACAGAACATGGGAAATATCAGTTCAGTTAATTAGCCCAAGAGTTCAATTAAAAACAGAAGCTGGTTGGAACAAAAACCTGCAGCCACAGGGGGTCCCCAGGACCAAGTTTGGGAAAGACTGTATTACAGTGTCCATCCATTATGGCTTCCCAGCCAGATAAAACATCACACTCTCTTTCTCAGCTGGGATGACAGACCATCCACACCGGTACTTACAACTCCTTCAAGTGTAAATTGTCAAAAGTGTGAAAAACACTTATATGTACTCTTCTCATAACACAGAAATGAATGCTTCTTTTATATTTTCAGCAAAATGGCAAACTAACATCATCAGGTAAAAAATTAAGTCAAAGAACATGCAGAATGTGAAACATGTGCTTCTTAAAAAGAATATGTGTTTAAATAATCTGTATAAGTTTTGAATTAAAACATTGTAGGTAATTGAAAAATGTTGCTTCTGGTATGAAGAAAGCATGGCCAGTGCTGAAGCATAGCTGCAATGCACCCTCCTATCAACAGAACAGCAAATTTATCAAGAGTAAATACAAAAAACACAAACTGTAGAAGCTGGCCTTCCATTTACTTGTTGCAACTCAAAGCCTGAAGCAACACAAAAGATTTCAATCGGTTAAGCCATCGATCATGAGATAAAATGAGAACATTATAATGGATTTCCACTGGGACACAGTATAAATGTCCCCATTAGTGAACAATGCATTGGAAACCCGGACAGTCATAGAGCAAAATACATTCTGCACTTTTTTTTGGTCAATGGCAAAAAATGGGAAGAAAAAGTTATAATGCCACTTCAAAATGTTGTCCTGCAATTCAACATATCTGTCTACTTGTAAGTCTTCAATAGAGTTATAAAAGTGATGAATCTAAAATCTCCCTTTGCACATTCCATGTAACAAACTGACATGCAGTTTTCACCAAATTGATGCCATAACTCACACTATTAAAGTCTACAACTCTAAAAGTCTTCTAAATACTTTACTTACTTAAATATAAATATACAGTGCCCTCCACTATTATTGGCACACCTTGTAAAAATTAGCAAGGGTTAGAAAAAAATCAGTTTGCTGAAGAACCGTCATCTTGCACTGAAAAAATGAGAAACATCTGACTTTTAGTTGAAACAAGTTCATTCAAAGAAAAATGAAGCCATAATCAAGAAATAAATATGTTTAAAAAAAACAAAAGTGCCACAATTGTTGGCAGCCTTGGAAATGAATATGAAACCATGTAAGTGAAGCATGTTTCCCATTTCAATTGGACATTGTTAAGTTGATTGGCGTGTATAGGAACTTTCCAACTGAAATCAATGACTTCCTGATTAACTGGGATACAAATGTGAGGAGACACAAAACCAAATTTCCTTCGGCAACATTCAGCATGGCAAAGAAAAGAACACTCGATCCAAATTAGGGAGAAGTTTGTTGCCCCTGTGGACGAAGGTTCGAGACAACAGCAGGCAGACACCAATTCAAACAAGCAGAATTCTTTTTATTCTTTCTTTTCTTGGTGAGCAGAGAAATCTGTGCAGACCCTGTCAGCTTGTCATTGACATTTTCTAATCACGCCCCCCCCCCCCCCCTTTTTACAGTCAGCTTTTATATCCTTTTTTTTATCAGTACACACTTACCGTAAAGCTTATGTTATAGTTGCAGCTTTATGGGCAGCCCTCCCTCACTGGTGGAGTAACTTCTTTTTTTTGTTAACTAAGACAGGGTGCATCTTCTTAAGGGCTGACACACCCTTCATCCACCTCTTCCCACTTAGCTTGCGGCTATTCTCTATGCCCAGGGTCTAACCTTTAACTTTCCTCCATCACATACCTTAACAATCTTAATGCATTCATATGGTCAACACAAAGAACTCTTATACTTGCAGACTATACATTTTCTTAGCATCAGCTGGTTTGCATAACATATTTTCCATCCACCCAAACGCACCCAGATAGATAAACAAGTCTAAAACGCCTTGACGATTACTAAGTATCAAATGTTACATTGCACTTAGGTGTAGTCTCAAGATATTCTTCCTCTCTTTTGGACTAGGTCAAAAGGCCCTCAGCCCAAGATTCTTTGTTCAACTACTATTTAAGATATTGATTCAAATTTTTATTATTCTACACCCCACATAACTGGTTGTAAAAAAAATTAGCTACTTGCCTGAAAATGCTTATTTTTACAGGTAGGGCAATAATAAAAAAGTGGTCATCAACTGGAACTGTGACAAGCATGCTTGGAAGTTTTTTACTCCCACGTGCAGTGAGAAGGATGGTAAGAGAGGCAATGATATCTCCAAGGATCACTGTTGGGGAATTGCAAGAAAAAGTCAAATCCTGGGTTTATCAAGTCTCCAGAACCACCATCAGACAGCATCTTCATGCCAACAGAGTATTGGGAAGGTATGCCAGAAAGAAGCCATTTCTGTCAGTTATCCACAAATGTAAGCAAATGGAGTTTGTAAAACGTTACTACAACTTTGACTGGAACCATGTTCTGTGGTCTGAGGAAACAAAAATGGAACTTTTTGGCAATAAATTCCTAAAGTGGGTTTGGTGTAAAAAGAAGGATGACTATAATGATAAGAACATTGTCCAAGCTGTGAAATATGGTGGAGGTTCTGTGATGTTGTGGGGTTGTTTTTCTTCCAAAGGCTCTGGAGACACTGTTAGGGTATATGACATCATGGATTCCGTGAAATATCAGGAGATTTTAAATCAAAATCTGGCTGCCTCCACCAGGAAGCTAAAACTGGGTCACCATTGGATTTTCCAGCAGGATAATGATCTGAAACACATGTCCAAATCAACCCTGCAATGGTTAACTGACCCCAAAATCAAAGTTCTGCCATGGCCATCACAGTTTCAATCACAGTGGCCTATTGAACACCTGTGGAGTGAGCTGAAGAGGAGAGGACACAGGAGAAAGCAGAGGAAAGTGGATGACTTGGAGAGATAATGGAAAGAAGAATGGTGGTCTCAGATGCCATGTGCTGTATTCTCCAGCCTCAGAAAAGGTTACAAGAGAAGACTCCTTGCTGTTATATTGGCAAATGGAGGTTGTACAAAGGATTAAATGCAGGGGTGCCAACAATTGTGGCATATGTGTTTTTGTTAAAGATATTGATTTCTTGATGAGGGATTTGTTTTTCTTTGAATGAACTTTGTTCAATTAAAAGTCAGATGTTTCTCATTTTTTCAGTTCAAGATGATGGTTCTTCCCTAAACAACGATTTTTTTTCTAACCCTTCTTACTAATTTTTACAAGGGATGCCAAAAATAGTGGAAGGCACTGTATGTTGGTTTTCTTCTCATTGCAACATTTGTTTCAATTAGCACATACATGTATCTATTTTTTTTTCACATGGCAGAAATATCAATATAATGTCATATAATGATGTTACAAAGTATAAAGTTAAAATTAAAAAATTATTTAATTGGCCATGTAAAAATAATTCCATACGTTTCAACTTGTAGCGTATGCCAAAAATTGTCTTCTAAAGGTCAAGATGAGCGATACAGTTTTTCTAAAGGGAGTAAAGGAATACAATCACATACTCCATATGTGTATGTGTCTGTTTACTGAGTGAGATTGAGCATGCATTAATATAGAAAATGATGGCAATATTTAACAATTAGCAGACATCATTATAGGTTTATGGGGTCTTTATTGTTATCTGCGCAGAGTACAGTGAAATTTTTACATGCTAATCAGCATGCAACAACTGCATATATTTTATATATTGCATTAAAACTTTTTAAAGTCATTTAGCCTGAACATTCTGAAACAGTAAAGAAAAATTTTCTAAAACGTAAATGAGCTGTCCTTTAGGTTCTGTGCCAATTAAGGTTCCAGGTGTCGCCAGAAAGTTAGTAATGCATTTGCATTATTGTTATTAGATGTCCATCTGAGTTTCAACAAGCAAAATGATTGGTTTATCCTCCATGTATAATGTTGGTTTAAAATAATAGCTTCACTGTTTTTAAAGATAAATGTATTTTTCATGCTCTTTTTGCTCCAGACATTGGAAAGTGAATCTGTTTCTTGAATAATCTTATCAAATATGCTTCAATGAGTGTATTAGTTGTTCCACAAAGAACTACAGCAACTGTGAAATATCTCTCTATTATAAAAAAAAATCCTGTGGGAGGGAATGACTAGGAGACGATACGTGATCTTCACGTTAAGATCACGGAAGACAAATAAAAGACCCACGAGATGAAAGAGAATGGCCACGGAGCGTCTCGCAGGGATATAGAACATGAGATTCTTGCAAGACACTCCCTACTTACAAGCAATATCAGAGCACGGCCAGCAAAAAAAAAAAAATCAGTAGTGTAAAGGCACGCAGCACACACAGATACAGGAGTTTTAGTGCATATAAAGCGTATAAAAGGACAATATGTTATAAATGAAACGTCGACGACTAAAAGATCGCATTAGCGCATACAAAAGGAAATTAATCATCAGGACCAGGTGTAATTGAAAAAAAATAGCAGGACAAAGTGAGGTCAGAAATAAAAGGCAAAGCGCAGAAAACAAAGTCTTTTTGCATTCACATCATGCAATGCGCAAAATGTAGATTTACACAATAATGGACCATACGCTATGAGAATCTGTGGTCCTGCAACAGTTAAAGCAACGACAAGTTTAATTTCAAAGATAACACAATTCGATCAGGTGTATATTTATGATCACGGAGAAGCGATCACAACGAGAGCAGCAGAGACACGAAGTGGCAAAAAGGACAGCCGCTGTACAAGATTTTAAAATGATTGAAGGGCACCCCCCCCCAACGCGAGCAGCATTATACGTCCTGCAAGAAAGAGATTTAACCACGCCCGAGGCTGGAAATAAAGGACAGTTATTGTTTTTACAATGTCACGCGAGACCAGGCAGTGAGCCATCATTTAAAACAAGTCCACAGACATCTAACCTAGCAGTTGTTGGATTGCTTTTGGCAGAGAAGCATCATGTGCTCCCAGCTCTTAAAACAACGACATGTGACAAGCAGAACAGGCAGCTCGCAAACAGCAAAAAGACAGCAGATGATCCGACAGCATATCCTTAGTGTGCGTTCAGCCTCCCCCCCTTCACAACGCGAGCAGCATTATACGTCTGGCAAGAAGGAGATGTAACCACGCACGGGGCCGAAAAGAAAGAACAAGTATTTTCTACAATTGATCACCTACTAAACCCAGGTAACTCACAGGAATGCCTCCTAAGTACTTCCAATAAAACCTGTGAGGCTATCGCTGTATTTTTCAATCAAAAAATTAATGATATTAGAAATAACATAGTATATCCCTCAAACACTAAGGATCCTCCTAAACCCCAGCATTCTGTTATAAACAAATTAAACTCTTTCACTAGGATAGATTTACCTGATTTACAAAAAATAATATCTCAATTAAAATCCTCCACCTGCGTCCTTGACCCAGTACCAACAAGGCTTTTCAAAGAAGTATCGGGCATGCTAATTGATAATGTTCTGGACATAGTAAATTCGTCATTAGATACGGGGGTCTTCCCAGACTGTCTTAAGACTGCTGTAGTTAAACCCCTTCTTAAGAAACATAATCTTGACCCCTCGGCTCTTGAAAATTTTAGACCCATCTCTAACCTGCCTTTCTTAAGCAAAGTTCTGGAGAAAGCAGTCATTATGCAGTTAAATGACCACCTAAATAAACATGCTATTCTTGATAAATTTCAGTCGGGTTTTAGAATAAATCACAGCACAGAAACTGCACTCATTAAAGTAGTAAATGATTTGCGAGTGAATGCAGACAGAGGCCATTTATCTGTTCTCATCCTCTTAGATCTGAGTGCTGCATTTGACACCATTGATCATAATATTCTTAGAAATCGCCTTAGTCAATGGGTGGGCCTCTCTGGCAGTGTCTTAAATTGGTTTGAATCCTACCTGACAGGGAGAAAATTTTTTGTTAGTTGTGGTAATTACAACTCAAAGACACATGATATCCAATATGGTGTTCCACAAGGCTCTATCCTGGGTCCGCTGTTATTCTCAATCTACATGCTTCCGTTAGGTCAGATTATCTCAGGGCACAACGTGAGCTACCACAGCTATGCTGATGACACGCAGCTGTATTTATCAGTAGCACCTGATGACCCCGATTCTATTGACTCACTAACACAATGTCTGACTTGTATCTCAGAATGGATGAATAGTAACTTTCTCAAGTTAAATAAAGAGAAAACTGAAATCTTAGTGATTGGCAATAATGGATACAATGAGGCTATTAGAAATAAACTGGATACATTAGGATTAAAAGTCAAGACGGAGGTAAAAAGCTTAGGGGTAATTGTTGACTGTAATCTGAATTTTAAATCGCATATTAATCAGATCACTAGGACAGCATTTTTTCACTTAAGAAACATAAGTAAAGTTAGACCTCTTATATCACTGAAAGATGCTGAGAAATTAGTTCACGCGTTTGTTTTCAGTCGACTAGATTACTGTAACGCACTCCTCTCAGGACTACCCAAGAAAGACATAAATCGTTTGCAACTAGTGCAGAATGCAGCTGCTAGAATCCTAACTAGGAAAAGAAAATCCGAACACATTTCTCCAGTTCTGATGTCACTACACTGGTTACCTGTGTCATTCAGGATTGACTTTAAAATTCTGCTTATGGTTTATAAAGCCTTAAATAATCTCGCCCCTTCTTATATATCGGAGTGTCTGACACCTTATATTCCAAATCGTAACCTCAGATCCTCAAATGAGTATCTCCTTAGAATTCCAAGAACAAAATTTAAAAGAAGTGGTGAGGCGGCCTTCTGCTGCTATGCACCTAAAATCTGGAATAGCCTGCCAATAGGAATTCGACAGGCTAATACAGTGGAGCACTTTAAAACACTGCTGAAAACATATTACTTTAACATGGCCTTTCTATAACTTCAATTTAACTTAATTTAACTTAATCCTGATACTCTATATGTTCAATTTCCTCATAATAACTATTCAGGGTAGCTCTACAATCCGTACTGACCCCTACTCTCTTTTCTGTTTCTTTTTCCGGTTTCTATGTGGTGGTGGCCTGCGCCACCTCCACCTACTCAAAGCTTCATGATGCTCCAACAATGATGGATGGACTAAAAGGCAGAATTCTACATGACCATCATCATCAAGCCTTTCCGTGAGAACCCTAAATCCAAAGAGGACTTTTTCATTTATGTTAGGTAGAATGCCCAGAGGGGACTGGGCGGTCTCATGGTCTGGAATCCCTACAGATTTTATTTTTTTTTTCTCCAGCCGTCTGGAGTTTTTATTTTGTTTTTTCTGTCCCCCCTGGCCATTGGACCTTACTCTTATTCGATGTTAATTAATGCTGATTTATTTTGTTTTCATATTGTGTTTTTTATTTTTCTATTCTTTATTATGTAAAGCACTTTGAGCTACTGTTTGTATGAATATGTGCTATATAAATAAATGTTGTTGTTGTTGTTGTTGTATTGTTTTTACAAAAGTTTTTAAAGTAAAAGTGAAAATAATGTATATGTAACAATTCCCGTGAAAATAACAATCTCTTTAAATTGTATATTCGGTAAACCAAACACGGGGGTGGGCGAGCGAAGTGAGCAGGGGGCTAGTATATTTAAAAAAATTTCCAAATACATGTACCTGTAAGCAGAAAATCAAACTGTATTGTCTTATGTGTTGAGAATGACCAAAAAACTAAATAAGCACTTATCCAGGATTTGAGAGAATAATGAATTGCATAATTGGACGGAGAGAGATCCACAGCCAGAAAGAAGAAAATGTACAACATGAATGTATGGGCTGCAGGGGACAACTGGTAGTGCACTTACACAACATGTCTAATAATCTCCATTAAAAATGAATTCCCCCGAGCTGTGTGAAGACGTACTTGTTACTATCACTGCTAGAAAATGTGGATTTGTTCAAACATGAGAAAATGTCTTCTTGCAAAGTCATGGTTTGTGCTCCTAACAAGTACCCAGTATTCATCAAGAATTCTATTCAGGAAACCTTTCGCATTTCGTAAAGATAAAGTGCCAAAAAAGATCAAAACTGTAAGCATTAAATGGAGAAGCTATGTTACGATAAGTTAAATGATTTTATTAAGCTGTTGCATTATTCTGTGGCTAGCTATTTGTTGTTATATAAGATACGGTAAATGTGAGATCTCACTAGTCAAGTCACTGTTTTCTTTGGGTATGATGAGCTCTGTTGGCTCTGTGAAAAACCCCCCTTTTTTAAATACGTCCAAAAAGTTCTACTCTGGCATCATTGAAGAGAAAGACACTTTTCCCCGTAATTTTGGGTGACCGAATGTGTGAAATGTGTTTTGTCTAACTACTCTGTTGACAGCTCATTCTTAAGTAGAATACATAAAAAGGTTGAATGATGCAGGGTGTGGGCACAGCTACAGCTCTCTTAAGATGACTGTTTGCCACTTGGGGCTTCCCCAAGAAAGCAGAGTGAATAAAGAGGAAGAAATGCCAGATCTCTTGTCACAGCAAGCCATAGCTGAATGATTCATTTTATAGTCCCACATTTCAAACATCCAGAGCCCAGTACAAAAACCGAAAATAAGGAAATTCCAGATCTGGCTTTTAGGTCTCTGAAGCAAGAGTTTATTTTTTTCCTCCATTTAGGGCTGTTTCTTTTTTTACATAACTTCATGGCTACCTTGGCAAAAGAACTACAGTACATAAACTCTTGAAAGCCAATCAGCAGTCAAACTTTTTTTTTCAAAGGATCGAGCAGATCCTGAATGCAGACGAATACACATAGGGCAAAAAAATTGTAAGAAGACAGTGTATCAGTTCAAAACATGTGGTTGCATGTGCAAGGAGGTGCATTTTACTGTTGCTACACTTTTGCCTTACATGAACAATTGATAAAGGCAAATGAATGTTTAGACTTTTTGAGCATTACCTTAACTTGGTATTACCAGATTCATATATGCAATGTGTGAATATACATGTTTTCTTCAATTCAGTTATACAAAAAAGGTGCATATTTTTCAACGATGCTTATTGTTACATTTTAAGATTCTTTCATCAATGTTTTCATTTACTTATTTGGCTGACGCCACTATCCAAAGCAACTTGCAACATTTGAGATACAATTAGTTACATTTGTTTTGCTTTTTAAATTGGGGACGCCGGTGGAGTGACCTGCTCAAAGTCATACAGTATCAGTAGTGGGATTTGAACCCAAAACATTATGGTTTCAAGTCCAAAGCCTTAACCACTGGGCCACGCTACCTGCCTGTTTAGATACTTCCCCAACCTTAACTCCAGGAATGACAAACTGCTCAACAACTATGGTTAAGAATATTGAAATCTTCAATATAACAAGAACAACTAAAATGCATGTATTGCAAGAACGTCTAGCTTCATATTATAAAGACTACACAGCTGTTTTTATCTAATAAGTGAAAGGGAACATAGAATCCATGCAGAGAATTTGTAAAAGAATCTGAAATCAAGAGACACTTTTTAAAGAATCTGCAGTAGAAAACAGAGTTAATGCTGTTCACATTTCATAAATAAGAGTTCTTGCATATAAAACATTAATATTAATTACCAGTAAAGGCGCACAGCACGATAACGTGCAGTGAATGTACTTGATTTGACCTTTCTTAGTTTTCATCCTCTTTCTCTGTGCGTTGACCATTCGTTTGCTCAGAGGTTGATGTGCTTGCTGCTTTGTGAGCAGCTCTTCTTTTCTCCACCCTAGCGGCCCGCTTCTTCTTTTCTTTCGTTGGCATCTTTTCACATTAAAACTGATTAAGTTAGTGTTCGTGTTGCAATTGCTTAGTATGTTTTCTTTAATTTTTCACTTAAGCTGGCATTAAAGTCTTCAATCTGTCTCAAGAATGATTTAAGATATGAAGAGGTAGGGGAAGTGACGGTGAAGGTGGTAGGGAATGAGAACGGTGCCCGTACGCATGCGCCGCACAGCTGCCCTGCTGGCCGCTGCCGAGAGTTGATTCTACAATAAAATAAAATAAAAATAAAAAAGGAATAACCTTGGAGGTCAGTCATCACCCTGAAAGCAGACAGTAGATGTCACATAGTTTATGTGTGCCATATTTCAGGTCAATAGTTCAAACGGTTTGGGAGCTACAGGTGATTTAAAATCCTGGACAAACAAACAGTTATGGTAGCGTAATATATATATAAAGATAACATATTAGCCCTTTCGGCCCCGACATACTATTACTAGTACATATATATGCAACTGCCTTTGTAAAGCACAGGTATGTTTGCAGCCGTTGGACCCGGACATGCT
The DNA here is from genome assembly GCA_026402145.1 of Polypterus bichir lapradei. NCBI lineage: Eukaryota > Metazoa > Chordata > Cladistia > Polypteriformes > Polypteridae > Polypterus > Polypterus bichir. Next base: position 19,718,359 of record JANRMT010027041.1, on the reverse strand, counting down.
ACTACTGGCATAGACAGACTGGTATACAGTTCGCGAAACACGAAAGTGAAACAAGTAGTATTGAAGTATTTGGCAGCTATTGTATAATAATAGTGATATTTTTTTTTGTTTTTTTCATTTCTGAGCTTCCTAGTCACCCCAAATGTAGAATATCTCACAAAATAATTTTTCCCATAAAAACAGAAAATCCGCGGCGAAAAGGGTTACATTTCAAGTCTAATTGGTTCAGTTATAAAGAAATGTGTTTATATTAAATAGTACATTTTAAAAATATGTATTGTCATTACTTGGAGATAAATATTGAACATAACTGTTGAAATTTAGTAATTAAACTCTGTAGTTTGTTTTGATAGACTTGACATTAAAGTTAAAAGTATTTAACCTTATAAATTATATCCAATGTTATTTGGTGCACTTGTAAGTTGGGCAGCAATTAAATAATACGTGCAGTCAATAAACATAATGATAATTGTAATTGACAGCAAGCCACAAACCTGTAAACAGAATGGTGCCAAAGTATCCTTCAAAAAGAAACATGACAGATCCAGGGCAGTGATTGGCATCAATCAAAGTCACAGTAACAGTTTCTTTGCCCACTTCATCAAGGGGTAGCATATGAGCCCTGCCCTCTTCTAAAGGGTAGATCCACTTCTCTTTTACCTTAATCAATAAAAAACAGTATTTCTTTACTATGATTGCTACTTTTACTTAAAACATGTAATTATAGACAGTTCCTTCTTAAAAGACAGGGAAATACAGCTTTACATCAGGAACAAGAAAGTTTCTTTTTCTTTTATGTACGTTAACTAATACAGAATCTATATTATAACTACAAGTGAACCTGCTTGTTTGACCAGACACAGACTGTAAGAAGGATAAATTCCAATCCATTGAGTTATTGGCAAGCCTTAAAATAGAACCAATATTCAGCAGCTGTAATCAAAAGGTCCTAACAGTAGATAATGTGACGATTCTACCATCAGGAACACAGAGTATTGACGAAAATCCATTGGCAATCTGCATTGTCCCTGATATACTACAAAATAATTATGTGAAAATTATATGATTTTAATGATGAATATTTATTGGGCATGATTTGATAATTCTAAATTAAGCCAAAAAAGTGTACACACACTTGTACTATACATCTTGGAAATTATTTCAGCAATAACCCTTTTGGTTATAGCCACAGCTTCAAAGGCAGAACAATCAAGATCTGTTACTCTACGCAGTTCACACATATCACTTGGTCAGACTCTGTACTACAGAAGATTTTATCTAGAAATCTGTTGCTTACCTGCAACTTCTGATGAAGCAGCTTTGCAGTCAAGAGAGAGCAATAGATTGGCCTGTTGCTCCAAGTAGAAGTCAGGCCAACTGTGTGGTCCGAGTGCATATGAGACAGGAAAAATAAGCGCACTTGACTGCATTTCCGAACCTGCCAAAAATCCACTGCTATAGGGGTCCGGGGTATAACTACACCATTCATATTCTGTAAAATCAAG
>JANRMT010027041.1:19706528-19716754 GCA_026402145.1 Polypterus bichir lapradei | reverse complement strand
AGGGGGCAATTACTTTTTCACACAGGGCCATGTAGGTTTGGATTTTTTTTTCTCCCTAAATAATAAAAACCATCATTTAAAAACTGCATTTTGTGTTTACTTGTGTTATATTTGACTAATGGTTAAATGTGTTTGATGATCAGAAACATTTTGTGTGACAAACATGCAAAAGAATAAGAAATCAGGAAGGGGGCAAATAGTTTTTCACACCACTGTATATCCTAACTACAGGGTCATGGGGGTCTGCTGAAGCCAATCCCAGCCAACACAGGGCACAAGGCAGGAAACAAACCCCAGGCAGGGCGGCAGCCCACTGCAGGGCACACACACCCGGGACAATTTAGAATCACCAATGCACCTAACCTGCATGTCTTTGGACTGTGGGAGGAAACACGGGGAGAACATGCAAACTCCACGCAGGGAGGACCTGGGAAGCGAACCCAGGTCTCCTAACTGTGAGGCAGCAGCGCTACCCACTGTGCCACCCTATTGTACATATTGTACAGTTAAAAGTCAAGACCACATGGGCTTCTAGTGGCTGAAAAAGCTTTTAGAGATACAATTTCCACATCAGTTCAGTTGGAATCTGCTATCAACTGCTCTAATATTGTTAGCTGTTGGTTGTGGAGTCTCTATGGCTGATTGTAGCTCATATTTCTTAAATGTCAAATTTCTGAAGAAGTACTTGATGGACTCTTGCACGTGTGAATTTCCAATAAAATTTTTGGGTATTACCTGGAATCCTTCAACATTTGAAAACCTACAAAAATTTTGAATTAGGAGTGGGCAGTCAATGGGTTGATGGAGTAAAACAGCATGAAACTCTTCTTACAGTATGGAGTTAAACAAAACAAATCAAAAAAAAACATTTTTCCTATATGATAGGATGATGGGTGCCTCTGTGTGTGGCAGTGTGTGGTGGTGATGGTGTGTGTCTTGCAATAATATTCATTACATTATTGGCACAAAATGGCACTTTTTACGTGACTTGTGGCACTGAGCTGTCACCTCTTCTTTTTGTCTGTTTTTTTGTCACCTGTTGATTCGTAATCTGAATCATATTCAGTGGTGTTCTTTAATTCAGACATTTTTAATCTCCTAAGTCGGTGTCACCTGAGCCTCTTTCTTCCTCACTGTTGCCATGATCATATCTGCGATCAAGGGGTTTGTACACAAGTAAGTTGTCTACTCAGTGCGCTTCTACAGAAGAAAATGTGAGCCGGGACTCAAGGAAGCCCTATTTATAGATCAGAACTCCGAGAGCACAGATGTTCCCATATTAGAAATATGCACCTCGCTCTACTTTGCACCACCTGCGTCACCCATTCTCACCTAATGTCTCACCCATTCAGAGCTGCGAAAACACGGATGTGTCAATGACAAAAAGATACAATAGAAGGGCTTTAACCCAATAGTGCAATAGTTATTATTCTTTCCATATAGCATTGCAGAACTTTTTGCAACTTTTTGCACCATTTGTTTTTTTGTTTATTTACTTGTTGTGTTCTACATATATGTCTGCACTAAAGGAGCTGCTTTTAATCTCATTGTACATGTGTATAGTGACAATAAAAGGTATTCTATTCTATTCTATTCTATTCTAGTTCACACAATGCCTTCGTTCTCCCAACAATACATTTCTCATCTTCTAATCCTCCTTCTTCACCCACTCTCACTTAATGCCTCACCCATTAATTTTCTATGGTTGAGTAGATCAGGCTGGGTACAAAACAGATATAGAAAGTTTGAATAAACCAGGAAAAAAATCAATTAAAGTTCTTGTTGTTGCTTTCATGTGTTCATATTAGATTTTTAGATTAGATTAGATAAACTTTATCTAGAGGAAATTCAAATGCATACAGCAGCAGAAATATAGAAAACAAGCATACATAATCATAGGACAGATAATACTCCAATTAATTAATCAATCAATCAGTCAATAAATAAAAATAAATTTAATCAGAGGGTGGCATGGTGGTGCAGTGGTAGCGCTACTGCTTCGCAGTTAGGAGACCCAAGTTCGCTTCCCGGGTCCTCCCTGCGTGGAGTTTGCATGTTCTCCCCGTGTCTGCGTGGGTTTCCTCCCACAGTCCAAAGACATGCAGGTTAGGTGGATTGGCGATTCTAAATTGGCCCTAGTGTGTGGTGGGTGTGTTTGTGTGTGTCCTGCAGTGGGTTGGCACCCTGCCCGGGATTGGTTCCTGTGTTGGCTGGGATTGGCTCCAGCAGACCCCCGTGACCCTGTGTTTGGATTCAGCGGGTTGGATAGTGGATGGATGGATGGAAATTTAATCAGTACATCGGGTGGAAGCATTGAATTGCCTGAAAGCAGGGGACAGAAATGTCATCCTCAATAGGATCCGTGATCACTTACTCACCAACCAGAACAGTCTGGTTTTACGCCAAAGAAGTCTACCATCGACCGCATCCTAGCACTAAGGGTTCTCATGGAGCGCAAACGCGAATATCGGCAGAGTTTCTTTGCAGCCTTTGTCGATTTTCATAAAGCGTTCGACTCAGTTGATTGAGCTGCCTTGTGGAACATCCTGAGGGTTCGCAGGATCTCCTCGAGGTTGTTGGATATCATGGCCGGCCTGCACACTGGTACTGTGAGTGCTGTGCAGAGTGGAGGCAGGACCTCTGTGTTTTTCCCAATTGATTCTGGGGTTTGTCAGCAGTGTGTTCTGCTCCTACTCTGTTCAATGCTTGTATGGACTGGGTGTTGGGCAAGGTCGTGGGGTCCAGTGGCTGTGGAGCATCTGTTGGTGAAGAAAGATTCACAGATTTTGACTTTGCTGACGATGCTGTGATCTTTGCGGAGTCAATGGAGGCTGTGATCGGGGTGCTCGAGAGACTGAGTGAGAAGTCTAAGTGCCTGGGCTTGTGAGGGTCCAGGATAAAAACCAACATCCAGGCCTTTAATGACCTCTTGGGCACGGCCATCAGCAGTGTGTTTGTTTGCGGAGAGAGTGTCAACCTTGTCGAGAGGTTTACTTACCTTGGCAGTGACATTCATGTCTCTGGTAACTCTTCCTATGAAGTCAGTAGACGGATTGGGAAAGCGTGGGGGGGTCATGAGGTCACTGGAAAAGGGTGTGTGGCGCTCCCAATATCTCTGCAAAAGGACGAAGGTCCAAGTCTTTAGAGTCCTGGTGCTTCCTGTCTTGCTATATGGTTGTGAGACATGGACGCTATCCAGTGACCTGAGACAAAGATTGGACTCCTTTGGTACTGTGTCTCCCCAGAAAATCCTTGGGTACCGTTGGTTTATGTCAAATGAGTGGTTGCTCATGGAGTCCCGAATGAGGCACATTACCTGCATTGTGAGGGAGCATTAGTTACGGCACTACAGCCATGTGGTGCTTTTCCACGAGGGTGATCCAGCTCATAAGATCCTCATTGTTGGGGACCCAAGTAGCTAGACCAGGCCAAGGAGTTGCCCATGTCACACCTGGCTGTGGCAGATAGAGGGTCATTTCTGGAGGGTGGGACTGGACCACGTGTCTGTCTGGGGGGTTGCCAACTGGGATCCCGAGGTGTTTTGTCGTGTAATGGGTGCGGCAACACACTGTACCAGTGCATGCTCCCCAACTTGGCTTGACTTGAGGGGGCAGAAAGAGATTAGTGGCTAAGTGAGTGACTCTTTCTTCTGAGGTTTCGTTTTGCCAATGTCCCCGCCTCGCTTCTGTATTAGTGGCTAAGTGAGTGTCTGTTTCCTCGGAAATGGAGACCTTTCCCTGACTCCACCTCTCACTTCAATAAATAAAAATACATTTAAATAAATTAGAGTACTTCGGGTGGAAGCATTGAATTCCCTGATAGCAGGGTGCAGAAAAGACCCCCAGAAGCTCTTCTTCACACACCATGGTGAAATGGGCCTGTGGCTAAATGTGCTTCTAAAGAGCACCTCCTGGAGAGAATGGAGGGGATTTTTCACGATGGCATCCAAATTTGCCACCATCCTCTTTTCCACAGGTTTTCAGTGTGTTGCCCTGTGATGGAGCTGGCATACTTTGGACAAAATTATGGAGAAGTTAGGCAGTCAAAAAATGAACAATCTCACCTGTTACAATGGGCAGCTGTCTATGAAGTTAGGGGTTTGCTCGGTTCTTGTTAATACTTTGGGATGGTTGTCTGTTTTGTCTTCATTTTCTCCTTCACTACTACCTCCAGCGGATCCGGATGCATCCCATAACTGAACCTGCATTCTTGTTCTTTCCCATTGGGACGTTAGTTACTGCCTCAAGTGGAGGAGTTTTAATACCTAGGGGTCTAGTTCACAAATATGAGGTAAAGGAAATGGACAGACAGACTATGATGGCAAGTGTGGTTATGCGATAGATAGATAGATAGATAGATAGACAGATAGATAGTGTAAAAGAGTCAATAGGAGACAACAAAAAGGTTTGGGGTTTTCCGGCCCCTTATATTGTTTACACTCCACCGTAAACAGAAAAAATTCAGGTCAACAACAACAGAAAAAAAACTTTCATATGCGCGACGCCATACTAGGCGTCGGCGGCCATTTTATAAGGGAGGAGCCGGAAGTGAAGGAATGCTGGGAAAGAGGCGTGAGGGATGATGGGACCGTTGACGTCAGGAAAGATGGCGGAGGAAGGGCGGAAGTGGACGTACTGCGGTCAGTCCTTATGGCGGAGCGTCTTTCATTCTGGAAAACAAAGAAACAAGGTTAGTACCCCGCCACGCCCCGCCGGCGAACGTCTTTTGAGGTGTTTTAAGGTCCCTCCGCGGCTTCCTAGTCGCGCATGCGTGACAATAGATAGATAGATAGTGTGAAGTTCAGCCCCCGTACACAGACAGACAGACACCAAATGTCCAAAAAACACACACATTTATTACTCTTTGATGTACAACACCACACAATGCTCTAACCAACCAAATACTCAGTCCCTTCTTTCTCTCTTTCTTCTTCTCTTTCTGCCGCCCTCACTCCTCCACATGCAAGCTCTGTCCTCTTCCACCTGACTCTGACTCGACTAAGGGAGTGAGGTGGCCTCTTTTATACTGTCCCGGATGTGCCCCAGGTGCTTCGTGGCGCTCTTCTGGTGACACTTCCTGGTGTGGTGGAAGTGCCGCATGAGCACCCGGATGCACTCTGGGTGTGCCTGGAATCTCTGCCGGCAGCACTCCTGGGTGTGGCAGAAGTGCTGCAATCCAAGGATCTGTAATCTTCCGGGCGCCCCCTGGCAGTGGTCCCGATGCAGACCAGTGCGGCTGCCCTCTTGGGGTCCCAGGGAGGTATAGTCCCTCTCCCGGTCCTTCCAAGCATCCCGGTTGGGCAGGATCCCCAGCTGTCCACCACAATAGATAGATAGATATGAAAGGCACTATATAATAGATAGATAGATAGATAGACAGAAATGTTGGTCTGAACAAAGAACAAATTTGAAAAGAAAGAAAATTTCTGACTTGGATGGCACAATGACAATAAGGAGTTATGCAGTCGTATTGCTGTTGGTATAGAGGAGCCCCCATAGCGTTTTCTCTCCTCCTCCACTACCTCCAGGGCGTCCAGAGTGTGTCCCATAACTGAGCCCGCCCTTTTAATTAGCTTGTTGAATTGGTGCGCCTCTCTTGAAGTGATGTTACCAGGCCAGCACACCACAGAATAGGAAATCACACTGGTCTTCACAGAGTTGAGGGATGTCACTACTCACATTGAAGGAGCTCAGTCTTCAAAGGAAGAAAAGTCTGCTCTGCCCTTTCTTCTCTAGTTTCTCTGTGGGCTGAGACTAGATCAATCTATTAGTGTGGACCCTCAAGTACCTGTAAGAGTGGACCACCTCTACATCCACCCCATGAATAGTGACCAGACATAGAAGCTCTTTGGTGCAGCGATAATCAATAAGCAGTTTTTTGGTTTTGATGTTAAGGTGCAGATGATTCTCTTTGCACCAAGAAACAACGTTCTTCACCTGACTCCCATACCCCATCCCATACAGTAAGTATAGCCTTGGTGACCAAAATCAACTCTGTTGCTTCCCGGTGGTTGTAAGAAATCATTACAAAAATCCAGCCATTACTTTCAAAACAATTCAGTAGCCATTCATAATAAGTGAAGAATACATTTCCTAGTTTGCAGTTTTGTGGTGTTTTTTGCACTATGTCTGATCCTTCAATGTCAGTTGACGTCTACCAATCAGGATGATCCAATTGTGTTGGGTGCTGAATCAGCTTCACAGGTGCAATTCATGAAGCGCAATATTAGGGTGTTGCACCGTGTAGCCACAGGTGTCGAACTCCGGTCCTGGTGGGCCACAGCGGCTGCAGGTTTTCATTCTAACCCTTTTCCTAATCAGTGACCAGTTTTCACTGCTAAGTTATACCTTGTCCCTTCATTTTGATAGCCCTGTTGTTAAGAATTCAGTGCTCTGAATTGATTCTTTTCTTCATTAAATGACAGGCAAACAGAAATGAGACGTGAAACGAGCCAACAGATGACCAACTAAACTGGGATTTCAAACTCCAACCAGTTTCTTAATGAGAAGCCGATTCTTGCTGTTAGTTAAACTCTTTATTTAATTCCATGGCTTGTTGCTGCTCTCATTCTGCTACAGCAGACATTTCCAAAACTGTTGATTTTTCTGTTTTTTCTAAGAACACCGTCAAGATGTTTTGATGACCTGAGCAGATTAACCTTACTGAGACCGTCACCTTTCTTTATTTTCAGATATTGTGTAATGGGCACAGGTGAGCTGATAATGTGTTTTGTGCCTCATTATGGTTTGGCTGCTAATTAAAGAAAAAAAGACAACTAAGGGTCCTGAGTCACGTCAATTAAAACTAAAGAAATAGAAGTGAATTAGCAGCAAAAACAGTTCACTAATGAAGAAGATGGCTAGAATGAAAACCTTTTGCCTCTGCAGCCCTCCAGGACCAGAGTTCGACATTCGTGGTATTAGCCATTAGATAGATAGATAGATAGATAGATAGATACTTTATTAATCCCATGAATGTAGTGTGGAATGAGCCCCAGACACAGACAGGTAGACATGGTTAAAGCACCACCACACATTTACTTACAACTGTTAAGTACAGTGTAGAGTGCACACACAACCCCCAAAGTCCCCAAAAGTGCAGGCCAATACCACACTGCCTCTTTCTCTTCAGGCCGCCTCCATGCCTCCTCCAAGACCTCGTCTCTCGACCTCCCGACTCCAGCCATCGAATGGAGGGAGGCGGCCCCTTTTATACACACTCAGATGTGTTCCAGGTGCCTCCCGACAATCTTCCACCGGCACTCCCCAGTGTCCCTGCTCCTCTTGCCCCTAGCACTTCCGGGTGTGGCGGAAGTGCTGAGGTCAAGGGCTCCCAAGGCATTGGGGCACCCCCTGGATGTGACCACGGGCCCCTACAGGGTTGAACTTCAAAGCTCTATACCCGTGGCCCCCATAGGCACCAGGGTGGTCGCCCCCACGTGGTCTGGGGGAGGCATAAGCCCTCCTCCAGTCCTCCGGGGTGTCCCGGTCAGGTCGCACCCCCCCCCCCCCCCCGCCCCCTGTGACACCAGTGAGAAGTCAAGCAAAATTACTCCTTTTATTGGCTAACTAAAAAGATTACAATATGCAAGCTTTTGAGGCAACTCAGGCCTCTTCTTCAGGCAAGATGTACAAACTGAACACCACATTCACACTATTGAGCAGGATTACAACAGAGCAGTTACTTTACAATTGCTAAAAATGCAGGAACCAATGCAGGAAGACATTGGAAAACAGCAGCAAGAGCCTGCTTATGGAAGAGGAGTTACATGAGGAAGGGGAGTAAGAATGTGTGGTGGGGTTATGGTTAGGGCAGGACAACAGAATAAAGGAAGAGGAAGAAGAGCTCAAGGATATGAATCTGTCACCAATGAAATAAGGGTAAAAATGTGAGGAAGTGTGGCCTTACAATGGTAGAGGCTGGGCAGTGAGTGTAGCTTAATGTCAGGCAGTTCACTGTGTCATCCATCATGCATACATTTTGGACGGAAAACAGGTGTGTATTCAAACACCGCAGAGCAAATCAATACATTTCAGGTTCATAAAGACTAAATGTACTGTGCAATACAAACTAAGCATCTACCGCATAATGGTGGCAGAAGATCAGTTTACATCTCCGCAAGCAGAAGAAATATACAACATGGAGATTTCCAATACTTCTGTCCAAATCCTATTATGTGATTTCTTCTGCTATTGAATTCTGCTCTGTACTTGTAATATTTTTATTTTACTCTTATACTGTATTGAGGATTACTTGTGTTCTGTTCCGTGTATTGTATTGTATTGACCCCCTTCTTTTTGACACCCACAGCACACCAAACCTACCTGGAAAGGGGTCTCTCTTTGAACTGCCTTTCCCAAGGTTTCTTCCATTTTTTCTTCCCTACTTTTTTCTTGTCTTCTTAGAGAGTCAAAGCTGGGGGGCTGTCAAAAGGCAGGAATTGTTAAAACCCATTGTGGCACTTCTTGTGTTATTTTGGGCTATACAAAAATACATTTTATAGACTGTTTCAGATCCAGAGTGACTTTATAGAAGATAATGAAATATTCCAAAACATACATTAGTCAAAGATATTGTTATAAAATAGAGACACAAACATGGCAAAAAAGTGTTTTAAGGCCCCCAGACTACCATAAAGCAGGCCAGGAACATTCTCTGGCCAGCCCAGAAGAGGCTTCCTTCAGACCAGCTTGGCCCAGAAGACTACCTGCTGGTTTCTAACCTACCAAAGTGGACAGCTGGCTTAGACAGTTCACTAAAAATATAAAAGTTCAAGAAAATACGAAAGTGAATCACTAAAGAGAGAAACTGTAAAAACTCTGACTAGAAGAGACAAATCCTACAAGGAATTTTTTAATAAAGGATATTATTTATTGCAAGAAGTCAAACCCAATATAAAAAAATACTCAGAAGAGCAGAAGGAGGCAAAAAGGATTTTCCTACAAAGGCAATCCAAGGTAAGCAAGTCCCAATATGAAATCAAAAAGCAAAATCCAATAACAAAAGCAAAAAATCCAAAACCAGAAAATATCAAAAGAAAACAATACTTACAAATTCTTCCAACAATGATCCACTAGCTTGTTCTTCTTTTGTTATATGACAGTTTAGATAATTCTTGGTTTATTACTGCCATCTGCTGTACAGAGGAAGAATTCCCCATTTCATTTTCAGGCCATTTTCTAAAAATTTTAATCCAGACCAGGGTTGTGGAGCGATGCCAGAGCCTATCCCAGCTACCATAGTGTGCAAGGTAGGAACAAACCCTGGACAGGATGCCAGGCCATACACACACACACACTCCCAGATGCCAGTCGCACATTAGAACCAATCTCACATCTCCAATACACCTAACCTGCATGTGTTAGGACAGTGGGAGGAAACCAACGCAGACACCAGGAGAATATGCAGACTCCATGCAGGGACAACCTGAGACACAAATCCGGGTCTCGGTACTGCGAGACAGCTTTGGTACCACTCTGCCACCCTCGTTTCATTTTAAATGCTAAATTCTTTTTTTCCAAAAAGTGTTTTTAAGACATTTTATTAGTTCTTTGTAAATGTCAGCAATGTTGGCTTTTTCCTCCAGAAGATCCTTTAATGATATTGCAGTCACTTTATTTTTGTGGAGACCTTTAATTAGTTTTGTTACAAAATGCAGTGGACTAACACATGTTCATTTGTTTTCATTGATCCATGTTTTGCACACTTTCTATCTTGGTGGTGACCTACAAAGCTAAATAAAAAAGTAAAGGTAATTTGAAAATGACACAGTTAACCATGTGACGGTGTGGGTCCTGCTCCATGCTCCCTCTTCCAGATTTGGGAGCCCTTGAACCCAACACCATTGGTAATGTAACCGGATGAGCTGGCAGATGAGGACAAATCACACTCAGAGCAAGGGGATGGTGGAAAAGTGTACAAAAAAAAAACCAAAACAAGAGTCCAAAGTGCAGTGCTTCAAAGATTAATGAATAAATAATCCATAAAAACAATGTAAATCCAAATGTTTAAAACCAGGCTAAAATTAGAATAAATACCTGCAGTCATTGGGATTAATGAACCCCTCTCACATTTCAAATCTTCCTACACATTCATAAAACTCTTCACTGAGTCAGGCTGTGTTCACTTCCGTACTGAGCTGACATATTTCAGTGAATTTCAGCAGGATTCACACCCTCTGCCCAAAGAAATCTCACTATGACACTTTGCTCAACAATGGTTGCAAT
>JANRMT010027041.1:19682120-19692691 GCA_026402145.1 Polypterus bichir lapradei | reverse complement strand
ATATGACAGCAACACTCATCACTCACAACAGTGACAAAACAATTACACTGACAATCATGTTACGTTATTTTCAAAATGTTTCCTTTTCTTTTTCATTGCTTCTTTAACACACTACTTCTCTGCTGCGAAGCGCGGGTATTTTGCTAGTATATATATATATATATATATATATATATATATATACTGTATATATACACACTATATATATATATAGTATATTATATAGTTTTACTGTTAAATAATGCAAAGAGTATGTGAAACATCTTTTGCCCTTATTTGGGCTTATCAGGCATACACACTCCACTGCATCCACTTGTGGGGATCGAACCTCGGACGTCAGCGGTGAAGCCCCTTTACGTTACGCCACGACGTGTGGTTCATTTATTTGACAGCCTGGAGATCGGAGTAATTACATTCATAGTATTCGTAGTCTGAGTCCCGATCTGATTGTATGGATGGTAACGCATGTGGTTGGTCTGCAAGTTGGCAAACGTCTGCCACTCCCTCTCAGGTGAGAAGCAATCTGTCCCTCTGAGCAATCTGATTGGTCAGTTTGGCTTTGGCGTGATTGGTCAGTGGTTCTTTTGACTTTTTAGTGACACGACCAAAGAGGAAGTGCGAGTGTGAGACACACAAGGAGGAATAAAGGCTTATGAGGTGTGCTGAGAAAGCTGCCTTCGAAGACGGAAAGTATAAAATCTCGAAAGCCATCTTTCTTTGTAGGAACGCACGTGGGGAAAAAGAGCACTGCAGTAAAAGGGATAAGAGAGAGTCACCTTTAAAGATGCAAAGTATAAAACTGGACAGGATGCAATAAAGGCACCTTAAAAATAACACCGAGTCTGAGAAGTGGGCTTTACAGGAACACGCTCGAGAGAGGGGACACCTTTGAATAGACGTTTACTCACACCTGAATACGGAGGAAAGGCACTGAAGAAACACGTAAGGCAAGAGATAGCACACATGTTATAATTACTCTGTTAGCTGTCTTTGACAGGTATTGTGGCCTGTATACATATAACAAGCAAACACAACCCATAACCCCCCGCTCCCCGCACTCTCTTGTATGAGAGAGCTGCTGCTGTCAATCCCAGGCCTGCAGGTGGGAGTCAGAGGTGGTCAGATCTGCTGATTTGTACTGCTGGTTTACATATTCGCATGTCATTACATACAGTATGTCAGTAGACTCTGTTAAGTCCATGCTTTTAACAACACTTTACAATGTCACGTAGTTAATAAAGGAGCACAACCTGACTTGCGGTGGCTCAGATGTTTCTCCTGAAAGGAGACTTCAACTGAAGTGATGTTAAAATGGCATTGATTAACGTCCTGTTGTTGACTGTGGAGGGTCGGTGACTAATTTGCGGCTCATATTTCTTAAATGAAACAAGAAGTGCCCAATGGAGAGTTCAATTCTCTACTGAAGTTTCAAAGTAAAATTAGGGGCTGCCTTAAACCATCATGGAGAGCACGGTTTACTGATAAGTTATAGCATCAGAGAAATAAATGTGCAGATAATGCAGCGGTCAGGTTGATTTTATTGTAATGTCAACACTGAGGACATATTTGTTCACTCTGCCCTTACAGTGAGACCGGTAAAGGAACACTCCACCCAAAAATAATATTTATTTTAATATATTAGTAATCTCTTGTAGTTTGTAATGATGACCAAGAAAATTTTTAAAATCTTATGTGTCCATGTAGAAAGGAGAGACAAAAGTTTACAAGACAATATGAGTTAATGGTGACCAATGCTGTACAACAGCAAAACATGTGAAAGACCTTCATGGAAAAAGAAAAAAAATCGGGAGTGGTCCCCCCTCGACTACTCAGATATGGGGATGGATATTTGAGGAATAAACCACAAGGCAATGATTATATTTTTATATTATATATATTAAAGAACCATTAACAACAAATCAAATCTAATTAATATCTTAAATAATTATTATAAAAGTTAAGTTGAATAAATTGGACTCTGCAGCTGCATGAATAAGGTAAAGTACCACTTTTGATTAGCGGAAATAGCTCAAAAGTTGATAGAAATTCACGTTTTGCTCTTAAGGCTTGTACAAAAAATTTGGTTCACCTAAGTGAAAGCGTACTCAAGTAATCGTGTTTACACACACAGACACACACATACACAGACATATTGTTTAGGACTCAGGAAGGTCTAAAATGTCGAGATTATTTAAAATCTTGAAATCGAATTTTTGGATGATTACAATACTTTCACTAAGAGAAAGTAAATCAGACTCAGGGAGGTCTAAAATGTCGAGATTCGTCAAAATCTCAAAATCGATTTTTTTTGGATGATTACAATAATTTCCAAACAAGAAAATAAATCAGACTCAGGGAGGTCTAAAACGTCGAGAATCGTCAAAATCTTAAAATCGATTTTTTTGGACAATTACAATAATTTCCCTACAAGAAAGTATATCGGACACAGAGAGGTCTAAAAGAGATTCGTCAAAATCTCGAGGTCGAATTTTTGGAAGATTACCATACTTCGTATATGAGAAAGTAAAAAGATCACGCTGCTTGTGTCACATTATCCTCACGTCATTTCTGATTCATCATCACCAAACTTATTGAAGCATTTTGACTCCTTGCATTTGTGTGGTCTAATTGCTTTCTGGCAGCTGGATACTTTATATATTACTTTAAGAGTTTAAACTTACTGTTTTTATTAATTACATGGTGTGAAATTGTGAACAGTTAAAGCCATCATGGTATTAAGTGAGCTGCACCAGTGAGGCTACATGGTGGACAAGTTCAGTTCTGGGCTCCTCTACAGTACGGCGGCTGCTGGGTTTTGTTCCCACCATTTTCACAATCATTGCGTCAATCTTATCATTAAACATATGTGCTGCATAAGTAATTCCAACATCAACAAGAACCCTCAGCAACCTTCAGGGACTTGTCATGGGAGGTTTCTCACATCACATTAGGATCGGCAGTTGCACTCAAGTCTGCAAGTTCCTCACACAATTTGTGTGCAGACTCATTAGAAACAGCTTGATCTTGGAGTCTGCCCAGGTACAGCCTCATTCTCCTAGTAGGTGGTAGCCTACTGGACCTAAGCTGGATCTTCAGAGTAGCAAAATCATGGCTGTGGTCAGAATTCACAAACTGGGCGCTTCTGTAGACCCCACAGTTCTGTAGGAGCCTGTGATCGATCTCCTTCACTGAACCACCACCACTGTAGTACCAAATCCAACGATGCTGCTCAGCGTGCTGGAACCAGGATCCTGTGATCCATAACTCCTGACCTTTTGCAAAATCAAGGAACAGGGACTTGACTTTCACCATAGTTGCAAGACCCATGGGGATTGTCACAATCCTCATAGCCAGCCCTCTCAGTACCAGTGGTCACATTGAAGTCGCCCATGTCCAGAAGAGTGTCACCCATCAACCACTGAGTGCAGTTGCGAATAAAATGTCTCCCTCAACGAGATATCACTCACCGCAATCACTGAGACAACACACAAGGCACCCATCAAGTGCTTTAATATGAGTCTCATAATACGCTCGTTGAAAGGAGTGACATTGGACACCATCAGAAGGAGAAGTTTTGCCTCCGCAACACCTTCTCCCTGAGTATGACAGCCATCAGAGCAAACAGACCAATAAAAGGTGTACCCACCTACAGAGATCTGGCCAGTGGCAGGTCTGTGCATCTCAGAGAGTGCCGTCATTGAAATGCGGAGTTTACGCAGCTCCTCCGACAGCCGAGGAAGATGATCATCATGCCAGAGAGACAAGACGTTCCACATGCCTACCCGGATGGGCCACGTCAAATTGGGACCCAAGTGCTGCTGTGCAGCAGGCCCATCTGAGACAGGTAAATAAATACAATACCATTTATTTTTTGTATAGCCCAAGTGCCACAGTGGGCTTTAACAGGCCCTGTCTTTTGACAGCCCCCCAGCCTGGACTCTCTAAGAAGACAAGAAAAATTCCCAAAAAAAACCTTTGTAGGGAAAAAAAGGAAGAAACATTTTTTTCCTCAAAAAGGGTTTTTTTGGGAGTTTTTCCTCGTCTTCTTAGAGAGTCCAGGCTGGGGGGCTGTCAAAAGGCAGACCCTGTTAAAGCCCAACTTCTTGCGTGATTTTGGGCTATACAAAAATAAATTGTATTGTATTGTATTAGCCTGACTTGACTGTCTCTGTAATATGGGAAAAAAGACCTTAGTGAAGGCAGGGAGAACATGACAATTAATGACCGTCCAAAATTTGAACCCAGGAGCACTAAGGTGGTAGATAAAGCGCTAACCACTGCACCAGAATGTTCAACAGCTGTCACTTCTTAACTCCAGACAGTGGGTACGTTTTCCAAATTTGTGGCTGTCATTAATTACTGAGCACAACGTGAGCTCGCCATGCTAGTTTGAGGCTCGGCTTGTGGCAGGGATCTTATGTGACACTTGTGAACTCATTTAAAATATCACATTTTCAGAAAAAAAAAAAATTCCAGAATAAGATACGCATAACTTTTGTCTTTATATGATCCAAAAAAAAAAGAGTAACTGTGCATCGCCAGAATTCCCTGAACGGCATGTGCTGTAAATTCCCCAGAGAGGAGAAAATGAACAGAGATGTAAGTTTTAGATGTGAGGCAACAGCTAAAAGTGGGATCAGGTTTCTTCATCTCTTTCTATATTTAACTCCATGATCTCATGCCAGGCCAAAGATTTAAATGCCACCAAACAGTTGTTGTGAGCAGTTGTCATCCAGAGATCCAGGGAGCAGACGCTCACAACAAAAGTTGCGAGAGCCATGGAGCTATTTGAAACCAACCCTTACTTCTTTGCTGAGCAGAGATTTTACGATGGAACGGAAAACTTTTTCCAGTCCCGACTGCAAAATGGCTTTGACCAAAATGGCTATCAGGACAGGTCGTTGATGGGGCTGTGTTCGGAGAGCAGGCTCCTGACAAGCAACGGTCTGGATGACCAAGTCTCACCTTCGTCCAGTCTCTCGCCACAGGAGCACTGTCCTGGCCAGTGCCTGCCATGGGCCTGCAAGATCTGCAAACGTAAATCGGTGACCATCGACCGGAGAAAAGCAGCCACCCTGAGGGAGAAAAGAAGACTGAAGAAGGTCAATGAAGCTTTCGAAGCCCTCAAGAGAAGCACCCTGATGAACCCCAACCAGAGGCTGCCCAAGGTGGAGATCCTGCGCAGTGCCATCCAGTACATTGAAAGGCTGCAAACGCTACTGAGTACTCTGAACCAGCAGGATCGGGATCAACAGGATGTCCACTACAGGACCACAGGCACTCAGAGGGTAAGTGAACGGCCACGTGCCAACCTGGCAGTCATGTGTTTTGTGTGGTCAGTGACAGCTTTAGAGGGGAGTCCACCTGTGCCACGGGACAAGATGAGACATAGCACTTAATCCGACTCAGGGTTGCAGGAGTCCAAAGTCTATCCTGACAGCATCAGGTGTAAGACGGGAACCAAACTTGGGTGGGACACAGGACCATCACAGAAGATGGGCCGCATTTAACACAATTGAGGGCAAAGGGAAATTCACAAACCATGCAGACTGGTCAGGAGCCTACTGAACAACCTCCAGTACCTGCATGGCATCATAATGGAAAGATAGACGATAGGTCAAAATGTTCAGATAGTTCTCGACTTTTTGGACTTGGGCTACTTTTTACCAAAAGGCAGATACTCCTGCTATGCTATACACATTAAGGTCACTGGTGACTCTAAAATGTCCAGATGTACTTGCAAGTGTGTCCTGAAGTGGACTGACACTCCATCCAGGATTGGGTCTGACTTGTGCCTGGATCCTTGGGCATTGTCCAGTTCTCATTAAAAATCAACAAACTTATAAAATGAATGGATGAATGGATGGATGGATGGATGGATGGGAAATACAATCTGCTCTGCAAGCATCCCAGCTTTAGTGCTATGCATTGAACTCTTTGCACTGGCTTTATTTAACCTGTCACATAATCAAGAAATCTAAAATGAATTTCTTGACCTGCTAATCCAGTTTAGGGTAACAGGGACTCAGTGCAGTGCCTATCCTGGTAGCAAAGGCTATGAGGCGTTTGTATTTTTTGAATTATAACCTAAATACGTTCCCTCGGCCCTGTTATCCTCCCTGACTGAAGTGTGATAGAAAGCTCTGCCTGATCAGTACCCCGCTCTAAATGGGACTCTTGTCATTGTTAAACCTCTGCCAAAATGCTTAAATTACTCTAAATGTCAGGTGAGTAGAGTAGCGGGAGAGGGGTGTGTGATGCAGATGTAACATATTAAATAACAGTAATGGTTTCCATCGAACATAAAGATGCATGGTGGTATAATTATTTCTCACACCTTCTAGAACCTGCGTTCAAGTTCCATCGTAGTCACGTTTTAGTTTCAAATGTCTCGCCGCAGTTGCAAGCATCTTGTCCAAGTTCATCTCAAAGTGCTGCATGTTGGACTGCCTATCAAATCTAAAGTGCTGTTCTGTAAGTGACAAGACGTTTATTCCCAGTGATGTTCTGGCATTTCATCTCTCAGTTTGGTCCTTGTCTTGTGCCCGATACAACTAGGATACGCTGCGGCTCAGCATCATCAATAAGAGAAAATGAAATGATGGGAGGAACTGAATCAATGTGCCGAAAAATTAAACTACAGTCACTGAACCAAACCTTTATCTTAGTTGAAAAATTTGCCACATTAATAGTGCAACATGTCATTTATGTGTATTGCAAATTCAGTTAAGTGGATTTGTAAATGTTATATTTTATATGTTTGGTTATATTATGTTATATTATAATATGTTATGTTAAACGAGTAGGTCATATTATGTTAAATTACTTTATATTATGTTGGGCTATGTTACACTGTATCATATCATGTTACATTACATTATAATATGTTATAAGTGGAGTGACAATGCTAAACTAGCCCTTGAAATGTGTAAGTGTGTGTGTGTGTGTGTGCGTGTGTTTGTACGTGTGTGTGTTCACTCGGCGATAGACTGGCACCCTGTCCAGGGATTGATTCTGTCTCGTGCCCTATGCTTGCTCTAACTTCCCTGAAACCCTGCCCTTAATAAGCAGGTTCAGAAACTGGATGGATATCATGTTTTATTATCTTATGTTAGATTTTCATATGTTACGTTGGGTTATGTTATGTGTTATGTTTCATTACAGTATGTTATGTTACATGTCCTGTGTAATATTGTATTTTGTTACATTACTTTATGTTGGGGGTGGCACAGTGGGTAGTGCTTAGTTAAGAGACCCAGGTTTGCTTCCTGGGTCCTCCCTGCGTGGAGTTTGCTTGTTCTCCCCCTGTCTGCGTGGGTTTCCTCCCACAGTCCAAAGACATGCAGGTTAGGTGCTTTGGCGATCCTAAATTGTCCCTAGTGTGTGCTTGGGGCATGTGTGTGTGTGCCCTGCGGTGGGCTGGCACCCTGCCTGGGATTTGTTCCTGCCCTGTGCCCTATGTTGGCTGGGATTGGCTCCAGCAGACCCCCATGACCCTGTGATAGGATATATCACATTGGATAATGGATGGATGGATGGATTGTTACAACATTCACTATGTGGCTTTCACTGATTTTACTTTACTCTCTGCTTTCTTTCACTCTTGTATTAAATTTTTGACTTTTGCTATATATAAAAATTATTATTATGCAAATATTAAATAAATAAAAAAATATTCGCTTCCCGGGTCCTCCCTGCGTGGAGTTTGCATGTTCTCCCCGTGTCTGCGTGGGTTTCCTCCCAAAGTCCAAAGACATGCAGGTAAGGTGCATTGGCAATCCTAAATTGTCCCTAGTGTGTGCTTGGGGCGTGTGTGTGTGTGTGCCCTGCGGTGGGCTGGCACCCTGCCCGGGATTTGTTCCTGCCCTGTGCCCTATGTTGGCTGGGATTGGCTCCAGCAGACCCCCATGACCCTGTGATAGGATATATCACATTGGATAATGGATGGATGGATGGATTGTTACAACATTCACTATGTGGCTTTCACTGATTTTACTTTATTCTCTGCTTTCTTTCACTCTTGTATTAAATTTTTGACTTTTGCTATATATAAAAATTATTATTATTATGTAAATATTAAATAAATAAATAAATAAATAAATAAATAAATAAATATTCGCTTCCCGGGTCCTCCCTGCGTGGAGTTTGCATGTTCTCCCCGTGTCTGCGTGGGTTTCCTCCCACAGTCCAAAGACATGCAGGTAAGGTGCACTGGCGATTCTAAAATTCTCCCTAGTGTGTGCTTGGTGTGTCGGTGTGTGTGTGTGCCCTGCTGTGGGCTGGCGTCCTGCCCGGGGTTTGTTTCCTGCCTTGCGCCCTATGTTGGTTGGGATTGGCTCTAGCAGCCCCTCGTTACCCTGTAGTTAGGATATAGCGGGTTGGATAATGACTGACTGACTGGCTGACTGACATTATGTTGGTTATATCATACTAGCTCTGTAAGCCCATGCTGTAAAAAGCCCGAGGTCCTAGAAACTATTGAAATCCATCCATTATCCAACCCGCTATATCCTAACTACAGAGTCATGGGGGTCTACTGGAGCCAATCCCAGGGTGCAAGGCAGGAAACAAACCCTGAGCAGGGCACCAGCCCACCACAAGGCATGCACACACACACACACACACTAGGGGCAATTTAGGATCACCAATGCAACTAACCTGCATGTCTTTGGACTGTGGGAGGAAACCCACAGAAACACGGGGAGAACATGCAAACTCCACTTCCACTCCGGGTCTCCTTACTGCGAGGCAGCAGCGCTACCCACTGAGCCACCATGCCACCTATGTTATGTCATATGTTATATTATATCATTTGTCAACCTGTGCTATGTTAAATTATGTTACTAGCTGTGTGTGGTCTTCAGGACAAAAAAGCAACCCGAAGACTCCCTAGCAGTTTTACTACATTCGTGCACTTTGAGAGGTGTCAGCTAACTCTTAAGAACAACCCAGTGCAGAGAACGTAGACCCACCTGCGCTTACTGACCCACTGTCTTTCATAAGGAAACACTGGCGGTGCCACATCTTAGCCGAAAATACCTCGAGATAGAGCAGGGGTTCTCAAAGTCGGTCCTGGGGGCCCCACTGTGGCTTCAGGTTTTTGCTTCAACCAGATTTATAATCAGTGACAACAACTGATCTCAATTAATTAGCTGATATTTTGATGTTCTCTTCTCTTATTCTACATTAAGAAAGATCAGAGGCATGATTTTACATTTATAAGACATTTAGAAATATTTCTGCTTTTTCTAGAGATTCAAATTCTTAACTCTCTTTTGATGATTTCATTATATTTTGCCCTTTCTCTGTGCAGTTGTTTCTTAAAAATGACAGTTAAAAACGAGCAGAGCAGAAACCCATGCAAACGACAATGAATCGTGAAAGGTTACAAGTACTTTAGCGTCTGACCCACTAATTAGAAAACAATGGATTAATTAAATAATTAGAACACCCAGAAAAATAGAATGAAGATCAAGATGAAAATATTGTTAAAAAGGAAAAAAAAAATACATTATTCCTACATAACTGCTTAGTACATTTTAATATTTCTTTTTTTTTTTTTTACCAAACTTAGTTTTCTAATTTCTATATTGTTCCCAAAACACAGAATCTGTGCAATAACAGTCCACTTAATAAGCTCAGGAGTCCAATTAAAAACAGAAGCTGGTTGGAACAAAAACCTGCAGCCACAAGGGTTCCCCAGGATCCCTGAGATAAACGTCGTTTTCAGTGAAAACTTCAAGCCTTACCCTCCGTTACTGAGGTGCTTCACTTGCACGTTTGTTTGCTTCCTTTCGACGTTGTGTCTCTTCATCTGTGTCATGAGCACAATGTCGATGTTGATTTGCGTCGTGTGCTGCACAAAGGGACTTTCGTAATGTGGGAAACAACCCGGATACAGACAGGCAGACACCGATGGTTTCAAACCACGCACACATTTATTATCCATCCATCCATTATCCCACCCGCTATATCCTAATACAGGGTCATGGGGGTCTGCTGGAGCCTATCCAGCCAACACAGGGCACAAGGCAGGAAACAAACCCCAGGCAGGGTGCCAGCCCACCACAGCACGTTCATTATACATAACTCTATTTACAAGTGTATTGCACACAACCCAGTGTCCCAGCACCAATCATCCATAGGCCCCTGTCAAAATGCCTCTTCTTCGCCGCCTCCACTCCTCTCCTCCGAGCTACGTCCGCTTCCACCCGACTCCAGCTGACGAATGGAGGGAGGCAGCCCGTTTTATGTTCAGCCGGACGAGCTCCAGGGGCCTCCTGATGAACTTCCGCCGGCACTTCCTGATAGATAGATAGATAAGTGAAAGGCACTATATGATAGATAGATAGATAGATAGATAGATAGATAGATAGATAGATAGATAGATAGATAAGTGAAAGGCACTATATAATAGATAGATAGATAGATAGATAGATAGATAGATAGATATGAAAGGCACTATATAGATATATAGAAAGGCACTATAAGATAGATAGATAGATATGTGAAAGGCACTATATAATAGATAGATAGATAGATAGATAGATAGATAGATAGATAGATAGATA
>JANRMT010027041.1:19655823-19671336 GCA_026402145.1 Polypterus bichir lapradei | reverse complement strand
GGGTACACGACAGTCAGCCACTTTGGAAACCAACACCCAAAACCTTCTTGTTCTTTGTTGCCCACTTGACGGTCATCTGGTTTCCTGATACTCTCGAATGAGTGTATGACATTTATCAGGCCTTTCATACTAAGATGTAGAACACT
This sequence comes from Polypterus bichir lapradei, assembly GCA_026402145.1. Lineage (NCBI taxonomy): Eukaryota > Metazoa > Chordata > Cladistia > Polypteriformes > Polypteridae > Polypterus > Polypterus bichir. The sequence goes on along the minus strand of JANRMT010027041.1, from coordinate 19,671,190 downwards.
TCTTACATAATAACTATATCACCCTAGGGCAGTGGTGGCGAACCTATGGCACGCGTGCCAAAGGGGGCACTCAGAGCCCTCTCTGTGGGCACGCGCGCCTTCAACCCAGCACAGAGTTCGTTACTATAAAGCCAGAGGGATGCGGGACCGGGCTGCTCCCCTCCCAGCTCCCCCTGCGCCGGAGGACTTTTATCACATCACCCTCCCCTCTGCCCAGCAGCCCAATGGGAGCGCTTCCACCCTCTCCTGTCTGGGGTAAGGCGGGCGGCTCACATGCTGCTTGAGGGTGCGGCACGGACTGCAGCCTGTTGAGTCTGTGATTCCCGTGGTGGGGTTGGAGGGGATGTGGTATAGCTGGTCCACAGCTCAAAATTGAAAAGGCCAGTTTTAATAGATAATCGCCGCACTCGCGGCTTAAAGGGGGTTATGGTAGAGTGGCCGGAGCGGTTTCCGGGAGCTTTGTGATGCGGGCGGTCCTCGCTTAAGCGCACAGGTGAGGAGTCGTCCGAATCTGTAATTGTTGCCGGGAGATGCTAATCGCCACACCTGATCCACGACCCCGTAATATAGAAGAGAAACGTGAGGTGGATGGAAAGGGGATAAAGAAAGAGAGAGAGAGAGATAGAGAGCGAGCGAGCGCACACGGGAAAGGGAATGGAAATGGAAACGGGGGTTAATGGGAAAGACCTGCGTGAAACACTTGAGAAGATAGAAGGGATGACAAAGGACAGCACAGTTACTTCTGAAAATGGAATCCTTAAAGTGTGGAATTCTCTGCCAAATAATTTTAAGTCAATGAGGGCACTTGGGATTGCTTTCCTTACTTTGTTTGGAACATCTTATGGTTGTGAGCAGCTGTTTTCATGCTTTGAATTATATCAGCGTTTCTCAACCTTTAAGTACTTGCGACCCAAGTTTTCATAACAGTTTTAAATGCGACCCCCCAAACGTTTTTTGAAACCCTAATAAAATGTATTCCAATATTTTTTGCTGCCAATACACCGCTACAAGTTTAAAATTTCCCTACGAATACCGAACTTACGCCACATATGGCAACATTCGTGCCCCCTTTTTTGTTACTTTGCGCGGCCCACAGTTTGAGAATTCTATCTGAATTCTATCAAATCTGACACCAGAAACAGACTAACAGATGACCTGAGTGCTGCATGTGTTGCTCTCAAACTTATAAAGTGTGAGCCAAGGTTAGACAAATTATCAGCATGCATACAACAGCAAAAATCACATTAATTGTTCAAAACCATACCGAATGCAGACTTTTACCTTTCAATAAAAAGTTGTTTGTATCATTGAAAGCTCTGTTATTATGTTTTTCTTTTAAGACAAAAGATGTTAATGTATGAGTTGTTTTCAGGTTAAACCCGTCAGTATTCAGGTTAAATTGCCGTGTTGGCACTTTGTGATAAATAAGTGAGTTTTAGGTTGCAGTTTGGGCACTCGGTTTCTAAAAGGTTCGCCATCACTGCCCTAGGGTCTTGTTCAGAAAGCGGACGCCACTTGAGACGGCCTTCCCCTCGCCCAAACACTGTCCTTAAGGTCAATAAAATAGGTCCCTGATGTTAAGTCACTATTTTAGGGCTAAAATGAGGCTAAGGATCTGTGCTGGTATCCCGAAGGCTGCCGATTCAAATCCATGTCACTGTCAAAAGAGATCCTACTCTGCTGGGCCCTTGAGCAAGGCCCTTAACCTTCAATTACTCCAGGGGTGCCGTACAATGGCTGACCCTGCGCTCTGATCCCAAGGGGTACGCGAAAACTAACAAATTCCTAATACGAGAAATCGTATAAGGCGAAATAAAGAACAAAAAAAAAAGAAACAAATGTGACACCTACTTATATACCTAATCTTAATTATTGTGAAACAGCCAAGTGGCATCCGCTTTCTGAACAAGAGCCCACCCCTAAATGACTATGTGACCCCCTAAGTCATTTTTCTTCCACAACATGCAAAAAAATAAAATAAAAGTAGATCAGAAAAATAATGCATAAGACAGATATATAATTAAGACAAAGTCCTTAGAGACTTAAAAAACAATTCTATATTTAAGTGGCAATCTGATGATAAAGTTAATTGGTCAGGGTGGACAGATAAAATATAAAAAAGTTAAGCCGAAAAAAAAGAATTCCAGGACAAAAACCACTCAGCCACCACTCAGCCTTCTGCCTAACATAAATGTTCGTTCTTTCTTTTTCTTTCTTTCTTTCTTTAGGCTTTTTGTTACAGCAGTGGTGTCCAACTTGGGTCACGGTGGGCCGCAGGTTTTCATTCTGACCCTTTTCCTAATCAGTGACCAGTTTTCACTGCTAATTCACTTCTTTTCCCTTCATTTTAATAGCCCTGCTTTTAAGGACTCAGTCCTCTTAATTGATTCTTTTCTTCATTAAATGACAGCCAAACAGACATGAGGCGTGAAACAAACCAACAGATGACCGGCTAAACTGGAATGTCAAACTCCCACCAGTTTCACTCCAACCAGTTTCTCAATGAGGAGCCAATTCTTGCTGTTAATTAAACCCGTTATTTAATTCCATGGTCTGTTGCTGCTCTCATTCAGCTTTACACTTTATGGTCCACAGTAAATCCAGCAATGGAAAATTTCTGCGATGCCCCCCCTTCCCTTGACGCCCTACGCACCTGCTTATTTTGCTTAATGGCTAATCCAGCCCCGCTCACAGTGGCTACCAACTTCTAATTAAAAAGGTGATTAAAGTGAAAATTGGCAGCCACATGACCCGCCAAGGCTGAGCCCCAGGCTGCTTGTGTGGATGGGTGTGAGAACAGAAATGAGAGGACACTGAATAAGCCCACACAATATTCACTTTGCTCTAGAAATGCATCTCAATGGAGTACTCAAGTAAAAGAATGAATGAATTAAGGGATTAGGAGTATAAAAATGGCAGCAATTCCAGACAAGGAGGTGCTGGGAGCTTTATGGAGGTTTGAGTCCGAGGTCTCCACAAAACAAATGGAATTGGCCTCTCGAATTGTGATGGTCACACTAGGACACGGAAGTCAAACTCCGATCCTGGAGGGCCGCAGTAACTGCAGGTTTTCATTCTAACCATCTTCTTCATTAGTGAGCCGTTTCTGCTGCTAATTAACTTGTTTTGCTTTAGTTTTAATTGACGTGACTCAGACCCCTTAGTTATTTCTTTTTCCTTAATTAGCAGCCAAACAATAACGAAACACAAAACGAGCCGCCACGTGACCAGCTCACCTGTGGCCGTCACACAATATCTGAAAATAAAGAAAGGTGAAGGTGTCAGTAAGGTTGATCTCTCAGCTCCCCAAAACATTTTGACGGAGTTCTTAGATCAGCGGTTCTCAAACTTTCGTATTTCATGATACAACTAACAAAGGTATGATACTTGTGCAGTGACGCGGTATCCTATCATTTTTACGTGTTCGGCTAACTTCGATGAAATATTTGCAATTTATTTTTTTTAAAGTGCTTTAATAACTGTTAAAATGCCTTGTGTGGTTTTTGGTAGTAATTCTAATCCTAAAAACAAAGAATAAATTACTTATTCTTATTTAATTATTTTTTTATGTAAAGAAACGATTAAATATGTTTTAATTTTTAAAAATCTCATAAACAAGGACATCGATGAAGTCAATCCGCATGAGACGAACGTATTTTCGTCCGACAAATATACCGCTGTTAGTTGTATCATGAAACTAACCCAATACGCAGTAAATTATTTAACTCAATTTGGCAATATTGGCTACGCTGCCAAGGTGGTCTACTGTTACCCGGATGTTCGCGACAGATACCGATACGTCTCGAACTTTCTGGATTGAAAATACGCGACTATAAAAGCAGCAGCAGCGGCGCCGCTCGTCACAGAAACAAACTTCAAATAGAAAAGGAGCTCAGAGTGTCGTATCTCGAATATCAAACCAAACCTGGACCGGCAGGCACATATTAGTCATTAGATATGCCTTAAAAATGTTTTATTTTAATTTTAGTTATAATGCATTCATTGTGATTATATGCTTGCAAATTTAAATTTGAAATAAAAATGTCAAAAAATTCATTTTGATGTCCTGTTAATTTATTCGACGCCCCCCTTGTACAGCTTCACAGCGCCCCACAGTTTGAGAAGCGCTGTCTTAGATAAACCAGAAACACCAACAGTTTTGGAAATGTCTGCTGTAGCAGAATGAGAGCAGCAACAAGCCGTGGAATTAAATAACGGGATTAAATAACAGCAAGAATCGTCTTCTCATTAAGAAACTGGTTGGAGTTTGAAATCCCAGTTTAGCCGGTCATCTGTTGGTTTGTTTCACGTCTCATGTCTGTTTGGCTGTCATTTAATGAAGAAAAGAATCAATTAAGAGGACTGAGTCCTTAAAAACAGGGCTATTAAAATGAAGGGAAAAGAAATTAATTAGCAGTAAAAACTGGTCACTGATTAGGAAAAGGGTTAGAATGAAAACCTGCAGCCACTGCGGCCCTCCAGGCCTGGAGTTGGACACTCCTGCACTTGGGAATCAGGCCTCATTATGCTGACCAGTAGGTTTGCTACTCCTCCATAATGGCCAGCATTCACACAGTTTGGTGAGTTTCTGCAGTCAGCCTGTGTTCAGAGTAGGAAAAGCAGTCCTAACTGGCTCAAACAACTCGCAAATGTGGCCCGACTCTTACATCCATCTATCCATTATCCAACACGCTATATCCTAACACAGGGTAACGGGGGTCTGCTGGAGCCAATCCCAGCCAACACAAGGCGCAAGGCAGGAAACAAACCCCGAGCAGTGTGCCAGCCCACCGCAGGGCACACACACACACACCCACAATTTAGGATCGCCAATGCCCCTAACCTGCATGGCTTTGGACTGTGGGAGGAAACCCACGCAGACACAGGGAGAACATGCAAACTCCACGCAGGGAGGACCCGGGAAGCAAACCCAGGTCTCCTTACTGCGAGGCAGCAGCGCTACCACTGCGCCACCGTGCCGCCCCCACTCTTACAGTAAGAGTAAAAACATTTGATCAGCTTTCCTAATTTAAACCCCTTTCCAACTTCCCCAGCATTTACGAGAGTTTGTGATTCACCTTGACTTGCTAGGAGCCGCTTGTTGGCTGAATTTTTTTGGAAAACGCTGCAAAAAGATATCGACTTGATAGAGACAGAATAATATTAACGGCAAATCGTGTATGCCACGTGATCGCTCCATCTACGCGGAGAAGCCATGTGCTGTCAGACAAAATGAAAGTGTTGGTAACGTTACATTTGTTGACAATGGGGAAAATGGAGTTTTGTACTCGTGATGATTTGGGTACAGTATGTCACCACCAACCATTTCTTAAATTTTGCACAGAACCTTCAACACCCTTAGAGCGTGTGAGGTAATATGCAGATTGATACATTACCCCATTACTCCTTGTGAGGTGACGTTAAAGCCAGCAGCATTCATGCAAATGTCTGCTCTTCCTGGAGTTGTTGGCATGATTGATGGCACACATACAGATCATTGCCCCAAGTGTGGGTGAGCAGGCACAAGTGAATACCACAGTATCGGCACACAGGTAGTCATTAACGCCAACTGTATTGTAGTAGCCGGTGACTGACAACAAAATGTTCCACAGGTTCCATGAACCCCTGGAACATTCTCGTTACACTCTACGAGCCTGGGGAGGTTTCTGAAGGCAGGTGGAGACTCCTGGGATATTAGATTGATACTTGTAGAGCATAAGGTGGGATAACGGCACACGACTCTGGAAAACAACTGGGAATGAAGCGAGAATGAAAGGGGCTTCAGCAGCAGTGCAGGAATAGCCGTGGCTAGTTTCAGCAACTGTTACTTTACGAGGTGTTTCACATGTGCCATAAGAGCAGGAAGGTGTTTCTTTTGGACATATGGATGTAGTGATGGTCGATTCACAATTGATTTATACTTTCTGAATGACTCTTTCTTTTCAGGGAATCATATGAGCTGATTCGTGAACACGAACAAATCGAATCAGTGGAGCTCCACGGGAGTGCTAAAGTGCATGCACATCCTTCCTGCGTAATGTCGCAGGCATCTTTCCTTTTGCCGAGATGTTTAAAGTGCATGTGCAACAACTGCCTAAATCATGACTCTTGACTCCTCCGATTCATGAAGGAGTCACTACCAGAGAATCATCCATCCATCCATTATCCAACCCGCTATATCCTAACTACAGGGTCACGGGGGTCTGCTGGAGCCAATCCCAGCCATCACAGGGTGCAAGGCAGGAAACAAACCCTGGGCAGGGCGCCAGCCCACCGCAGGGCGCACACACACACACACACACACACACACACACACCAAGCACACACTAGGGACAATTTAGGATCGCCAATGCACCTAACCTGCATGTCTTTGGACTGTGGGAAGAAACCCACGCAGACACGGGGAGAACATGCAAACTCCACGCAGGGAGGACACGGGAAGCAAACCCGGATCTCCTAACTGCGAGGCAGCAGCGCTACCCACTGCGCCACCGTGCCGCCCTACCAGAGAATGAATCTTAACAATTCTCATTCATCTGATTTGTGAACAAGTGACTACCTGAGAATGAGTGTTACGATTCCCGTTCATTTATGAACGAGTCACTACCTAAAAACAAATCTAATGATTGTTGTTCGTTTGATTTGTCACTTCCCGAGAACTAATCTAACGATTTTCATTTATTTTACTCGCGAACGAGTTACTACCAGATTATCAGTCTTACTATTCTTATTCATTTGATTCGTGAATGAGCCACTACATAAAAATCAGTTTTACGGTTCTCGTTCATTTAATCTGGAAAGAGTCACTACCCAAGAGTCTATCTTGCGATTCTTATTCATTTGATTCACGAATGAGTCTGTAGCGGTCGCGGTGATGCTATGATTAAGACTGCCTGAAGTCAGTGATTTATTTATTTTATTTATGGGAACCCAAGATACACCCAGCCTTGACCTGGCATGCACACACTCACACCCAGAGACACTGTTAGTGGCACAATGAATAGATAAGCAACAATGAAATATTAATCAAATAAGGAATAAAAAAGAACACACAATATAACCAAATCATGTACACAAACCCTCCCTAGCTCCTCAATGGTGATAGTAAATTACAATACACCACAACAAACAATAAACACTAACGACAAAGGCCAAAACAGTCCAGTGTAACAGGGGCAATTGATGACAGATGAGTGAAAGAAGGGGTGGCATGGTGGTACAGTGGGTAGTGCTGCTGCCTCGCAGTAAGGAGACCTGGGTTCGCTTCCCGGGTCCTCCCTGCATGGAGTTTGCATGGTTTCCTCCCACAGTCCAAAGACATAGAGGTTAGATGCATTGGCGATTCTATATTGTCCCTAATGTGTGCTTGGTGTGTGTGTGTGTGCGCGTCCTGTGGTGGGCTGGTGCCCTGCCCAGGGTTTGTTTCCTGCTTGCACTCTGTGTTGGCTGGGATTGGCTCCAGCAGACCGTGACCCTGTAGTTAGGATATATGGATGAGTGAAAGAAATACCTTGTGAACAGCTCTCTGAAAGGAATGTAAAGTTTTGTCCTACCAGTTCCTGATGCTGCATGAGGTGATTGGGTGCACTCCCCAGATGAAGATGGATCCAAACAAGACAAACTGACATGGACAAGCAGGCACAGGACAGCATGTATATCCAGGTGGAAACTGCAATCCATGGTGATCGAGTTGTAATCCAACTGAGTGTGAGAGGTGTATGAACAAAGAGAAGGACAATTATGAACCTCCTGGTGTCTTTAAAGATCCTTTTTAAAGGTCCTGCTTGCTCAATCTTCTTCCCAGCAGCCCCTTCACCCTCTTAAGCTGTCCGATAGCATTTTACTACCGGGGCAGCTGGGAGTTGTAGTATGTTTTTAAGTAGTGCTGCTACAAGTCACTACACTAGAATCAGTCTGTCAATTCCCATTCATTTCATTTACGAATGCGTCGCTAATCCAAAAACCAGTCTAACGATGCTCGTTTATTTGATTTGTGAACAAGTTACTTCTCAAGAATCAGTCTTACAGTTTCTGTTCATTTAATTCATGAATGGGCCACCATCCAAAAACCAGTTGTACGATTCTTGTTCATTTAATTCAAGAACGATTCACTACCCAAGAATCAGTCTTATAATTCCAGTTCATTTAATTTGTGAATGAGTCACTACCCAAAAATCAGTCTGACCATTCTCGTTCATTTGATTCACAAGTGATTCATTGGGAGTTGCACAATTCTTATTCACTTGTGATTGTGTAGTGAAACATCTTATTTAAATTATGTATCTTAAAAGTGTTATCATGCCTTGTAAATGGAACAAGACATTGGCATATGAGTTATCATGTGAAATATGTAATTATCATATATAAATAATTATGTATGTAAAACAAGTTGTACTCTATATACCAGCCAACCCCCGCAGCTCTACCCGTGCAGTAGTGCAATAGGACAGGGACGTCACACTTCCCATTCCCCTTGGCCCACAGCCTCGGATTAGCATGACTAAATCACTCCTAAAAGCAAACTATGATTCTTAACACAATGAGAGAAGTCGCAAAATCAACCGGAACGTTCAAGCAAATTATAGAAAAAAACCTGATCTAAATCCGTTAAGTAGTTCTCTCGTTCGCTAGCTAAGCGGAGGTAAGATACGCCCCCAGGCTGATGCGTGAGTGAGGAGGACCCCGACCTCCCCCCCTTGGCTCGCTGTGTGTCTCTCAGATTCGCGCAAATAAATCGGTACTGCAAGTGAACTATGATACCTAGCGCAATGGGAAAAGTCATAAAATCAACTCGAATGTTCAAGCAAATTCTAGAAAAAAACCCGATCGATATCCGTTAAGTAGTTCTCTCATGAAAAGCGGACAGACAGGATTTTATATATACTGTATAGGGATATATATATTCATGGCATTCGTAGTCTGAATCACAATCTGATATGCATGGGTGGTTACCTACCAGGTAACGCTTGTGCTTGGTCAGCAAGTCGGCTAACGCCCGCCACGGTGCCCTCTTTCAGTTACGAGAAGCAGATCATAGAATGGTTGAAATAGTTTTACTGTCAAATAATGCAAAGAGTACGAAACACGTGTTTCGCCCTAATTCTGGGCTCATCAGGCGTACACACTCACTGCACCCCAACCAGTGATTCAGACTACGAATGCCATGAATGTAACTACCCCGATCTACATACTGTCAAATAAACGAACCACAAGCCATGGCGCAATGCAAGAGAATTCACCTCTAGCGCTGACGTCCGAGGTGTGATTCCCCAAGAGGGGGTGCAGTGAGTGTGTACGCCTGATGAGCCCAGAATTAGGGTGAAACACGTGTCTTGTACTCTTTGCATTATTTGACAGTAAAAAACTATTCAACCATTTATATATATATATATATACAGTGGTGTGAAAAACTATTTGCCCCCTTCCTGATTTCTTATTCTTTTGCATGTTTGTCACACAAAATGTTTCTGATCATCAAACACATTTAACCATTAGTCAAATATAACACAAGTAAACACAAAATGCAGTTTTTAAATGATGGTTTTTATTATTTAAGGAAAAAAAAATCCAAACCTACATGGCCCTGTGTGAAAAAGTAATTGCCCCCTGAACCTAATAACTGGTTGGGCCACCCTTAGCAGCAATAACTACAATCAAGCGTTTGCGATAACTTGCAATGAGTCTTTTACAGCGCTCTGGAGGAAGTTTGGCCCACTCATCTTTGCAGAATTGTTGTAATTCAGCTTTATTTGAGGGTTTTCTAGCATGAACCGCCTTTTTAAGGTCATGCCATAGCATCTCAATTGGATTTAGGTCAGGACTTTGACTAGGCCACTCCAAAGTCTTCATTTTGTTTTTCTTCAGCCATTCAGAGGTGGATTTGCTGGTGTGTTTTGGGTCATTGTCCTGTTGCAGCACCCAAGATCGCTTCAGCTTGAGTTGACAAACAGATGGCCGGACATTCTCCTTCAGGATTTTTTGGTAGACAGTAGAATTCATGGTTCCATCTATCACAGCAAGCCTTCCAGGTCCCGAAGCAGCAAAACAACCTCAGACCATCACACTACCACCACCATATTTTACTGTTGGTATGATGTTCTTTTTCTGAAATGCTGTGTTCCTTTTACGCCAGATGTAACGGGACATTTGCCTTCCAAAAAGTTCAACTTTTGTCTCATCAGTCCACAAGGTATTTTCCCAAAAGTCTTGGCAATCATTGAGATGTTTCTTAGCAAAACTGAGACAAGCCCTAATGTTCTTTTTTGCTTAACAGTGGTTTGCGTCTTGGAAATCTGCCATGCAGGCCGTTTTTGCCCAGTCTCTTTCTTATGGTGGAGTCGTGAACACTGACCTTAATTGAGGCAAGTGAGGCCTGCAGTTCTTTAGACGTTGTCCTGGGGTCTTTTGTGACCTCTCGGATGAGTCGTCTCTGCGCTCTTGGGGTAATTTTGGTTGGCCGGCCACTCCTGGGAAGGTTCACCACTGTTCCATGTTTTTGCCATTTGTGGATAATGGCTCTCACTGTGGTTCGCTGGAGTCCCAAAGCTTTAGAAATGGCTTTATAACCTTTACCAGACTAATAGAACTCAATTACTTCTGTTCTCATTTGTTCCTGAATTTCTTTGGATCTTGGCATGATGTCTAGCTTTTGAGGTGCTTTTGATCTACTTCTCTGTGTCAGGCAGCTCCTATTTAAGTGATTTCTTGATTGAAACAGGTGTGGCAGTAATCAGGCCTGGGGGTGGCTACGGAAATTGAACTCAGGTGTGATACACCACAGTTAGGTTATTTTTTAACAAGGGGGCAATTACTTTTTCACACAGGGCCATGTAGGTTTGGATTTTTTTTCTCCCTAAATAATAAAAACCATCATTTAAAAACTGCATTTTGTGTTTACTTGTGTTATATTTGACTAATGGTTAAATGTGTTTGATGATCAGAAACATTTTGTGTGACAAACATGCAAAAGAATAAGAAATCAGGAAGGGGGCAAATAGTTTTTCACACCACTGTATATATATATACAGTATATATAAACACACTCAGTATATAGAGTATATATATGTTACCGGCAATGTGTGAAAAGCAGGTATCGTATAGAATGCCTAGGAATTCTATCTATTCATTATTTCACACATTGCTGGTGACGTATATATAATGCATATGTACATACTGAGGATATTATGTATCTGTGTGGATAAAGGCAGCTTTTTCATATTTTTCCTATCCTGACTCCAGACTATACTGTACCATAAGTCCACCTCTCTGGAGTTTTCGTGTTCCATATTCTTGTGCCTTTTTCTTCTAATAATTCTACATTCTACAGCCGTCGGGTCTTTTTCGCTTGGTTGAGTAGATACCAAGCCAGTTGTGCAGAAGTAAAAGCCAACTTTAGAACATGAATTAGAGATGACAAACACATTTTTCCTCTCCTGATCTTACTAAATCTTTAAAGGGGTCGGTCGCAAGTGTTTATGAGGGGAGGCCAGAGGTCCCGAGGCCGCTTTACGAGTTTGTAGGGGGTAATCTTGTGAACACTCAAAAGGAATGCTTGGCGATGAGGGAGGCCATCAGAAGTTTGTAACATAACGAGTTTTTCTGTTCTACGACATCGGCAGAAGCCTCAGTAATACTTTTATATTGTCAATTCAGAATCTTTTATCTGTAATTATTTTTTTATAACTTAACCTGCAATACTCTAATTTAAAAATGTGTTTGGTCCACTTTAAAATGAAGCCATGCTGTGGGCATTTCTGTGAAGTTACTTTGTAATGTGATGTGATGATAAAGGTGAGAATGCACGGTATTTGTCTGCCTGTCTGTCTGTCTGTCTGTCTGTCATTTCTTGAATGAAGTTTTAAGGGTTGTCACAGGAGGCTAGGGGACAGACCCAGCCGGGACGCCTGGAAGGACCGGGAGGTGGCTTATACATCCCCCGGGCAACGAGGGGGCAACCGCCCTGGATCTTGAGGGGACCTCGGGAGAAGAGCAAGGAGGCTCAAGGCCATTGGGGCCCGTGGCCACCACCAGGGGGCGCACTGAGCCTCAGAGAGCCCAGGAAACACACCCCGAAGATGGAGGAAGATCCTTCCAGGGATGCCCGGAGTGTTTCCGGGTGCAAGAGCAGCGCTTCCGTCACACCAAGAAGTGCTGCCAGAAGGATGTCATCAGGCACCTGGAACACATCCGAGTGAAAATAAAAGGGGCTGCCTCCCTACAATCAGGGAGCGAGAGTCAGGAGTGGGAGCAGGACGAATCTCCCGTGGAGAGAGGAAAGGCGGCTCACAGACAGTGAGAGAGAGGCCCGTATTAAGGGTAATAGGTGCTGGGAGCTCTGTGTGCTGTGCGGGACAGTGTCTTGTTGGAAATAAACGTGTGCTTTTTGATAAAGACGTGGCCTCAGTCTGATGGTGTCCTGGCGTATCTCACAATGGCACCCGATCAGGTTCCAAGGCGGGGACCCGTTATATAAATAATTTTGTGAGGCGTCCAACACCTCAGACTACCACACACACGCGCCGCATGGAAGCGGCCCGCACATGCACCGCGGACAGTCCGCGAAGCACCCAGGGACCGCCGGCGGTTAACCGAACTGCCGTCTCCCACCCGACGGGGGAGAAGAATGCCAGGCGAGGCAGGAGAGCTGCGGATCCCCCAGCATTTGCCGTCACCGTGAAGACCGAGGCCAGCACATCAACCGAAGCGGCCGGTAGGAGGCAAGGAGCTCGGAGAGACGGGATCCAGGAGGTGAGTCCCAGGCCCCACGGCAGGCGGTCCGCAGGGGCTGACCGTGCAGGGCCCTGTGTTGGTTTTGCAGGAAGGGACTGCCTGGATCCGCGTCGCCAGGCTGGGGTGTGCCGATCTGGGTTACAAACTATGCATTTGATATCTATCTACAGGGGTCCCCAACTCTGGGCCTGGAGAGCTACTTTGGCTGCTGGTTTTCATTCTAACCCTTTTCTTAATTAGTGCCCTGCTTTTGCTGCTAATTGACTCTCATGTCTTCATTTGAATTGACTTACTATTTAAGATGTAGACCCCTTAATTGCTAGTTTTTTCCTTAATTAGCAGCCAAACAACACTGAAATACAAAATGGAGCCGACGCATGGCCAGCTAACCGGCGTCTGTCACACAATATCTGAGAATAAAGAAAGGTGAAGGTCTCCGTGTCGCTGATCTGCTCAGGTCCATAAAACATTTTCGTGGTCTTCTTAAAAGAAGAAAAGTAACAGCTTTGGAAATGTCAGCTGTGGCAGAATGAGAGTGCCAACAAGCCATGGAATTGAATAACGGGTTTAATGAGCAAAAGGAATTGACTTCTAGGAATGTTGGGAGTTTGAGACCCCAACTTAGCTGATCATCTGTTGGCTCACATCGCGTCTCATTTCTGTTTGGGTGCCATTTGAGGAAAATTTAATTAGTTTAGAGAACTGAATCTTAAAAAACAAGTCAATCAAAATGAAGGGAAAAGAAGTTAATTAATAGCAAAACCTGGTCAATAATTAAGAGAATTGTTAGGACGAAAACCTGCAGCCACTGTAGCCCTCCAGGACCAGAGCTGGAGACCCCTGATCTGCAGTATCAGTCACTTAAGGTTACTGAAGTGTAACCCTGACTTCTGCCACTAGGTGGTGGTGTTCTTTTTAAGTTGGGCCAATGTGTTGTGTACTGAACTTAAAGAAGACTGGATGGCAGAGACCTGCTTTGTTTCTTAGCCTAACATAACATTCTCATACCTGCTTAATGCAATTCAGGGTTGCAGGGGGCAACAGCCTGTTCTCTGAGTATGGGAGCATGGGCACCTTTACCAGGTGCCAGTCCATCGTAGTGCCCATACACATACTCGCACTTAGACTGGGCCTAACTCTTGTGTCTTTGGGGATATGGTAGAAGTTTAAAAAAGGGTCACATGTAGAGACCCCCGACTCAAACCCTACCTGTGCTACTTGCCTGTGTGGATGTTCCTGTTTTCCTGCTGTCCATCGTTTGATTCCATTTTGCTTTCCATTTCCCAAAGAGGTGTATGATGGCTGATGGTGGAGCTCTGTGGTCCCCCGACGTCTCAATGCTGCAGCCCCTCAGCTCTGAGCGGGATCAAGCAGGTTCAGCAATGGATTAAAACATTAAGGATGCTGATATTATTTATTATATTTTAGTGCATTATTTTATACCATGCTTGATTTTATTTTTAAACAAGTCTTGTACTGTTATCTCGGTATTCATTTTATCAATATATGGAAAGCTGACACAGACAGGCAGAGACCCGATTTCCCACACAACACACATTAATTTATGAAGGGAAAGCGCGTCTCCCATGTTCCACACATCAGCACAGTACTTAAAGCACCACATATACAGTCCCTTCTTCATTTCTTCTTCTCTCTGTCTCTCCTTTCCGCCTCCACTCCTCCTGGCAAACTTCCTCCCGACTCAGGCTCCCTGAATGGAGTGAGGCGGCTCCTTTTATGTTGGCACTGGGTGTGTTCCAGGTGGCTCATTAATCAGGCCTGAAATCACTCCCAGGTGTGGTGAAAGCCCCAAGTATGGCTCTGCAGCTTCCCCCGGCGGCCTCCATGGAACCCAACAGGGCTGTGCCAAACTCCAAATCCCGGCGGGCCCTGTGGGAATCCACGGTGCCACAGCTACCAAAGAAGGGCTGCCCTCTAGCATCCCAGGGAAGACAGTGCCCTGCCAGTGCCCTCTCCTGGTCGGGTAATGACCATGGCCATCTGTCAATATATATATTTTTTTTTGCTAATTCTTCACTTATGTATTTTAGTGAGGCCACATGTAATACAGCTGGAAATTTAAACTGTCATTTACCCATCAGACATGAGTGGGCGGGCTCTAACGACTACTGGGTTTTGATTGGTGAGCCATCGGTTGCATGTGTATAAAGTTTTGGCCATCATGCGCTCCCTTTATAGGTAGACACTTCAGATGCGGAGTCTCGAGAGGATTAAAGTAGCCAATTCCATTATTCAACATTTTCTTGCACCAGCATCCATCATGGACATGCACAATCCCAACTCTGAGCCGAGTTATCACCTCAGGAATTCTGAGGCTCATAGGCACAGGGAGCAAAGTCACGACTGTGAGCGTCTCCTCTACCGACGATTCACCAATCAAAACAGAGTACTCCCTAGAGCCCACCCTCTCAAATTTAACGGGTGAACAACAACATTATATATTCCTGCCGCACATTTTCATATTAAGTGTGTAGCTCACAGTGCTTTACAAGACGTCAAAGGAGTAGTTATATTGTGGTAGAAATGAAATTGGAAATTCCTCAGTTAGGACCTCTTTGAGTCCAGAACACGTTACCCGGGCAACAGTACAGGCGGTTCTTGTGTAAGCGTCAGGCCC